>CM031873.1:12239871-12296470 GCA_018697195.1 Certhia americana | reverse complement strand
ACAATTCATCAGGCAACTATCATTCCCAAAAAGGGTGAGTGAGGAGTGCTGGTATAACTGCACAAGTGTGTAGTAAAGATGGAGGGAGTGGGAGAGAAGGAATGCATGGGAAAAGTGAGGAGGAATGCAGGAGAGAGACTATAAAAAAAGTGCAGCATGACTGAGCAAATGGATTCATACAGTCAAGCAATATACATTATGGTCATCTTTATAATGTGTTGTGAGCAGTGAGTGTAGAGATAGCAAAAGAAAAAAGTTCTGCTTGAGGATGGTAGAAATAAATGACCTCATAGTCCTGTCTTTGTCAATGTTTCTTGCAGGATCAGTACAGCTGGAAGTAAGACTCATGCCTGCTTCCCGCTGCTTTGAGGTGTCAGGAAATGGAAATCTGGCTGTGAGTGGTAAGTGAAGGAAGTGTAAGTGTATATATGCAGACTTAGTAAAATCCATTATTTATAAACAATGATAATGATTGTTATTCTTGTTACTGTGCCCTTCAGGGAAGATTTCCCTCCTAGAAAACACTGCTCAGGAGAATTTCCGTAACCAGACAGATGGCTTTTGGACTCAAGTAGACAAGAGCTCAAAGCCCGGGCTCCTGAAAGAAGACATTTACCAGGAGCTGCATCTGCGTGGATATAACTATGGACCAACTTTCCAGGGTGTTCTAGAATGCAACAGTGAAGGTGAATCTCCTTTTAGAAAAAGCACAGTGAGCCTGGATATTGTAATGATGATTATTTGATCTTTTAATTCCACTTGTATTAACAGTTCACCTGACTGTGCCTTGTGAGGTGGTTATAGTTTGTGTGATAAGAAAGAACACCCAAGAGTTCTAATAGATCATTGGGAAAACTATTCTCTCCAATGGAGAACTGTGTGGTGGAGTTTACAGGGGAAGCCGAGTACATACACCAAACTTGGTGTTCAATAAGCAGTGACATTTTAAGCATCTGATGAATGACGAAATAGTGAAGCTTTCTCTTCCTCTTCTGCAGCAAGTGCAGGGAAAGTTCTGTGGAATGGGAACTGGGTGACCTTCCTTGACACTCTGCTACATATGCTGATCTTACCTGAGACTGGCCGCAGTCTGCGCTTACCCACAAGGATTCGCTCAGTCTCTATTGATCCAGTGCTGCATCAAGAGCAGGTGTGCCCATACCAGGATAATATAAAAGGTAATGTCTCTCATGCTTGAACTTTGTGCTGATTGCTTTGACTACTGTGTGAATGTAGGAATTTTGAGGTAGTAGGATGAATTTCAGGGGGAGCCCTCTTTGTCTTCAAGCTGTTCTGCAACTCTGTAACCTCTCTGTGTAAGAACCTGACATAGCAGTGTTCATCAGATCACCTTGAACAAAATATTTTTTTGTTTTCAAACTTACATTTCTTTCCTGACTTTCAGCTATTGAAGTTGTTGTGGACCACTGTCTTGATAGCCTTAAAGCAGGAGGTGTTCAGCTCAATGGTCTTCATGCTACTGTGGCACCACGACGACAGCAGGAACAGATACCTCCCACTCTGGAAAAATTCTGCTTTGTGCCCTACACTGAGAGTGGCTGTTTGTCTTCCTGTGTCCATCTTCATGCCTATCTGGAGCGCTGCAAAGGTAGAGCAGGGTTGCTTTCTTGTCATACTAGGAGGATCTTCCAGCCTGAGAGGAGTGTCTGAGAGAAGCTGTTCATACTCCTTCAGAACATCTGAGATGTTAGATGTTGGTCTCTGTAGAAGACTTCAGCAAGGGTTCTCTGTATGATTGCTAGAAGCTAAAAGTTAGTTCTGCCTGAGACCTCTAGAATGTGGGAAAGAGTAAAAAGCCATGAAGAAGGATATCTATCCTTCTATAGTCAGATGTGGTGTCAGATGGCACAACCCCTTCTGCAAGCAGAGAAGCATAAATCATCTTTAAGGAGAAATCCAGCCTAGTTGCTTTAGTCACTGACAGGAGAGCTTACTTTTTTAACCTTGGATTCTTTTTCCCTGTGAGCTGCCAAAAAAGGCAAGGTGACATTCTTGTTCCTATTTGATTGTGGGCACATATCCAAACAGGGAAAATGATTTAGTGAGGCACACATCAAAACAGTTGTTTGCCACAAGAATAGAACAGGAGCAGTTCACTCTGTTGTGAAACTGGTAGCTAAATACAGTGGTTCTGGATAGGGAGACATCCACTAAACCAGTCACTTTAAGTGCCTTTTCATCAAAGAGAAGAGTTACCTTTTAAAAAAAAAATTTTACTCTAGTGATGAATTTTGCTTCACGTTGAGACAGTAATTTTTTTCATTCAATGTCGGTAAAGTGTCTTCGTGGTCATCCTTAGATTTGGCAATAGATTTTAAAGTTCCCTTTTTTTTTCCTTCTTCCTTAGTTTTCTCCTACAGCATCCAAATACTGCCCCTAGAGGGTTGTTTGTTTTTTTTTTCCTAGGCTGTGGTGGGAATATTCTATTTTTTTGTAATCCAGTTTCTGATCCTCAGTTAGGATGAACTATTTCCTATCAGTTTATGAAGCAAAAAGGCATTTTCATGTTTTTGTGTCTGCAGAAACTTAAAATTTTCCTCCACAGGTCCCTAAATCAATCAGAAGTTTTCTGTTAAGTTGTCCTCTTTCACTCAGTCTTACCACAGGTAACTGTGGGGGTTTGGTTTGTTTTGCTACAATGCCTACTTGTTTGGGGCAATTACTCCACAATACATAATCATGTGAGTGTACAGAGGCTGCACTGTGTCTGTGTGGCTGGGCTAATGATAAAGGATGATGTAATATGTGATGCTGATCAGTTGGTGTAGCAAATGGAGGCAAAGAGGAAAAGAATTCCTGGAAAATCTTGACTCTTACTTTCATTTCCCCTTCTATTCCATAGGTCTGATCCAGAATTTACAGTCTAAGGTGGCCGAGCATGGGGTGAAATTAGTCATCCCTGGACTAGACCCTGCAGTGGCTGCTACAGAGTCCTCATCCACACAGAAGGGCCTTCAGCACATCCTCAGTGAGATCTGCCGTCTGGAACTGAATGGAAACCTCCATTCTGAGCTGCAACAAGTTGTGATTCGAGAGAAAATGCACTTCCAGAATGACCCCCTTCTCAGTGGATTGCTGGATTCTGCAGAGTTGAGGACTTGCCTGGATGTGGCATTGGAGAACATGATCAGTCATAGGATGAAGATAGTAGAGGTTAGTTGGAAACCTGGGATGGGACTGTAGCCAGTGTTCCTAGGCCTTCCAGTGACCTGATTACATACTGTTGTTGTTCTGGTTATAATTCTGGATATCACTCGTGTTTTGATTTGGTTTTTCCTTCCCCTTCCTTTTCCCACAGGCTAATGCAGGAAGTGGACAGCTGTTCTCTCGTGTGAAAAGTATTCTGAATGCTCAGCCCCTGTTGCAGGTGGACTACATTGCCACTGACTGCACCCCGGAAAACCTTTCAGCTATTGAAACAGAGTTACAAGACGCTGGTGTTGTCTCTAGCCAGTGGGATCCATCTAGCCCTCCCTCTGGGAATCTGACCAATGCTGACCTGGTGGTATACAACTGTTCAACAAGTGTTTCAGTGAATACCACTGAAATACTCTCCAATCTGGCAGCTGCTGTGAAAGAAGGAGGGTTTGTTTTGCTACACACTCTTCTTAAGGGAGAAACTCTTGGAGAAACTGTCAGTTTCCTTACAAGCCCAGATCTGCAGCAGAAACACAAGTTCCTAAGTGAGGTAAGCCTCTTGGAAGGACAGATGCTTTCACCATGGATAGTCTGAGTCTGCTGCTTGCAGATGCCTTGATGGTGAATGAATAGTAGGCACTGCTTGCATGTCTTTCCATTGGGGTCTTCTGCAGAAATATCATAAAACGCTTCTTAATAAGAAGGGACTTGCAAATTACTACAGTACAAGTATTAGGTTGAGAGAGTAAACTGAAGGTTCAGTCGGGAAAGCCTTTCTTAATGCCCTGAAATTTAATTCATTATCTTTTTGTATATCTGTCTAATCTGGCCAGGAAAGTTCCTGTATCATTAAAATCACGTTCTGCATTACTGGGTGGGTACAGCTTTATCACTGTAGGATCCTGAAATGCTTTGGTATCAGAATCTCTCTTACTTTTGCAACTGCTTGGAGTAGTTGCTTGGAGTGCAATTTTAGAAGCTAGTTATTTTTTTCTAACATTAATGTGGTCCCAGAAGGAGGGCTTTTCTCTTGTATTTTTCTTTTCTTCCTTTCCTCCCCCCTGCATTATATGATCCCATAATAAGGTACAGTAAAACAAGCCCTGAGAAACTGGAGGAGGGAGAGAAGAGTTTCAGTATTATATCTTCAAACCAGTATATCATGCAGATAAACTTATGCCAAAGCTGGCACAAGAGGAGGAGAGTGAATGGCAAGGGTAAGGGTGGAAGCTGGGGCATCATCTTCTCTTGGCAGCTGTTAGACCAAGCAGTAATGGAAAAATGCACCTCTGCAGAACTTATCTATTTTTCTTTATTTGAGGAGATGCAGCCTCTCAGCTCTCTTCTTTTAGAATAAGAATAGAGTAGCACTTCTAAGAGTTCGGGGGTTGTTTATAATTCTGGGATGGGGCAGTTGGAGCTTGAATTTTGTAATTACATGGATTCTAGCCTTTCAGTTCCTGCAGATGTTTTTTCAAGGGGACGTGAAAAGGAAGATTAAGTTCATTGCTCTGCATCTTTCCCAGTAAACAGGGATAAAGAAAAGACACTAAGATGCTACTGGCACTGATAACAAAAAACCTAGATCTGTCATTAGTATCAGTAGCTTGGTATTAGCAAATCCCTGTGAGAAGCTACGTGTCAGTTGAATGCACCTTCTCTGAGGGAAGTTTTTCAAGCCAGGCAAGAGTGTGCAGGACTTCATATAGTTCTCCAAGTTTTCTAGATAAGGACACTACCCCTGGCCCTTGATATAAGGGATCACATTGTAAAAACCTTCTGCTGGTCTGTGCCTGGCATATAAAAAGCAAATGGATGTTTTTCTGAGAGCCTGCAGTAATCTTTATTTCATTCAGATAGTAGTCCTTAAGTGTTTCTGGATATGCCATACGTTCACTTTCTTTCGTTTTTCTGAAATGCCATTTCAGTGTAACTTAGATGTGTGGGTGCTTCTCCCCTTGCTTCTCCCCATCTCCATACAAGCAGGGCATATGTGACATAGGGTAGACGTGTTCAAATATCCTATGAAATTTGATGGCATGGTCACTGCTCAGGTTTTTTGCACACCTGCTAGTGTGCTAAGACTGGTTCCATAACCAGGACTTTTGAGATACTTGTAGTCCCACTTTTGGAAGATCCTTTAGGGAAGAAGGAGTACTCTAGATGCGGACAAAACGCTTTTATGTTCAACATGTATTTGTACTGAGACAATACAGAGCAAGTTTGCAAGAAAAATTGACTTTTTACTTTGCTGTTAATTTGTTGCTTTGCCTGATTTGACAGGCACAATGGGAGGACTTATTCAGCAAAGCTTCACTGAATCTTGTTGCCACAAAGAAGTCATTCTTTGGCTCAGTTATTTTCCTATGCCGTCGGCAATCCCCTGTCAAAACACCTGTTTTTCTGCCAGTAGATGAGACAAACTTCAAGTGGGTTGAATCCTTAAAGGTGAGAATTCCTGTGTCCTAGGTATCTGAATTTTCAAATCATTATACTTTTTATAGTATCTTTAATAGTGTTGAAAGAAGTGTGTGTGTCCAGTTACTTCTAATAAAGTAGAAGTTATTAATCTCTGCTAAGGATATGAGGACTATTTTCTTTGTGGTTCCTAGTAAAAGAGTTTGGGGTTTGTCCTGTAGGAGGTCTTGGCTGACCCATCAGAGAAGCCTGTGTGGTTGACTGCCACCAGTTGTGCGAACTCTGGAGTTTTGGGAATGGTGAACTGCCTTCGCCTTGAAGCAGAAGGCCACAGAATCAGGTATGTAAGCATGCCCTTGAGTTGCATTTGGGAGATGAGATATTTGTGTTAGCTTCTTCTCAGGCCTATAGCAAAACAAACAAAATGACAACTCTTGTCTTCAGGTGTGTGTTCACTTCCAACTTGAACCCTTCATCTACTGTTCCGCCCATGAGTCTTTCTTCCCTGGAGATGCAGAAAATTGTTCAGAAGGACCTTGTGATGAATGTGTATCGTGATGGAAAGTGGGGCTCCTTCAGGCATCTCCCACTGCAGCAAGGTACAGCCTTTGAGAGCTGAGGATCCACTTGCAAGACCTTGAATCTGAGTGAACTTTGAATAGAAAATTAGTAGCTATTGTTGCTACAGTTACCCTTTCTTACTATTTTTAATGAACAATATGGAATTCTTCTGCTCCAGCTCAAAGTGGTGAACAAGTAGCACACTATGATGCCAGGGGGAGGGATAGACTACATAGGGCATCAGTAGTGTTGCAAAGTAAGAAAGGGCTGTCTGGATAGCAAATGGAGGAGGAGGTAGAAATTGCACAAGGAATGTACTCATTTTGGAAAGCACATACCTTTGTTAATGTGTGGAAGTCCTTACTGTTCCTTCTTCTGTAGCACAACCTCAGGAGCTGACAGAATATGCTTATGTAAATGTGCTAACTCGTGGAGATCTCTCATCTCTTCGCTGGATTGTCTCCCCACTTCGACACTTCCATGCAACTGATCCCAATGTTTTACTCTGCAAAGTCTATTATGCATCTCTCAACTTCCGGGACATTATGCTGGCCACAGGGAAGCTTTCCCCAGATGCTATCCCTGGTGAGTTAAAGTTACACTAGAAGGAAATGCATGTATATATTGTAGTTCTAGAATTAATCTCTTGATTTTTAGTTATGCACTGGCTAGATTGTGTCCCAGAAAGTGTGCTTTTGAGAAGAAAATACAGCCCTATTGCAGGGCTGTACACCAGAAATTCCCAAGTTATACTTCCCATTATGGTTCCCTTTTTTTTTATATGGCACAGTTAAGAGACCATGCTCTGAGGAATGTTGCTTGCCTCATTGCATGGGTACCAAGTGTGAGGTAAAACAAGTTGATGGAGGTTCCAGAGATGGGCATGGTAAATACCAGGGTGAGAATGTTGAGGTTTCATGCTGCCTTGCTGTTGGACATGCTTGGATTTCAGGGAAGAAAAATGTACAATGAAGTAATTGCCTATTTACAAAATGGAGGTGGTATTATCTTGTTTCATACTGAGTTAAGAATTAAGGTAATGTCTATGAAATGATTTTAAAATATGTATTCAAAAGAGAGGGGGTGGAACATGTAAAAGTTTAGTGATTAGAGTATGGCTGGGTTCCCTTTCATGACTGAACCACATGGCATAACAGAAAGTGCCCTTGCCCATGGCAAAAGGCTGAAAGTAGATGATCTTTAAGGTCCCTTCCAACACAAATCATTCCATGACTGGCATAAGTGTCTGCCTAAAATGTGACTTATCAAAAATTAATATTTCACAGTATATTTTTACAGTGATTGTAATTTCTAGTTTATGTATCATTCTTTTTCTGAAGGGCAGGATGTCCTCTGAAACAAGATGTTTTCATGAAATTTCTCAGATGAAAACTGAAAACTAAAGCAATCTCATCAAGGATAAATACTTCAGATTTAATGAGACCAAGTTGTTTTCTGCTACTCTTGGAGTGAGACATTAACTATGGCAACTTACTAACTGTGTACAGAATAGACAAATCCCAGCACTCTTCCTGTCTCTGGGACAGGAACTTCAAGGACTTTCAGGGTCTGCTGCTGAAGTAAAGGAATTTTAGAAGAGAGGGGTTTTTTTGGTAAAAGGTGTTAATGTTCTTTCAGGTAACTGGGCTTTGCAACAATGCATGCTGGGCATGGAGTTCTCAGGACGGGACCTGGCTGGAAGAAGAGTGATGGGATTGCTGCCAGCAAAAGGGCTGGCCACAGTGGTAGACTGTGAAAAGAAGTTTCTGTGGGAGGTGCCTGAAAACTGGTAGGTCAACTTCTGTTTTCTGGATAAGATTTGCCTTCCTGCCTGAGGCTGATGACAGCCCTGATCAAACCTGAGTGCTGCACAATGGGTTGATTCCCCTCTGGGAAATGTTAATAGGGCTATAGTGTCACAAGCAACTATAGGATTTTTTATTAGATTCACTGCAGGAGTTCAGCACTAGTTTTTGTATAGTGGCTTGCACAAGGTTCTCATTTTTTCTTGGGCCCTTAGCTTCGCGTGTTTCAGTGTACACTGGGATATCAGTGTTGGTTATGTTACTGAAATAATTTTGCAGAATGATGAAGCTTGGCAGCTGTAGTAGTCTGCTGTATGATAGACAACCATTTACACTTTCTTATCTATCTCGGCAGCGGAACCTTCCTGTTGTAGAAAAGCAAATTTCATCAGGAGAATCTAGTAGTCTTTCCCAAGGCTAAAGATGCCTCTTGCACTTTGCTCCTTAGGACTCTAGAAGAAGCAGCTTCGGTGCCTGTGGTTTATGCCACTGCTTATTACGCTTTGGTGGTTCGAGGTGGTATGAGGAAGGGTGAGAGTGTCCTTATTCACTCTGGCTCAGGAGGTGTGGGCCAAGCAGCCATTGCCATTGCCCTGAGCATGGGCTGCCGTGTCTTTGCTACTGTAGGTGAGTATTGAGGGCCCAAAGTCATGGGGAGAAATAGATTATAGCTAATAAATAGAGGAACTGTATGTGTGCACATATATATAAGTATATATCCGTATTTAGGTATATACTTATTCCCCCCAATATGTTCTGCTGTAGCTTTGATCTAGTTTCCAGGCTGAGAACAGGTTACAATGCAGCTACTGACTCTGTGCTTGGAAATTCCACAGCACAGTCAAATTTGTCTGTCTCGGTATTCTGTATAATCAAAAGTATGGAAGAAGATCATGGCTTCCTAATTTTAAATTTAGTAGCATGAATCCAGTGCCTGTCCATTGAAAGGTTCTGATCTGTTTCTGGTCCTTGCTCTATCTCATAAATGAGCAGTAGCAAACAGACAGTGTTTTTCCTAAAGTCTGACATCTTGAGAGACTGAAAGCATGGAGATGGCTTCTCAGACTTACAGTCCTTGGGGGAAAGATGTGCAGTGGAAAATAAGCTGTTACATCATAAAAATGAAATTACTGACATCTCTCAATCTGTCTTCTACTTACAGGTTCCGCTGAGAAACGTAAGTATCTCCAAGCAAGATTCCCACAGCTAGATGCTGATAGCTTTTCCAGCTCCAGAGATACTACCTTTGAGCAACACATACTTCGAGTTACCAAAGGAAAAGGTGAAGTTCAAGAAATATTTTTCCTTTTTTTGTCAGCTAAGCCACATTATGCCATTGTGCATTCTAAAGACAATATGAGTCTCCAGAAGACAGGGTTAGGCTCTCAGCAGAGCAGAGTTTAAGTAGCTGCTTCTCCTTTCATTGCAGGTGTCAACCTCGTGTTAAATTCCTTGGCAGAAGAGAAACTCCAAGCCAGTTTGCGCTGTCTTGCTCGACATGGGCGCTTCTTGGAAATAGGCAAATTTGATCTGTCTAACAACAGTCATCTTGGTAAGATGGGGCATTGGGAAACACCTCTCATTAGGTTTTAGCTGCTGCCCGGTGCCCTCAGGTGCAGGACATTCTGCAGGACAGCTCTCCAGCCTCCCCAAAATTTACACTTGTGTCAGGTGTTACTTGGTCTCGGGTGCACAACTGGCATTTGTTAATTCTATATCGCTGATGTTTGCCCAGTGTTTGTCTGTCCAGACCCCTCTGCAAGGCCTCTTGTCCCACAAGGCAGTCAACAGCATCTGCCAGTTTTGAAGGTACAGAGCAAGATAACCCTGATTTCTCTTGGATGGGAAAAAATTTTTGAATGTTATAAGGTGATGTGTTAGTGAGAAATAACAGCAATGTTCTCCTGTTGTAGAATGATTGCATATAGTGTCAACAGCTGCTTCCTTATTCTAATTAAATTTCAAAAGATTGGCAAATCTTGCTGTGAGAGTCTCCTGTGGAGGTAGGCACGATGTATGTAGGATTCTAGCTCTCCTGTGACTCTACCTCAGTTGTCACTATACAAAAAAACGTTCTTTTTAGTATCAGACTGACCATGATATAGCTTGTCCTCTCAACACACAATTTTTTAGAGTGGTGTTTCTGTGAAACTGGTCTGCTTGTAAGAGAACAACATAATGTTATGTATTGGAGAGTATATGCAAGAATTGAGTTGGGAAAATGCAGAATTCAAGCATCTGACTGCTTTACTCCTGTGCCCTGCCCAGAAATGTTTCTGAAGCAGAGGATAGGCTCCATTTTTAAATGTCAGCAGCATCAGGTCATAACTAAGTTGCTTTTTCTAGGAATGTCTCTCTTCCTCAAGAATGTGGCATTTCATGGGATCCTACTAGATTCAATATTTGATGAAGGAAACCAAGAGTGGGAAGTAGTATCAGAGTTGTTGAAGAAAGGCATAAGAGATGGTGTAGTAAAGCCCCTGAAGAGTACAGTCTTCAACAAAGAAGAGGTAGAAGCTGCCTTCAGATTCATGGCACAAGGAAAACATATTGGCAAAGTTATGATCAAGGTAATGAGATAATGATTTTGATTCTCTGATGCATCTGGCTATCCTCTGGTGACTGTTGGATATTTTGATCCATTTTGAGTTGAAATTCTATGAGTAGGGCAGCACAGGGTCAGTTTTTACTGCTGACACTGTCACAGTCTGGCACTGATTCTACAAGGTTCATTCCCATTGAATGGACAAGCATAACATGAAAAGATGAGAGATGCATTATGTAGCTGATTATCTGATTGTAACTACTGCTTCTTTTTTCTTTTTTTTTTTTTTCTTTTTTTTTTTGTGTGTGTGTGTGTGTGTTGTTTCTGGTGGTTCATTGGTTGTTGTTTTTTTTTGTTTTTTTCCTGGGGGAAGGTCCAAGAAGAGGAGAAGGAGTATCCTTTAAGAAAGTCTGAACCAGTTAAAATCTCTGCAATCTCCCGAACGTCCTGTCCACCTACCAAGTCTTACATCATCACAGGGGGCCTTGGAGGATTTGGGCTGGAGTTGGCACAGTGGCTAATTGAGAGAGGAGCACAGAAAATTATACTGACGTCTCGTTCTGGCATACGAACTGGTAAGCAAATATTGTAAGGGAACAGGGAACATGACTGCCTTAATTTGTAGTTTCTCTCCATTTTTAAGTGTCCTATTGGTGATTAATAATGTATTGATTTCTTTCCTTTCCTGTATTATCTCACTTCAAGCTGTTGTCTCCTTTATTGCAAAGGAGGAACTATCTTTTAGCCTGACCTTTTTTTCCAACTACCACTTTCCTCCTCCTACACTTCCTAATTCTATCAACCCATTTTCTCTCTTACACAGGTTTTTTTGTGTAGTCTTTCTTTTACCTTTATGCCCTCTGCTAAGTCTGGCTTCCTCACTGACTTGTCCACTAGCTGTAGCATGTTGGATCACATGCCACAAGGAAGGGCCTAAAAACGCCTTGTTAAAGATACTTTGTCCCTCAAGATACATGTGTGGATGCTCACACTTGCTTCTTAGATAATAAGGTCCATCTTTACAGATGAGCTATCTGATAGCATCCATAAACATTTTTATTCAGATTTAAGTCATTAGTTTGGTTACAGTGGCAGCATTGAGATTTCACTGATAGTCTTCAGTATTTCCTCATACAAATTCAGTCATAACACAACTTCTCACTGTCTCCACAGGTTTCTTCTTTCTTTTGGCAAATTCACAGTCATACCACCTATGTGTACAAACACATAGATTAAATACTGCTTCTCAAGCTCTGGCTGTGCTGCTATAATTCATTGCTTTGCTCTAATCTAGCCAATTTTCCCAATCTCAGTACCCAAATTTTTGTTCATTTCTCTTCACAGTCATAGTTTTCCTTCCTTACCACCACCACCACAATCCTTAGGTTTTCCCAATGCTGTTCTCCACTTTATCTGTTTAGAATTTCTGAAATTCAAGTGGTTTCTAGCTACTGTTCAGATTTTATCCTATTTTTATCTTGTAGCTGAATTGGGAATTATTTAGCCATTCAGTCCCTATCTAGTCAGAAAAGCATAAAGGAGCAAGTTAATCAAAACCTTATAGTTGGGATTCTTCATCCCAGACACTGTCCACCTTTATTTTTCCTAGGCTACCAGGCTAAACGTGTTAAAGAGTGGAAGGCACTGGGCATCAAAGTGCTGGTATCTACCAGTGATATTGGAACACTAGAAGGAACACAGCAATTGATAGAAGAAGCTTTGCAGCTTGGACCAGTTGGAGGCATCTTTAATTTGGCTGTGGTAAGTGACAGAAAAGCTCAGGACTTGTAAGAGGCAACATCCATTCATGTGACTTTTTTACAGAAGGCAGTCAGGCTTCAAACAATTTTTGTTACATTCCCTGTGTTTCAAATGGCACTATGCTTTGGTCTTACCTGGTAACTAAAGGCTTATGGGTCTGTTCCCTTGACCTGAGAAGTAACAGTATTTGTCCAGCAAGTTCAGTTCTGTGGTAAGACAAATATTGCCCTAGCCTCCTGTTGACAAGAAAAATCCCATGTAGAACTTGCCAGAATTTCTGCAGTATCAATACAGAAAAAATACTGAAAATAGCAGACTTGGCAAAAGCCATGTTGGAATATTTTGGAATATTCAGGATATGTCTGTACTGCGATATTACAAAAATACATTGTGTAGCCACATCCTGTCATATCTCAAGCCACGTGGCATATTTAAACAGAGAAACTGGAGATACTGAAACTGCACTTTCTTTTTCAATCCCTCTCCCCACCCCTCATAGGTCCTTAGAGATGGCATGATTGAAAATCAGACCCCAGAATTATTCTGGGAAGTCAACAAGCCAAAGTATTCAGGCACCCTTCATTTGGATTGGTAAGTGTCTGTAGAAGAGACAAATAATTGCTTTTAAAGTCACAGAACTGATCAAACTTAGTTGGTTTTGTCTTGCACTAGCCTTCAACAGTAATACACTTGGCAGGTTTTTCTGATGGGGTTTCTCTCTCCTGCTCTGCTCCAAGGGTGACTCGTAAGAAGTGTCCAGACCTGGACTATTTTGTTGTGTTCTCCTCTGTAAGCTGTGGAAGAGGAAATGCTGGGCAGAGCAATTACGGCTTTGCCAATTCTACCATGGAGCGTATCTGTGAGCAGCGACATCATGATGGACTCCCAGGTAAGATGATTTTACTCATTGCACAGTATAAGCTATCTTGCCAAACATCCAGATGAGGAACAGCTCATCAGAGACCTGTGCACTTATCTGGAGTGATAAAGTATGTTGAAGTCTGTTTCCTGCTCCTAGGTGTTATCCTGAGTCATTCATGTGTGAATGAATCCTGACCTTTTAACAGTACAAAGGAAATGCAGGCCTTAGCATAGCTCGTTATTAACTCCCATTTTATTAACTCACTCCTGTTGCTGCCATGTGCTTTAGTTATCTGCTTAGTGTGTTCTTCTAATTTTTTTCTCCAGGCCTGGCAATCCAGTGGGGAGCCATTGGTGATGTGGGTATCTTGATGAAGACAATGGGAAACAAAGACATTGTAGTGGGGGGAACACTTCCCCAACAGATGAGCTCATGCCTGGAGGTGCTTGATGTTTTCCTGAATCAACCTCATCCTGTCATGTCCAGTTTTGTCCTAGCAGAAAAGGTCTCAGTGAAAGCTGAAGGAGGTAGTCAGCGGGATCTTGTGGAAGCTGTTGCTCACATCCTGGGTAAGTGCTGTCACTCAAGCACTACTGGATGGTGCCTGCTCTCATTACTTTTGGAGAGCAGTGGTGCTGCTGTTGATGGTCTGTTCAGCATCTCTTCCTGATCTCCTGTGGTGTGGCAATGTTGTTGTTGTGAGACAGTTTGCTTCTTTTTTCCCTTTACACTGCTCCTTCTCTCAAGTAATGACTGTTTCTTGTATGGGTTTTTTTTTCTGTAACTGCATTCACATATATACTCCAGTGTCTTGGGTTTTATTTAGAGTGAACTGGTACCTTTCTTCAAATGGAGAATCAACAGGAACAGCCCTTAAGAGCAAAATTTTGGGACAGCACATACAACAGCAAATACATAACTATCTTTCTGAGTACTATTCCAGCTTTCAAACATTCACCTTGGTATGTCCCCATGCCACAAAAAGTAGCTTTTCTCTACTTATTGCTTAGCTGGTAGTGTATCCACTTGCCAGCTCTGTCTGTCATCCCATGTGAACATCTGATTCAAGACAGACAGAAGGATGTGGCATTTGTAATGCATAGTTAAGCTAAGGTTACTACTTTAGCTTAACTATGCATTACAAATGCCACATCCTTCTGTCTGTCTTGAATCTGCTTTCTTTTACCATTGTGTCTCTTATTTTTGTGTTGTTAGTGAATAATCGCTGTCAACTCCTATCTATTACATCCCTGTCTCTTTTGCAGACAGAACTGTCTCTTGATCCTTTGTTTTCTACCAAGAAAGGTACTGATAAATGAAATGCAGTCTCCTGAGTGCTTCTTAAGGAGCTGTGTGCAACTCACTGACAGCAGGTCTGATGTTTTAGAGCAGCTGTAGCTTTAGAAGCAGTAGGAAAGGGTCTGGGAAAACTGCACCAGCTATGGGGTTAGTTTGGAAGAAGAGTGCATGAAAGCAACAAAGGGAGGAGCTAGTAATAAAGCCTAATAGTGGGAAGGGTGGCAATGTGGGGCAGCACAAGGTGGAGGAGAGGACAAAGAGCTGTAGATGCAGGCGTTATGAGAGGCCTTTTATGGGTAAGGAAAAGGGTGAGAGATGGAACAGTGTGAAAATTGAAGGGGAGAAAGCCAATGAAGCCTTCACGTATCACCTCCTCCTCCAGTGTCACAGACATGAGGTGTTGCAGTCAACTATCACTGACACTGCTAACTTTCATCTTGTAGCTGAGGATTAGTTGCATTACGTCTAGGACTGCAGTTTCAATTAGAGCCTCCATTGTGTGGAATCTGTCTAGTTGACTGACTATTCTGTATTTGGTCTACAGCTGATATGAAAATATTCACAGCTATTAAGTTGGGACTGATGTATCCCCTGTCATAAACCTGTGTACATTTAATGTGTGCTCTAAATACTATATCTAGTAGTACTCTAATACTAGAAAGAGGTGAGTTATGCAAGCATTAGATGATCCTGGAAAGTAAACTGCAGCTCTACATCTGCAGTTTACTGAGATTTTAGGAGATAGAAGAAAGTGGAGAAGGCTGCTAGAGAGGCCTGGAGCTGAAAAGAAATTGGCCTTTTGCTAGTGTGATCTTTTGTTCTCAGGGGTCCGTGATGTGAGTAGTCTGAATGCTGAGAGTTCCTTGGCTGACCTGGGCTTGGATTCCTTGATGGGTGTGGAGGTGCGCCAGACGCTGGAGAGAGACTATGACATCGTTATGACCATGAGAGAAATTCGACTCCTCACGATCAACAAACTGCGTGAACTTTCTTCCAAGTCCAGGACAACAGAGGGTAGAGTGTCTAGATTAGGGTTGCTACCAGTCACCTGAGTGCAAATAATTAAGCTTCCAGTCCGTTGCTTTCATCTCTAGTGACATAAACCTCTATCAGATCATGAAATAAAGTTATAATTGAATAGCTTTTAAGTGACAGACATGTCACAGAAGTGTATTGACCACTAGGACAGGCCCATCATTTCTGGGGGTAGGGTATACAAGCAAGGCAAGTGTGAAAGCTGCTTTCTTGCTTAACTAACAGCTGCATGCATGAGTGGTCTTACACAGCTGTGTAGGATGCAATTTGAGATATTTTACTTTTCTGGGGAATAAACTATGAAATGTTATGTGTACAGGAAGCTAAAAGCATAAGCAGTTGCTGCAGAGCAACTGACAGTAGGAAGATCCCTGTGTCTATGAGCTGATGATGTAGTGAGGCAACAGGCTAATCTAGGGCAGCCCTAGCCCTGAGGTTGTCCTACATGACCAAGACTGACCCTGAAGCTAATTGGGTTTGTCTGGTGTGCTTTCCTTCAGAGCTGAAGTCATCCCCACTGATGAAGGCAGGCCCAGGCGAACCTCCAAAACTAGATTTGAACAACTTACTGGTGAACCCAGAAGGGCCAACAATCACTCGTCTCAATGATGTTCAGAGCATGGAGCGCCCTCTCTTCCTTGTTCACCCCATTGAAGGATCCATTGCAGTTTTCTACACTCTGGCGTCCAAACTTCACATGCCCTGCTATGGGCTTCAGTGCACAAAAGGTATTTCTGTTTTTCAGCATCTTGACTTTGCAAACATAACATTCTGAACTGTAGTTGCTTTTAGAGAGGGCTTTGTTTCTAGACTATTAAATTGGAGGAACAAATATCAGGCTTATTAGTCTGCAGAGGGTCATGTCAAATATCCCTGGTATCAAGAGGAATAATAGATTAAATTAAAGAGTTTATGTATGCAAACGTCAAAGCATCCTGTTCAATCTGTCCTTGGAAAGCAGGAATATTACTATTGTCCTAAATGCAAGTTATTAACCATAATTTAGGAATTTGCCTGCGAAGTAATCTGGATGTTTCCAACAGGATTGTTTCTGAATACATGAAAACATAATTTGTCTCTGCCAGCGTCTTTTCAACAATCTTTCTAACTCCCTTCCATGTTGTAGCCGCTCCTTTGGACAGCATCCAAAGCCTGGCAGCCTATTACATTGATTGCATGAAGCAGATTCAGCCTGAAGGACCTTACCGCATTGCTGGATACTCTTTTGGTGCCTGTGTAGCCTTTGAAATGTGTTCCCAGCTCCAAGCACAACAAAATGCTTCCCATGCACTCAACAGTTTATTCCTTTTTGATGGGTCTCATTCCTTTGTGGCAGCATATACCCAGGTAAGGAGCACAAAGAGAATCTCCTTTCTGGGGACCATCCTCTCTCATCAGGACTCATTTTTCTCAAAGCTTACTATTCTAGATAAGAGCAATCTGATGAAAAGCTGACAGACTTTTATTCACAGGGATTTTGTAAGACAACTTTAGATGCTTAGAGATGGCTGAAGGGTAGAAGCACATGAGAGCTGGTCTTCATTAAGTGGCAAGAGTTCAGGCACAAATGTTGTTCTTGCTATGATAAATTATAATATTAGTATGTCTTCTGGAGATCCTGGTGTCTGCAAGTCAAGATCCTGTTGTAGTGATGAGAGGAAGCCTTGCTTAAGGCTTCCCTTTCATTTTCATTGTACTTTAGAGAATACTGGGCTCTTGGCAATTGCCACTTGTGAATTTGCTTTCTAATCTGTCCTGAAGGGATTTCCCCCTTTCTTTTTTCACTCAGTTCACACCTTTGGTTCTGTAATTGTTTTTATTTGACTTCTGACATCACACACATCCCTCTCACATTCACATTGTATTCTTCTCTCCTCCAGAGCTACAGAGCCAAATTAACCCAAGGAAATGAGGCTGCACTGGAGACTGAAGCATTGTGTGCTTTTGTTCAGCAGTTTACAGGCACTGAATACAATAAGGTACTGTTTCTTATTTTCAAGATCCATATGTCTTGATATTGCACACGAGGAAGGGTGTATGTGGTTTTTTTGTTTAATGGAGATGGATTCTCAGCTGTTGAGAGTAATGTGAAAAAAAATGTTAATATTTCCAGCTGCTGCAGGTTCTTCTGCCCCTGAAAGATCTGGAGGCTCGTGTGAATGCTGCCGTAGACCTAATAACTCAGATTCATACAAACATCAATCGTGAAGCACTCAGCTTTGCTGCTACTTCATTTTACCATAAGCTGAAGGCTGCTGACAAGTACATACCAGACTCCAAGTATCATGGGAACGTGACACTGATGCGGGCAAAGTCTCATAATGAATATGAAGAAGGTCTGGGTAAAGACTACAAACTCTCAGAGGTCAGTCTCAAGCCCGCTGGTGACAGTTGAGTTTCTTCTGATATTTGGGGAAGCCAAGGGAAACCATGGGAAATAGTCCTTACTGAGAAAAAAGGACAAAGCCAGCCTTAAAGAAATTATCGTTCTGCAGAGATTGTGCCCTAACAAGAATGAGAAGTCTCCAAAAGCAAATGAGTTGTTTGGTTCCAGGCATTTTCTGTGGGTAGTGAGGGCCAGAAAGTCACCCCAGGACACCTCTATATAGGATGTATTTTCTATAGCTGCTTCTTGCAGTTTTCTGGGATGATTTTGAGTAATAACAATGTTAAAAGAGAGCAACTTTGAATCTTTTTTCACTGTAGACCCTAAAGTTAGTTCACTGAATGAAGGCAGCCTTCTGAAGAGCGTCAGTCTTCTGACAGTAAAGGTGGCTTTTTCTCAGTTAACCTTTTTTTCACTTAAAAGCTAGTAGTTAGAAGTGAGTTTCTTGTGGGCTAAAAAAGGTTGGGGTTTGCCCTGTAGTCCCGATAAGGTCACTGATCTACTGCCCCAGCTCACGTACAAGGCTTAAGTTGGTGCAAGTACCAGGGAAAAGGAAGTGATTTTCAGAATTTCCTTCCTGCTTCTGGCATCTCCTGTCCTTTCAGACATCTAATCTAGCCATTATTGATTCCAGGCTAACTTATATGTTGTTAAAGTTACATAGTCACCTTAAAGGAGGATTTCTGGTGGTGGGAGAAAGATGGTGAGGAGGGGGGAGTGTTTATTTGGTTTACTTAAGGGTTTGGAAGTAGCTACTTTATCATTCATTCTTTGATATTATAAATAAATTATTCTTCTGGTACTAGGTTGGTTAAATTCCAGCTTATATTTGAGTGGATCACCTGTCAGGTTGTCAAACTATTGTGATTCAAAACACAGGTTCCAAACAGTGCCCCACAGCTTATTTGTGAAAATGTATCAGAGTAAAGCTGGTGCTGTTTTTAACTGAGTTTGATAGAGACAGTGGTCTAAATTATAAGTAACTTATAAGACCAACAAACCCAAAGTGGCTAGGTGACCAGCTGGTTGTAAATTGTGAACTAAAAGTTTTTCTTTTTCGTACTTACACAGGTATGTGATGGGAAAGTATCTGTCCACGTTATTGAAGGAGATCACCGCACCTTGCTGGAGGGAGATGGTGTTGAGTCAATTATTGGGATCATCCACAGCTCACTGGCAGAGCCACGTGTCAGTGTCAGAGAGGGTTAAATTCTACTTCCTCACTGTCAATGACGAAGAAAATGCCAACAACATTCCTAGTTACAACAGGCCCCAAGGAACTCTTCCTGTTCAGCATCTCATCTGCTCTGCTCCCAGAACTGGGAAGTCCAGCTGGACTCAATTGGTCTTTTTCTGTCTCTTTCTTGCTTATCTTTTCCTTTTCCAACGTTTATGGGTTCTATCTCCTTCCTTTCCTATGGCTGTTTTTCCCCCTAGTCTCCCTGTCCGTGTTAACTGTAGTGCTGTGACTCTGTCACTGAGCACTGCAGTGAGGGTTCCCCACAGATGGTTGCTTCCTGCACCCTTGGCAGTATAAAAAAACAAATTTAGGAGTAGATTTCCTTGTGTTTTATATTGTTTTTGTCTTAACAGTATTCCAAAGGGTATGTGATAGCACTTGTTGAAGCCTAGTGAACAGGGAGAGGAGAGGAGCTGCAGCTGATTTTGGAGATACTTTTTATCTGTGAAGAATCTGTCTGCAGTTAGGTCAGAAAGAGAATTCCATTGAGGGTTTTGTAACTATATTTTTTAATTTGCTATATTCTAAGTATTTATTGTGTCAAACCAGAGACTTCTTACTTGGTTTTAATTTATTGTGGGTTATAGGAGTAAAGAATCATCCCCTTTTGGAGGGGAAGGCTTATTCTACAAGGGAAAGTTGTCCATCTTTAAAATAATCTAGTTTTTTGTTTATTTTGGGTTTCGTTTTTTTTCCTCCCACTGCTGTGCCCTTTTCAGAAAGGAATAGGTAGAAGGAAGGATTCTTGCCATCATGTACTCTGCAGAGGGGAGAGGGGTCTGGGGGGATAGGGTGGATGGTTTGACAGATGCTGCTGTATTGAACAGCCATAACTAGGGCATGATAAAAACAGGCAAAGCTGTCCCTAGGCAGGTATTTTGTTTATATTTGTGCAAGATTTTGTGGCCCACTCTGTCAGAACCTTAGTAAAGCATTAAGATTATTGCTTTACCTCATTCCCTCTCACCTCCAGTCTTGCCACCCAGTGAAAAGTTTGGAATGGAGAGCCCAGGGAATAGAATTCCTTAACAATAACTGAACAAATCCTCCCAGCCCTGCTCTCCTATAATCAAAGCTCAGACAAACATAAAAGTATCTACCTAAAGCCCCTATATATTTTGTTTAGCACAGGGCTTGCTTAAGCCTTGTGTATTCATTTTCCTTTCAGTAATGAGAGTGGAAATCCCACATAAGTTAGCCAAGTAATCAGTTTGATGGTCTGATTTTAAAATACAGTAGTACCTTTTTAAAGGAAATTTGCATAAAATTCAATTGAAAAATTTCTTCCTTTGCTATGCTGGATCTGTCTTTTCCGAAATCAGTAAATCCTTGTTACACTTATGATACAGAGGAGACCTGGGTAGCAACAAAGCACCAACTAGGAGGAGCTATTGTGCTTTTCAGAACTGCTGTAAAACCCTGGTTCTCTCCATCTTCATCCCCCCAGTGAAGTATTCTGGTAGTACAGGAGCATTCCAGTGACAGGAACAGATGGCTCTTCACTGCTGGTTCTAACCTAGTGTCTTTTGCTTATACCACCCTCTGTTGATAGTGGCTGGGTTAACTGATTTTAGTTTTATAAAGTATTTCTTTTGTGAAATCTGAAATAAAACAACATAATGTCAGCTTAAACCATTTTGAAATGTCTTGTTCTTTTTTTCTATTTTTCTTTTAATATCTTTTGGTCTGAAGAGTGTCTTTTTGGGCTTTTCTAGTATTAAACAGAATTCATCATTGGTTGGCTTTTGAATTATTTTCTACCATCATTTCTTAATCCCATGTTTCACCTGTAATCTCTCACTTTTTGGTATAAAGCAAAAACTGCTGCTGACATATCTGAATATAGTCTGTAGAAATAATAATAATAGTAATAATGAAAATAATAATAATGAAGGCATAGTATTCTGAAGTGTGGCATCTTGTTGCCATGATTTTTGGTACCTTAGATACAACCAATTTACAACCATAATATTGAAGTGGAAACTTTTACATGAGCTTTTATTTGCAGTATTGGACAAGCCATTAAAACTCCTCTCTCAGTTTTCCTATCTGTAAAGTGGGACAATAGTGTCTACCTCAGGGTCTCTCTGGGGGTTACATAAGCAATGGGTATAAATGCGTCTGAAGTTTTAGGTATGATGTCTAAATGTTAGACAGTAACAGAAGGAGGAAAGTGTGTGATGTGTGAGGGATACTGATACTGGAGTGGCTGTGTGAGCTGTGTGCATACACCATGGGACTTAATTACATTTACTGCATCCTGTCCCTGCATCTGCTGGCACTGGGTACTGGATAAAACAAATGGGGACGAGTTGGTTTGGTTTAGCTACTGGCAGTTGTAGTGAGCCTGAAAAAACGGTGAAGTAATTCTACATGTGTTGGTTATGTTTAAAACTGGAAGGAATAAGAAAGGATTAAATGTAAAGCAAACGGGTACAATAGTGCTGTGCTAAAGTGTGAAACATCTGAATGGGCTGTGGAATGAGCAAGGACCAATGCTGTCCCATCTGTTGAAGCAGGAGTTTGATGAGTTCCCTGTATAAACAAATACCTATGGTTTCATCTAAGCAGAGCTTTGAAGGAACTGTTAGTAATAGAAGTTGCTGAAGAATTATTTACAGCTTATATACTGTTAATGTTCTTGTGGGTTTTATTTGAAAAGCAGAAGGTTGTTTTGTTTAGGGCTTTTTTTACCCATAATTATCTGATTATGAGCTGCCGCCATGTAACCCATTATATAACTGGCTGCTGAACACAGTGTGCCAAAAATAAAAACCTTATTAGTGCTGGTACTGCTTGTTGTTTCTCAGTAGCCCATTAGACAGATGTAAAATAATATCAGAAGGCAAAATCCAATACAGCAGTTTCTTCTTTTGAGAAGACCAGGACAGAAGTGAAGTCACTCACACCTACCCTTCTCTGTGGAATTGAAGTGGGGATTCTTGTCAGCTGATGCTTTCCATCCTTTTCAGATAGCTTCTCACATGCTAAAACCATGCTGATCCTAATCCCAAGGGTGAATAACAGTTCTCTGACTGTGGACCTGTTTAGGCTCACAAATGCACATTGTCATCTTGAAGTGATGGACCATGTACCTTAAACCTGCAAAAGAAATAATGTATGGCACACATCATCTGTTGTTGCCAGTATTAAAGCTACTCTTTTCTAGTCCACCACCTTCCTGAAGACAAAGAAATGCACCTCTCTTGATGAAGATAGCAGTAAAAACAATGCAAGGGCCACAGTTTAATAGAACTGGTTACTTAAAATAGCACTACCAGAAAGTGAAGTTCTCTGGTGCTGAGATGGAGGTCAACTAAAACCCAAAAGATTTAAGGTAGAATAGAAAGCAGGTGTTTTTTTCTTTTGCACTTAAAAAGTTGCTAGTCATCATGCCTGCATATTGGGGTCAAAAGAAAGAAAAAAATAACCCTGCAGCAGCTGGATCAGAGGGAAGGGGTATGCTGATTGCAGGGGGCAGAGGCTGTATATTTAAAATAGCATCCTTGTTCTTTAGGCTGCAAAGAGGTAATAAAAGATGGCGAAGAGTAATTAGAAACTTGAAACATAATTATTTATTGCAGCACTTTCATCACAGCCATGAGTTCCAGAAAGCTGGAGCGGGGGAAATACAGGCTTTGACAAAGAACATGAAATGTGAAGGCTTGTCAATGGACAAACAGGCTTACTGAGCAATGGTAGTGCACATGTAACTCTGCTTCGGCTACGGTGCGTTTTTGTTATTTGATTCTGTTGGGAGTTTTTCCTCTTCTGAAGAAAAGGAGTCCTGTAACTCAAGTTACATTGCTGTTTTGACTGGAGTAGAGATACAGCATTTTTTGTATGCTGGAAGGTATTGGCTGAGAGAAGCAGGAATCACCGTGCTCATCGTTTGTAAGATGATGCAGAAGGAAGGTTTTGTCATGGATGCTGTTATATTTGGTTCAGTCAGGTGGACCATTCTCACCTCTCTGCCCCGACCATCCGGCACCAAGGACAGGACAGGCCTCCCGCTTTGTCCGAGCTCTTGCAATGCTCAGTCACAGCGGAGGCCGAAGTGCTCAAAGACGCCTGGCTCGGGGACAAAGGACAGCACTTGCTGCCGCCCGGGCCACCTGGGCGAGCCGCGGACCGGGCGAGTACCGGAGGCGGACCGGGCGAGTACCGGAGGCGGACCGGCCGAGTACCAGGGGCGGACCGGCCGAGTACCGGAGGCGGACCGGCCGCCCCTCACGGGCCCCGCGGCCGCTGCGGCTCTCCCGCGCGCGGCCCCTGCTGGCAGCGCCGCGGTTTCTGGGGGGACGGCGCGCGGCTGCACCGCTGAGCCGGCCGGAGCGGGATGGCGGTGGCACCGTCCGGCTGCGCCGGTGCCCGTCCCGGGCGCTGCGGTGGCGGCGGCCTGAGGGAGCCCCAGGGCGGCGGCGCCGGGAGGCAGCTGCCGCAACGCTGCACGGACGAGCGGGCGGGAGATGCCGAAGCTGCGCGGGGAAGCCTTCTGGAGGGAGACGCTGCGGAGCGCCCACTACGTGGTGGCGCCCATGGTGGACCAGAGCGAGCTGGCCTGGAGGCTGCTGAGCCGCCGCCACGGCGCCCAGCTCTGCTACACACCGATGCTGCACGCCCAGGTCTTCCTCAGGGACGCCAACTACCGCCGCGAGAACCTCTACGGCGAGGCCTGTCCCGAGGATCGGCCGCTGATCGTGCAGGTGAGCGCAGCCCCAGCCCTGGCAGCCCCAGCGCCGGGGGAGCTTCCCGGGGTCACCTTGCGGTTCTTGGGAAACGTTGAGGACACAAGGCAGCATTGCCAAACGCACCCGCGCCTTCCACCCCGCTCGTGCTGACAAATGCAGGCGTTTTCCAAATGTGCGTGAGTTGAAGGTAGTCAGCCTCACTCGCATTGTAATGTTGTTCATAGGATGACAGAAATCTCTTTTTTTTCCCATCTAAATACCGCTGCCAGTACTTAACTCGTGAAGATGTGTGTTTTTCTGTTTGTCTCGTGTTTAGCAGAGGATTTGCTGTTAGCAACAGGGGCCTGGAGCACTGGACTTCTCACAGGGTTTCAGTCCCCTGCACCTCATCTTTAGAAATAGATTACAGTTGGTTTTGTAGTCAGAGTGTGTCCCAGATCTGGTACCACTCAAGTAGCATCACAGTTTTTTTACTAGTTCTCTGAAACCCTGAGCTCAGTGTTTAGCTACAGAGAAAGGATGCAAGGAAGATAGGACAGACTTCAAAGCATGTGTTGCTTCTGCTTCTGGACTACCACGTGGTGTTCAGGTACTTCACTCTATCCCAAAGAGGGAAAGTGGCTTGTGGAGCTGGAGAATAATGCAGGGAAAGACAGCTGTCATGGGCAGAGGAATGATGGATTTCTACACTTGAAGAGTTAAATATATGAGGACTCTTTACCCTGAAAAAGAAGTGTCTCTCTTGACCCAGGGGAGAGATCAGAGAAGCCTGTGGAAATATTACTGGCTTGAAGATGATGAATGGTAAACAAGTAAGCATAGTGGTAGTTATAAACTATGGAATTAATAATTTATATTATGGTGGAATTCATTGCCGTGGGATGTACTGGATTCTGAAACATTACGAGTTTAGAAAGCAAATGAAGAAAAACGCTTGAGAGTCTTTAGGTGCAACAAACACACCTTCTGCTTCCAAAGTCCATAAGGACACTTTTTCAGCTTCTGCTGTTCCCTAAACATTTTGGTGTTGACCTTTGATCTGTCTCAGTACTGCTTTCACAGAATCGTGGAATATTCTGGGTTGGAAGGGACCCACAAAGTCCACAATCCACGGGTACATCGAGTCCAGCTCGTAAGAGAATTGCCCAGACAGGGACAGGACTCACAACCTTAGTGTCATTAGCACCATGCTCTAGCCAGATGAGCTTATCTCAGCATCTTGTACGTTCTCCTTCTGTGGGAGGTAGTTTCTTTTGACACAGAGAAGTACAAGTGGCAGAAATTCAAGTAATCTTAGAAAGCTGTAAGTCACAGATCTTCATCTCAGTAAGATGTGTGTTCTGGGTGACACTACCTGAACAGGATCAGTTGCTGTGAGCTTGCTGTGTTACCCTTCTTCCCACTGGCCACTATTGGACATAAAGTACAGAATTAACTAATCTTTGGATTGATCTTGTGCAGCAGTCCTTACAGATTTGGTCACAGAGTCTCAGATTAGGCAGAGGTACATCTGAGCTCAGCCTGCTCTGAAGACTTTGTTTACTGTGCTGACATTCTCATTATATGGCATGATTGGAGGCTTTCTGTAGTTTCAGTCATCTCAGAGAAAGCAAATAATTTTTTAATTTTAGTTGGTGTCAGTCATAATTTTATGTAGTGCTGTAGGGTTTATGTAACACCTGCTCAGAAGTGTTTAAATTTTGTTTCAAGTTTATGTAAAGATGTGATGACACTGTTTTCGTGAAAAATGAGTTTTAGAAAATCTGTTTAAAAGCATAAATGAATAGTCTGTCTCTGCTCTTCAACAAAGAAGCTGCAAATTAGCCTATTTTATTAATTTGCTTTTTGCACTGTGCTTTTAAATGTAATATTAATTACATTCAGTTAAGACTGAGCATTTGACTACAGGCAATAAGTCTTTTCACATTCCATGGGAATTCATTTTAGAGTCAGCTGTGCTTATTGATATCTACAAAGTTTGAGCTGTCTCAAGACCCAGAGACATTATGGGTAACTCTTTTCTTAAGCATTGCCTTTCTGTACTAAAATGCTATAGCTGTTTGTTCTGCAGAAGATTTTAAGAGTTGTTTCCACTTATTCTTGGGTTCCACATGTAAAATATTCATCTGATGTTTCTTTGCCTCTTGAATGCTCATCTTTCTCATTTTGTCACTTGAAGGTTGAGGATCTTTAGCTGGTAAGTGTCATAGATTTTGTTTGGAGTTGGTTATTTTCATAGAATTTTTCTTTTTTTTTTTTTTTTCATAGAATCATAGAATATCCTCAGTTGTAAGGGATTCATAAAGTCCAGCTCCTGCACAGAACAGCCACCAAAATCCCACCAGTGTTGTCCAAACACTCCTTGAGCTCTGGCAGGGCCATGACTACTGCTCTTGAGAGCCTGTTTCAGTGCCTGACCACCCTCTGTGGAAGAACGTTTTCCTGATATCCAGCCAAAACCTCTCTCTGGCACAGCCCCAGACATTCCCTCAGGTCCTGTCACTGATCACAACAGAGGTCAGAGCTGTCCCTCTGCTGCCCCTTGTGAGAAAGTTACAGATTTCTATGGAGTGTCCCCTCAGTCTCCTCTTCTCTAGGCTGAACAAGCCAAGTGACCTCAGCCACTCCTCGCATGGCCCCTCCTGACTTTCACCGTCTTTGTAAGCTCCTCTGGACACTGTCTAATAGCTTTGGATCTGCTGTATATTGAGGTGTCCCAGACTGTCCCCAGGGCTGGAGGTGATGCAGCCCCAGTGCAGGGCAGAGCAGGACGATCCCTTTCCAGCCCAGCTGGACCTGATGCCCCCGAGGACACAGCTGGCCTTCCTGGCTGCCAGGGCACTGCTGACTCACATTCAACTGGCCATCAACCAGGACCCCCAGGTGCCTTTCTGCAGTGTTGTTCTCCAGCCTTTTGATCTCTTGTGTGTCTGTACATGCAGAGTCACCCTGTCCCAGGTTCAGAATAGGCTGCTTGTCTTTAATTTAGTGATTGCTTAGCCCTCTGATTGTCAGGGTGTCTCTGCAGGGCCTCTGTGCCTCCCTGGGCGTGCACATCTCCTCCCAGTTTGGTATCCTCAGCCGTGTTACAAATGTTAGCACAGTTACAAGTCATTTACAAGGCTGTTAAAGAGCTCTGGCTCTATCTAAGGTGGAGCCCTGCATAGCCCTATGAACACTCAGCAGCCCAGTGTCACCCCAGTCACTATAACCCTTTGCACTGGACTCATGAGCTGGTTGTTCACCCACACACAATGTGCTTATCCAGCTGTGTGCTGGACAATTGGTCCAGAACCATCCTGTGAGAAACAGTATCAAGTGCTTTACTGAAATCCAGAAAGATTACATCACATGGCTTCCCTTGATCATTTTGAGTAATAGTGTTTGGTATTATTAACTGTGCGTATTTGCCTGTTTTCTGTAGCAGGTAGTTGCTTCATAACTACATTATAATGTTTTGTCAGTACTTGAAGAAAGCTATTGCCTGATTATTCCACTTCTCTTTGGTTTTCACAGTTCTGTGCCAATGATCCTGAAGTGTTTGTCCAAGCGGCACTGTTGGCTCAGGATTACTGTGATGCCATAGACCTAAATTTGGGTTGTCCCCAAATGATTGCAAAGAGAGGTATGTGCAAATCTGAACCCTAGATAAGCAGAGAAATGGCAAATGGTGTTTCAAATGTGAATGCTGGCCATAAAATATCAAGAGGGCCAAATCAAGCATTGGGGCGGGGCTGCAGTACTGCTGAAGTTACACTTAAGATTTGGTTACACTCAGTGTAGCAGGTAAAGCTTTGCAGTACCTAAAGCAAAAGTTAGATATAATTAATTCTAGTTTCTCTTAAGTGACAGCTCCTGTGTCTAGAATATCCCTCAGAAACATTTTTTTAGTAAGAGTTTGATTTTCTTTTTGATTTTTGCTCAAATAGCCTATTTTTGAAAAACTGCACTTACAGTTACATCATTCAGACACTTAGGATCTCCTATTTCCCTGATACTTGCAGAGTTTTTTTGCAGTAGTGTCGAAGAGGATGATACCTGCTGAATCCCTTAGATACAGCATGTTTGAAAACCAGAACCAGTGTTTGAAAATTTTATATCAGTTAAGGTGTTGAGAAAATATTTGTTCAGTAACTCCCCATTCTTCCTCTAAAATGTCTTTCAAAAACTAATAGGAAATGATTAGTGGTGCAAATAGATCTTTCAGTCTGATCATCTGTTATTCTAATGGAATTTATTAAACATCTGGTATAAACCCTTAGAAGCTGGAGTTTGAGCTGTAAGTGTCAACACATCAGCCTTGGGCAATACCAGTGAAAGCAGAGTGTGGGGATTCCTTGTGTATCCTGTAAATCTTGGGTGGCAGGGAGAACAGAATGATCCCACTCTTCCTGTTGGGGCAGGACAGAGCAACTCTGTTTCTGCCAGTGAGGCATTTGAGTGCCTGGATCTTTGTTTGTGAGTTTATGAAAACTGCTTCAGGATCTTACTCTTCTGCACAAGTCTGTCATATGCTATTTTATTGTAGGTCACTATGGAGCATTTCTGCAAGAGGAGTGGGATCTTCTTCAGAGAATGAGTAAGTATTTAGAGAGGGAATAGGATGAACTAATTATTGAGAGGAGGTTTAGGGATTTGGGGGGAAATAAAGTGCATCATATTTCTTTGGGCTGAGTTGTGTTTGAGTTTTGAAGGGGCGGTTGTGTTCTTTTTTTTGTTCTTTTTTTTTTTTAAATTTCATACTGTATTCTAGTGGTACCCTCAAGATACCTGGTGGTATCCCACTGCAAACTCACACTAGATCTGCTAAAAGACTTTTGTACCTGAAACAGACTTCAAGTGAAAGTGGGTTAATTAAGTTCCAGTCTCATATGATAGCTTAGTGGCTCTCCAACTTTAGGAACAATAGAAGTCCCAGTGCCTTACTTTTTCACTTTGAAGTTCTCAGGTGCCAAGAGTCATGTTGCTGCTTGAAGCCACAGTTGCCCTTTTCTGACCAACTCCATGGACTCTTTCTGTCCAGAGTATGGCAAATTATGTCTTTCTTCTAATTTCTGTATACTATTTTCAGGCTATCAGTAGCTGTTGTGAACAGTATAATATTTGTTTAAGAAATACATTTGTAACTGATATAAAAAGCAAGGTTTTGGTCATTCTGTAGAACTGAGAATGTGCCTTCATCCCACTTCAAAGCAAGTGTTGGAATCATGAAGGTAGAGAGTCTTATCTCTGCATTCCCGGTGGTCTGGGAAACCTTGAGTGATGTTTGGTACAAAGACACTGCTGAGAACCTGGAAGATAAGACAGTTCTTCCTTGCCCATCATGTAGTGTGGCTGTTGAGAAATATGCAAATCAGAATAGCCTCAAGGTGTGAAGAGAACCCAGGTCATCTAGTTGGGTGAGAACCCAGTCTGTCTAGTAAGGGAGTTGTCTTAGGCTGTCCCTTCCTCCTTTCCCCAGCTAACTTTAAAATGGTGGAGCACTCTTCTCTGCTTGCACTTGTGTACACCTTGTTTGCTCCTTTGAAAGGGTGATGGGAAGTACCTGTCATTAGAGCTCGTAGGGTTTGGCTTAGAAGACAGCAGGTGACTTCCTACATTGTATATCCAAGCTCTGGAAGAAAAGAGAATTTCAGACACAACATTACTCAGTGTTTTCCTGTTGGCTCTCTTTTTGGTATTTTTGTGATTCCATGTACTGTGTAAGGACTGGGCATTTACCATGTTGTTCTAGATTTCACCCTGACTCTGTAATCTACATTTACTACTTGAGTGCATCCACAGCCTACCTCCCTTGATAAGCCTCTGCTTGCCATGAATAAGAGTCTACTTATAATGATTATTTTGGTGATAATTTGCAAACAAGTGAAGCACCTTTTTGTGGGAGAGGTAGACAAGCAAGTGTTAATGTTGGAGGAGTATAATAACCTGTGATGGTAATAAACTTGTATTAATAATTAAGTTGTGAGGGGGTGGTCTTTGAAAGTGAAGGCTTAATGCAGTGGAAGTGTTAGGGCTATTAAATGGATGACTATTTTATGCCACCTTGTTAGGATGCAGATTTTGTGTTTCATGTGTGTGTTACTGTTACTTGATTGAACTATGCTGTAAGGATTGCAGAGGACAATGCTGATTTTTTAAGCTGTGAGAACTGCATAGCAGTAACTTCTCAGGCTTTTTCCATACCACACCCAGTATCAGATCTTGAGGAGAGCAGACACTTTTCATAGCATTGTGCAGCCCACTTACCTGTCTTTTCAATCTTTCTCAGTTTTACTGGCTAATGAGAAGCTCTCTGTTCCCATCACATGCAAAATCCGCGTTTTCCCAGACATTGACAAGACAGTGAAGTATGCACAGATGCTGGAGAAAGCTGGCTGCCAGGTAAGAAGGCAGCTGCTCCCTCTACTCTCGCACTGGACACATATCTTTGTGTAAAGTATCTGATGACCAGTTCTTGGTATACTGTGGAGATGAAAAGGCTGCATTATTTTGCAGACAGGTTCTCTGTGTGTGCAGTCCTGGGCTGCAGGTCACTAGTGTGGTACAGGAGGTGCAATTATTTCAATCTCTTGTAATCACTGCACTGTGCAGCATCCTTCACTGTGGGTGAGCATCTGTATTCACATAGTGCTGCAGGAGGCAGTGTAAATGCATGAAATCCACAGAAGTGTAGAAGGGTGTCAAAAGTTATCACATTAAGAAATATGCAGCCTTCTAGGATTTAACTCCAATTAAATTGGAAGAGATGGGCTGTAGTTAAAGACAGTACTGACAGTATTTGAACCTTCTGCTGAGGAGAAAGCTAGATCAATATATCACAAATTCCAAAGTGAATCACAAGTGGAATCTAGTGCAAAAGGAAATCTGTAGGTTCTCCCATGATAGAATCTTGTCGTGCCATGGAATAGCAAGATGAAAGGAGCCTAAGACCGTGCCACGGTAGGTGAGCTGCTGATATCTTTCTCTGTTGCTGAAGTCCCTGTGCTGTTGAAATAGCAGCAGGAACTCAGTAGCATCCATGAAGGATGGATGGGAGTGAAAGGGCAGTGAAAGGAATTTTTTTTCAGTGGATTTATTCCAGTGGTTCATACACATTGGAAAGTAAATGTATTTTTGTGTTCCAGCTGCTGACTGTGCATGGCCGTACTAAGGAACAGAAAGGACCACTTGCTGGTGTGGCATCTTGGGAGCACATTCAAGCTGTAAGGTTAGTGAGCAGTACCAGTCTTAGTGGATTCCTGCTAAAACTATGGATTTTAAACAGAGTGTACAGTGGCATTGAAAAGCAAACAAATTTGTGTGACAGCAGGAGAATTTCTGGGTTGACTCTAATTCTCAATTTTATGCATCTGTTTTATTCATTGGTATAGAAAAGCTGTAAACATTCCTGTATTTGCCAATGGAAACATCCAGTGTCTCAGTGATGTGGAGGAATGCATCCGTAAGACAGGAGTACATGGCGTCATGAGTGCAGGTAAAGAAAATGAACTTTTCCTCAGGTGAGAACACGAATTGTTTCTTATTCCCTTAGCAGCCCCGTAGAGATTTATTAAAAACTTTTGTCAGTTTGACTTGGTGAACAGCTTTGCTTAACAGCTGAGTGGTCATTCACTCTCACCTGACATTGGCCGTCTCATACCAGAACGAGGAATCTTTTAAGATTTGTAAAAAATTGTTATGTAGGACTCGCAATACCATTGAGCTCAAATCTAATTTCTTGACAAAGGCATATAGGGCTCCTGTTGTCCTGGAATATTTTTATGACATCTATTAATCAATGGAACAGTTTTTGAATGGTTCTCAATGAACTAAGTGCATCTGTGGATTAATACTCCTGAGGTGGTTCATGTTGGGTTGGGACAAGAAAGAATTGACATAATTTCCTACAGGAGGAGCTAGGATGGGCATCAGAAAGCTTCTAATCACTCACACAATTAAAAAAGGGTTGTAGAATCTTGGTTTTAGAAAATACTGGTTAACAAAAGGCTTGTGAAGCCAGTAGAGAAAAGCACAGTCAGAAGCTGTATGGGTGAACTTGGGCCAGGCAAATATCAATAGAGACATAAGGCAAGACACCTGTCATTCCAGTATTTAACCATTGGGCAACAAAAGCACTGATTTCTCTAGTTATTAATTGGTTTATTGTTTTTGTGTTAAGGTTATATGCCTTTCTAGAAACTGCTTTAATTAGATATGAGCTGTTCGATGCAATTAGGAATTTTACAGTGAAATATAATATCCCAAGGTCAGCCTAGAGTTTTATGGACTCTGTGTTCTCCTTTAGAGTACATGGGTGATGTGTCTGTGGCTGTACTATCACAAAAGAGATGATCAAACTCCAGAGTAGAGATTTTGGCCTTTGTTTCAATCCTGAAATGGAAGTTTGAGTATTTCTTTTTGTTCCCTAGAAGGTAACCTTCATAACCCAGCTTTGTTTGAGGGCCGGAACCCGTTGGTGTGGGAGATGGCTGAGGAGTATCTGGAGATAGTGCAGAAGTACCCTTGTCCATTGTCTTACGTTAGGGCTCATCTCTTCAAGCTCTGGCATCACACGTGAGTATCTCCACAGAACTCTTAACATCTTCAGGGCTCATCCTGCTTAGCAAGTGTCTGGGTTTTCTTGGCCAGAATGTTGCAAAGTTTTCTTTGCTGGATGTGGCTGGAGAGGGTGTGGCTGAGACCTTTACCCTTCATTTCATATCTGGGAAACAGGGCATAGGGAATGAACAAGTTGCCACAAGATCAGCCAGGGTGTGAGCTCACAGCATGCCAATTGCAATGTGGTAATTGCCCATGTGCACACACACACTCATGGCAAACACAAGTTAACTATCTCCTTGTTCATTGTGAGGCAAAGCACTGTGGTGCATTTATTGTGGAGAAAGAGCATGGCTGTGGGCAGCTACTGAGAAACAGCTGATGCACTGTACACTCATGTGAGTTTATGTCAAAGTACCTTGGTTGTCTGCCAGGTATTTATCTGGAAAGAGACATATGTGTATTTTTCTCTGGTCTTACAAAGAAGAGCATAAGCTTCTGCCAAAGGCAAATGAATCAGGAAAAGTGTATAAAATGTTTTTGTACAGTTATTTTTAGTTGATCACGGTCAAAATATAACTTGATATTTGGGATTTGCCTCAGGCTTCAAGTTTACCAGCAGCTGCGTGAAGAATTAGCAAAAGTGAAGACTCTAGAGGGTATTGTGGATGTCAACAGGGAGCTGAAACTGCGATGCCAGGTACCAAGATGGGCCCCAATCTCCCAGAACAGCACTGCCTGCACTTGGTGGGAATGTACCAAGTATGTCATAGAGTTGACATCCATTCCTCACTTCTCTGACACTTTGTGGCTTTCTAACCTTGATATTGGTAGCTTACTACAGTAGCAGCCCCTTAAGCCTGGACAGCTTTACATGGGATAAAGTTGATTCAGGAGCTACAAATGTGCTTCAGCTCCTCTGTCTTAGTAGGTGTTTTTTTCACCTATATGTAATAGGTGATTATTGTTAAGTAATTGTTAGCTTAAATTTCAGTTTGTGATTTCCTGAAGTTTAAAGTTTTATTTAGTGTATTTTCTGACAACTCCAGGAAGACTGACTGTAACTCTGTGCTGCAGGAAGAAATAGCTAATCAGAAAGAAGGAGAAAAGCCAAAAGAAGGTTTGCCTTTTTTCCACTGGATCTGTCAGCCATACATCAGGCCAGGGTGAGTTACATATTTTGATACTTGCAGGTACTCATAAGCCTTTCCCACCCATATGTCAGTATCAGCTATTGATTCTATTCCAGGAGCTTCCATTCATTAAAAAAAAAACAAAACAAAAAAAACCAAAAAAAAACCCCAAAAAAACGAAGACTGAAGACTTTGTGTTTTTATTTTGTAGTTTGGTTGTTTCCTGGTTATGGCTTTGTTCATGGGGATGTTGCTATTGTTGGCATCTTTTCCTTTGGATCCTCCTCAAATTTTCTCTCTATGGAAAGTAGAAATAAGGAATCCCACTTGCAGCTCAGAAAAAGAACCTCATGTGCAGTGAATATGTTTTATTGTTACATGCAGCATGAATGTTGCTGGTAACTGCTATGGTAGCAAAGATAAGAACTAAACTGTATTCTGTAAAGGATACTTGTAATGTATGACAAGCTTTTCACTTAGTTTATTCCCCTTCTGCTGAAAATTGGGCTGAAGAAGAGAACAAGTGAGTCAAGATTAATACTTAAGTAAATACTTTAAAAAATGCTTTTAGGTAAAACCTGGGAATAACAGGTGCCTAATTTAGCTGACCAACTTTAAATTGCTTTCCAACTGATATATCTGATAGTGCATCTGGTATTTACTGCCAGTGTTAACCAAAAAAGCTGGGTTTTTCTATCCCACTTCTAAGGACAATAACACTTCGTTGTAGCCATGACAGAAAGGTTTATGGTTTACCCAGGTTTCTGTAAAGCAAAATAATGGTCAGGGAACAGCTGATTCTTCCCTCCAGCCAACTTATGATAAAATTCACTGTTTCAGGCCAAAGGAGAGATGCAGGGAGAATGGAGATAGTGGAACTGAAAAAGGTATGCGAGGGAAACGTGCTCTGGAAGAAGAGGAAGATGGAAATTCTGAGCTTCTATCAAAGAATAAACAAAAAAAGAAGTTAAGAAATCCAAATAAAAGCTTTGATCCATCTTTAAAACGTAAGTTCATTTATTGGCATAAATGTATGCCACCTTTGACATAACTTGACATTAAAAATTTTCCTGGGTTGTGTACTTGTAGAAACTTCTTGAAAAAGAGGGGGAGTTGTTGCTATTGAAATTTCAATAGCATGCAACATAATTCAAATAATGTTTGCTGGTAAAGGAAACAAGGATCAAAGTGGTAAGTCGCTGATTCTCTCTATGCATCTTTTTAAGATCAAAATGGTTTACAAACTGAATTTTAGCTGTCACTAGCATTTGGAATGGAAATTTTGTATGAATTTCAAGCTGATGTCTTCCTGTTTTATGCTTGACTTGAGGATTAAAGTCTTCAATATTTGGATTTTAGCATAGAGGCACATAAAAATTTAAAGTATTTTTACCTTTACACTATTATTTGAGGTACTGTATTTTTATTTCAAAAAGACTCTCTGGCTAGAAAAGCTTTGTCTGGTTCTTGTTTTTATTTTTAATTTACTTCTTCCACATAAAAATACCATTGGTGAAATCAGCTTTCTCTCTCTCTCTCAGCCAAATATGCAAAATGTGATCAATGTGGAAACCCTAAGGTAAGTCAGTACAAATGTCCATAAAAGCATTTCCATTAAATGGAAATTAAATGGCCGTGTTGGGATCAAGGGAGCAATGTCTGGATGGGGACAGGTGGCTCGTGGTGTCCCTCAGGGGTCTGTACTGGGACCACCACTGTCCAGGGTCTCCATCAGTGCTATGGACAGTGGAATCAAGAGTGTCCTCAGCACATCTGCAGATGGCACCAACTGAGTGGATTGGTGACACACCTGAGGGACAGGGCCATCCAGAGGGACCTGGACAAGCTCGAGCAGTAGCCTGGGAGAACCTCTGAGATTTAACAAAGCCAACCCTGGTATCAAATCCAGGCTGGGGGGATGAACAGACAGAGCAGCCCTGCCCAGGACTTTGGGGTGCTGGTGGATGAGAGGCTGGTCACAGGGAAGCATCTGTGTTCTAGGCTGCATCAAAGGGAGCCTGGGCAGCAGGTCAGGGGCTGGGGGGGGGATTTTGTGCCTTTATTCTGCTCCTGTGTGACCCCATCTGATGTTCTGCATCCAGCTCTGGGGCCTGTGGTGCAGGAGACACGTGGAGCTGTTGGGGCAGGCCCAGAGGAGGCTACAAAGATGATGGGGGGATGGAGTCCCTCTGCCGTGGAGACAGGCTGAGAGACCAGGGTGTGTTCAGCCTGGAGAAGAGAAGGCTCTGGGGAGCCTCACTGCCCCTTCCAGAGCCAGTGATGGACCTTCTGGCAGGGCCTGCTGCAGTAGGACAAGGGTGATGGGTTTGAAGAGAGTTCATTCAGACTGAATATGCCTTAGATTAGAACTCATTTTTTATGGTGAGGCAGTGGCCCAGGTTGTCCAGAGAGGTTGTGGATACCCCATTCCTGGAAACATTCAAGGTCAGGTTAGACAGGGCTCTAAGCAACCTGATCTGGTTGAAAATGTCCCTGCTCTTTGCAGGGGGTTGGAGTGGATGACCTCTAAAGTCTCCTTCCAACCCAAACTATTCTATGATTCTATTCTGTTATTCCAGATCCTGAGGTAGGTCTGTGCCAGTGCCCAGTCCCACAGCTGCATGCCAAGTCCTGCTGATAAATGTGTGTGTGGGGAGGAAAGTACACACCTGGGCAAAAGCTTTATAACCATTAACTGGAGCCAGCCTCTGAGGTTGAAGGTGCTGCACAAAAATCTTTAACATACATGGATTCTTTGAGAGAACTTGCCTTCCTCTCCAAAAGAAGTGCAGTCCTGCTGCTGCTGAGGGTATTTATTGCTAAGATGGTTGAGTGAGTTAATTGAATTTCCCAAGATATCTTGGAAATAAATCTCCAGACTTCCACACATATATGACATGCATATTTCACTGTGAAATGAAAAACAAACCCCTCTTACTATGCTTAGTGGTGGATGTAGTTTTTCTGGAACAAAGTGAAAATTTGAATAACTGGTGTGGTTCTTATTGTGCTAATAAAAAGACTTCAAATGTCATCACAGTTCAGCCTGCAGTGTCAGGCAGCACCTGCAGCTCTGGTTTGTGTTGTGTTTGGATCTCTGCCTTTATCAAAACAAGCATAAGCACCTCCTCATCCTCAGTCCTTTGCAGCAGATTAACACTGGCTTTCACTATTAGCAATGCAAAATGAGGCAGCTGGTTTTACACGATCTGTATTTCTGAAATTTCAAATATTTTGATATTTGCAAAGAGTTCTTTATGCTTTTGCTTGTTTATTTTTTTCCCTTAGGGAATGTATCTGTTTGCTTGACAGGGTGGTGTTGCTGAGCCGTGTGAGCAGAGTGTATTTATTGCTGCTGATATACCTGTAAAGCAGAGTGCAAGTAATTTTGTGTTCTGGCCTAAAAATTAGCATTACACCTCAGGGGGTAGGGAGCCTGCAACACAAGCTTGTGATGTTGCTCCCTGCTGTAACAGTTATTACTACAGCAAAGCAGTGGCGGCCAGCTGGGGCTCAATTTGAAGCTGCAGCTACTGAAAAAAATGGGATTTGCAAAAAAATCTTTTTTTTTTTATTTCATTGAGCACTGGGCTGACCTGCTTTCAAAGCCGTCCTGTTTCATAGCTAATCCAGGTGACATCTCTTGGTGATAAACCAGGATTGTCTGTTCCAGGGTTTATTTCTGTTTTGCTCTTGCATGGCTGTAATGTTGCAGGTAGCTCTTGAAGGCCTCTGACTAGGCCTGAATTTTTTTATTTTTTTTTTTTTTCCCTAGATTATGCATTTTTGAGCTATGTCATGAAGTGGGGTAGGGTGGTGTGGAGAAGGAACTCAACTAGGCTTGAGTCCTTAGTCCTTAGGCTCCCTAAATGTGAAGGATTTTCTGACTGGGGCAGAGGGAACATCACCCCCCTTTTCTAAAATGTGTGTGAGCAAAGCACCCCAGAGACCCAGGCTGGTACAGACACATCATCACTTAGCCAAGACTCAGCTGCTGCTGTCCCCTCAGGGTCACACATTATACTTTGATAAATGTGCAGCTGTATTTTTAAATGGAAGTAAGGAATTGATTCTGGTGGTAACATATTTTAGGCACAGCAGATGGTAGCACTGTGTCTCATGTTGCAGAGAACTAGAGCAAGCTCACCAGCTTCAAATGTGTTCAAGCTTGTTCCAGAGAGTTCCTGGCATGTGCCTGCTTGTGGGGGGTAACTTGGGCTGCCTAGCAGGATATGGGGGTTGTACAAGTTGAATGTGCATTTTTTTTTTTTTTTTTTGGTTGGTTGGAGTTTTTTTGTTCTTTATGTGCAAACAGTGGATATTTGAGCTATCCTCAATAGGACATCACTTCCATCATCTTCATTAGGTTGAGTACAGGGTTTCTCTGAAGATCTGAAAATGCAGAGCTGTATTGTTACTTATTATAGTAAACAGTAATGATTTTATTTTCACTGACACGAACTTCTTTATACCACTATCCCAACCCAGGGCAATAAATGTGTGTTTAATATGTGCCGAGGATGCTGTAAGAAAAGAGCATTCAAGGAGGTAGCAGATTGTCCAGGTAAGTGTATCTGGCCTTACCAGGCATTAAACAAACATCTCATCCATTGTCCATATATATTCATTACTTTAATCTTTGGGTTATGGGGTATAGCTGGGTGTTAAAATCTACATACTGCCCTAAGATGCTACATGCCATCTAGAAGCTTACAGTGCCATTTTAAAAGATTGCTCTTCCTTCTCTGTATGTCATTGCTCCTGCTTCCAAAGCCTCAGGATGGCTTCCAGTCTGTAAAGACCCATTCTTTATAAGGAGTCAGAGATTCTGTTTACCACTGTAGTCACCTCATTTCAGGGTGTTGGTTTGGGTATTTTTCCCCCTTTTGCTTTTTCAGGTCATGGATTACTTTTTAAGACCAAGTATGAAAAATCCCTTTCATGGCAGCACAGTCAACAAGGAATTCAACCCGCAGAGATCAGTCAGAGAGGAGATGCAGAGGTGGGAGAGGTGGCAGAGCTGACGGAGGCTGGTGACAGCACAGGGTGAAGCTTTGGAAATGAACAGTCCAAGAGCTCCTGCCAGACCACTACTTCTACTTCCCTGGGCCAAAGAATGAATGTGTCATCTCCAGCTCACTGTCAGCTGTGTGAATTTGTTCCACGTGACTAAGTTCTGGAAGAGTTTTATTTAAATAAAAAACTGCTTACTCAGGGAATTATCCTGCATTTGAAATAAAAGAGATGCAATTAAATGTCTCATGCTGTATTTCAAAGCCTGAAAATGCTGCATTTTTGGGTGGAGGCAATTTCTGTAAGCTGCCATTACACTCCACCTCCTGTATGCTCATTAACCCTTCACGTTCTTCGTGGGACTAAATTTATTGTATTGGAACAGCCTTCTGGCATGCTAAAAATAGCAATGTCGATGACTTCCTCACTCACAGAAAATGTGTCATGTCTGTTAGTGTTTCAGTAGGCCACATTTTCAATGCGGAAAGGAAAGCAGCAGAACTTGGAAAATGTGAATATAAAACTGTAAGCTCTTGCTATAACATTAACAATTATTAGTTTTTTGCAGTACAATGAAACTTAACAGTCTTCCATGAGGTTGGGGGAGGATGAAATCTCTATTTCAACAGAGAGGGGTGTCTAAAAATATGTGGGAAGTTGGAACCAAGTCCATGAACATTTCCCTGCTCGAGGTCTCATACTTCATTTTGTGGTCATTTGTCCTTCACACATGATAAACTCTGAGGGATGTGCGACAAAACCAGATGCAGGTCCTACACATGCCTTTTTAAAGATGGGAATTTGAAGCCACCTCTCCCTCCTCCTGTGGAAATACTCCACTTCTTCCCTCACACAGGCATACATGTGTCAAGGTGTCAAGTACTCTGAGTTTCCTGGTCTGTTCCTTCCTCCTCATGTAAAAAACCTTAATATTCATTGCCCTAGAATTTCAGACTATTTAACTGACCTCTTGCTGTTTACAGTTTCCAAAAAAAAATCAGAAAGCTGAGTCATTCTCCTGCTCAAAGTCCACAAAGGTGAAACAGCACAAGAGACCTGAGGCTGAATGAGAGATTCAGCTTTTCTTACCCACACAGAGATTTTGGATCACACCTCCTTCTCACAAATACAGTCTCAGCACAGAATCACCAGTGGGAAGGAAACATCAAAGCTTTAGGCTCCTAAATTCAGGATGAGCTTTACACTTTAGAGTACTAATCGGACCCCTTTCTATAAAAAATTAATATTTAAAGTATATTTGTCCCTCTGCCCACGCCAAGGCTGTTCTCAATAAGCACAATGGAGAAATGCAGACAGACCTCATCTCCTTTGCTCCCCCCTGGCACGGCTGGAGGCTGCCACACTCCTGCCACAGGGCTCACTTTGGCACTGCAACATGGACACACCTCTGTGCATCCAGAGACAAATAAAAAGTTTTAACCTGAACTTTCAACAGCCGTGCAAGAAGACGCCAACCTTGCAGTTACTAAGGCAAAGCTGTCCAGATGATCCACAGCTCACTAACCAATGCCTGTGAACTTAGAGACCCAATTACAACATGAGCAAAGCCAAGCCACTTACTGTTCACAATGAGCACACCTGCACCAACAAGGGATTACTTTCAGGCTAGGCAATACACTAATTATCCTGTTTATCTCTAATAAAAAAATTGTAGTTTGCTAGCTCAGCAAGGTCAAGGCCTATTTTGTTTCTGTTTCACAGGCCCTTAAGGAGATATAAACTATTTCATGGAGTGGGGGGAAGAAAAGGCAGTGCCCTGAATGTAGAATGATGATAAAAATTAAGCTCAGTCTTCAGGCAAATGGATTCTCACATCTAAATTATTTTCAGAGGCACACAGGAAAAAGCCAGGGTATTTCACCTGACAAAAAAGAAAGCCAATTGCCTTTATTTGAGAAATAGGTTATCAAATGACATGTGAGAAAGATTAAAAAAAAAAAAATTAAAACAAGAAGTGCATCAAAACAAAGACTGAAACACTGAGATTTCAGTGTGTATTTACAGGCTGCACACTTTATGTGCAGAAGGTTCACAGTTACACTGACTACAGGCACAGGCAGTACAGTAGTCAAAGCTAGAGCTGAAGGCTTAGAGAACTGAAACAGTAGTACCTGTAGGGTCAGGACAAAAAGAATACCCAGCCTGATCTCCCACCTAAGCCAGAATTTTCAGGTCCTGCCATTTGCATTCTTGTTTGAATTAGACCATCTCTTGCTAATGCAGCTGTCCTTCAGTCTGTAGCTTAAATAATTCTACTAAAGCCTAAGCTCAAATTATTTCTTTGCTGTCAAGAAACTTTAACTGCATTATGAATTTACCAAGCTTCTAATTACTGAATCTTTTACATTTTCTCTTAGAGCTTTACATGCCCTATTAGCCAGTTCCTGTTCCCTTTCTAACTAATTTAGCCTGACCAAGTTATCTTATGAGAGAATCTAAAGCTACACAGCAACCCTATGAAATGCTCAATGGAATTCAGAGATCCATAACACAGAAGCCCCAATAATATTAGTTTAAGTCAAAAGCTCATTTGTAAAGCAGACAGTAATCCTTTCCCTATTCCCTAACAGCATCAGAGGAAGCAGAAGTCAGTTCCACACCAGTTTGGTGATTTTCACCCTACTGCAAATTCACAGCTGATGGAATACCAGAGAAGAAGTGTCTCAGCCTCAGCTGTCACAGAGCACTGTCCCACTGTGATCTGCTCCATAAAGAACAATGAAGATGGCAGAAGACTCTCAAATAGTCAAATCAAGTTGGCTGAGACTTTAAAAGAAAAATGAATCAGTGCTTGACAAGCACTTTGTACCAATACACAATTGGTCTTCCTCAGATTAAAGTTTTCTCCTTTTTTTTATTCTGAAAATTTATTACATTGCACATATCAGAAATAACACCTTATTCAATGGCAGTTTTGGGAGCTATACAGAGGATGAAAGAATGCTGAGACCATTGTTGCAGAGTCCCAGGAGATGTACAGCTCATACCCACACAGTCTGGGACAAAGCCCAAGCTCTGTTATTTTCTCCCTCATCCACTGATGCCCTTCAGCCAAAAGCAGCTCACAGATGATGCTGCACCATCCATGGTTCATAATCACCTCTAACAGACCTCCCCCTGCAAAACTTGGCAACAGGGACCACTGTGCTGCACAACTTCTGGGCCGATAATTACCAATCACTCCCAACTACTCTGACATGAATCTCACAAATGGCAGCTTCTACATTACCACTAAGAGTGATCGTGTTAAATAAAACTGTCTTTGCCAAAAGAACAAGGGAGTTTTTAACTATTTTTCCTTTATTCCAAGCAAGGTCATGTAAAGAAAGCAGGATTTAAACTGCATGAGGAACCTGTCATGGCCTAGAACTGCCATTTCCTTAAAAAAGGTGCTGCACAATTAAATCCATACGAATCCCCTCTGATCATATCTGACATTCCAACATGCTACACATTCCACAGAACTTCATCCACTGAACGACCTTGGTGATCACAGGGAATCACTGAAAACTCATTCTATGTGGGTCACTATTTTCCCATTTATTACTTGGGAAATTACATAGAAATTTAAGGTAAGAATAATTTTTACTGGGGGAAACTGCTTATGAATGCAATTTACCTAGAACTATATCCACACTGTTGTATTTTGTGGGGTTTGGGACTGGCAGGCAGTGAGAACTGAGACAGGTGTTGGACAATGTCTAGAAGAAACAGGCTGGACAGCTCCAACTCCCATCTACAAGATCCTAAAGCAACAGCAGCTTCCTTCACAGGCTAAAGGAGAGAGTTACACATCAGTAATTCTGCACAAAGCATCCACAACGCCAATGCAACGAAAGAGAAATGCTCCATCACTCCCAAAGAGGCTGCAAACACTTTTGTCTAGGGGGACAAAAACTTACCACCTCTGCCAAGCTAGGAATGGCCTCGGGCAACAGCCCGAGAGCTGGAAATTGCTGTTGCCACCTCGTGGGCCCCTTGTGGCCGCTGAGGGATGTGTGATGCTGCTGGTGTCTGCAAGAACAGAGACTCCAGTCAGCTCAGAACATCACTGACCACTGAGGAGCCCTGCAGCAGAAATCCTCCAGGCAAGGGACAGATAGGTATCAGTCTATCCCCAGGAATGGAAGCACAAACAGCCACATACCATGGTGCACCTCACTGGGAGGCAAGAAGATGGTTATCTGCTAAGATCTTTTCCTCATATAAACTATCACTGGCCCATTTGGGGAAGAAAGCAAGAATGTTTGAGTAGCACTTTAGGACTGAAAAGTTTTCCTTCAGTATGAACAGAGTGCATGAACAGTACTTCCCTGCATTTATTATAAGGATGTACAGCAATTTACCCAAGGACTCCACTTGCCTTTCTCACTAAGCTGGCCATCAGTGATGCTTGGCACTAAGTTCTTCCCTCAAAAATGGGAGAATTTTTCCATGCCAAATGTAACCAAAGACCTCACAGAAACTACTGCCTCCATTTTCAGCACCTAAGTCATAAAAAGCATGGAAAGCCGGGAGAGACCATTGCTGCTACAGGAATTTTGCTGTTTGAATGTTCCTTCAAACTGCACTTTCTTCACAGTTCATCCAAGCTACATCTCCAACCAGATCAGAAAGCAAAACACAATCACCTATGAAACATCATGAAGCTTAACAAAAAATCCATTACTTCAGATCAAAATACCTAAAACCCAACTTTAACACAAAACTCCAAATACTCAGAAGCTTTTTAATCCTGCTGTTTAATGCACTAGATATAACAACTTTTTTTTTTTTTTTTAAAAAAAGCATGAACACATTAAAAGTAACATCTGTAGTCACTTGCCAGACCAGTCAGGGCTGGATCAAAATTCTCAGCTTGCCTTATAGATTAGATGAATTCAAGGCTGCAGTGACTTCAGAAAATTCAGTGCATATCTCCTTTCATGAACACAGGAAGAACACAAACACACACACACACACACACACACACACACACACACTGGGCTGCCACCTTTAACCCCTTTATAAAAGGAAAAGAAGAATAAATGCACCTGGAGAATGGGCACCTAGACTGACTCTTTTTAGCGTTTCCACAAGACTTGAGTGGTGTTTTATGGCATTTATCCACTCTACCCAAAAACAACTGTTGCACACGTGGGGAAACCATCACACGCTACGGCAGTAAGACTGGGCAAGCAGCAATATTTGCATGAAGTAGAGATTTACTGCTATGATAACACTGGACCCCAAAGCCAGGTCACACACAAGAGGGAAACACATCAGGAAACAGTACTTTGAAAATAGAGACCAGAGAGAGAGAGAACCTGGCTGCAGGTAAACATAAAACCCTAAAATAAAGGCCTGTGACTGAACGCATGGAAGCAATGCCATGTTTTCTCATACAGGTGAAAATTCTCCAAGAGTTTCCCAAAGGAAATCTCCTCCCCCATCAGAACTCTAGCTCCATAATTGAGAGCAATGCACTTGTAAGTTTATTTGGAAAACAGAAAGCTCAGCATTGCTCAAAATCAAGGCAATACTTTCAGGCCAGCAAAATTGATCTTAATATCATGCCTGTCCATCCAACTAACTATTTTTGCAGCTTTGAAACAAGAAAACTAATAGCAGCTGAAAAAATCTCAACTCAGCATCTGTATGAATAACCTGACAGCTCTTTATGGAGTGGTGGAAGGAAAATGGGGGTTTTCTACCAAAACCGAAATGATGACCCATTTGCAGGGATGCTGTTTTTAAAAAGAATTTCTTTCAAAGGAGAACTGAAGTTACTGGAATATTCATATTATCCACCACCAACCCTGACTCTCTCAATCTGAGCAAGAAGTGAGGGAGATAGGGACAGTTTGTGAAGCTCAGCAGTTAGTGGGTGAGACACTGGGTACAGTCCTGAGGGACCATTTCTTTTGGTAGTGCACGAGGTTTTTCACATATTGGTGCTCATTCTGGATTGGCTGTTAGCTGGAGTGAGCTCCCCTTGGCTACCTTCCCTCGGAGGAGACTGCAACAAGACCAAAACACATTCAAGTTAGTGACGTATACTCTGCAGTCTGCTTCCCAAGAGACAAAATAAAGCACAGGTGAAGCACAGCAGGATGGCAGCAGGGGGAGAGCATACCCCCAGGTTCATTAACAATGGTTTTATATTAACAACTTCTACAGTTCACAAAAGCTTTTCCTAAAAAAGTCAACCCAAAACTTTAAAGCCACTCTTATTTGCTATGTACAAGGTGCTGTTGACCCCCGAAATTGAATCCTATCTGGTATTTAGTAATCACAGGATTAACATACTATAGAAATCAACACATTCTGTGCAGATGGCCTATCCTCCCTAAAGGCATCCTTTTCAAACTGCAATCCAGAAGGAATACTTTTAACAATTAATGCATTTTTCACTTCCTCTACTGAAAAAATTACTTTAAACAATCTTTACTGAGAAGGTAAAAGAAATGTCTATCAAGGACTGGACCAAAGGAGTTATTCAGAATTAATCCAACCATATAAACTTGAAAGGAGATTCTGAGCCGTACAAGCAGGTTAATGCATTGGCTAGAAACACCTGTTCCTTATATATTTAGTATTTAGTACTGTAAGAATTTGTCCAATCAGGAACATGATAGATTCATTCCCTTCCAGAATCTTCAATTCACCAACTTTCACAGTTTTAGTTTAAAAAGAAAGAACTGAAATCTTAACCGTGCCCTTAAGTCCCTGTTGAGCACGGCCGTACCTTGACGTGGATCTGGTTGCGCAGGACTGCGGCTCGCAGGATCATGGCTTTGGCACGGCGCTGAAACTCTTTGCCCATTAGTAAAGACTTCTCAAAAGTTGTGCTGCGTTGATCTACATCTCGAGCATACAGAATCTGTAACCAACACAGAGAACTGGACGTGGGAGCTGTGCCAGGGCTCCACAGCAGGAAGACAGCTCAGGCATTCTGGAGCGTGAGGTCACACACACAGAGCTCACGCCTACTGAACACACTAGGCCCAAGAGATGAATGCACCTTCCAAGGGTCTCAGGAAGGGAGAGTTTGTAAGCTTAGTAAACCTGTTCAGTCTCTAGTCCATGGGTGAAATGCACTCACCTTACTGTGTGAGTCTATTCTGGCATTGATCAGTCCCTCCAAGATGAGCTGAGTGAGTTCATCCTCCAGAGCAGCCACTGTGGTGTTAAAAGCAGTGGCCATCTTGCGCATGTCTGCTGACACATAGGGGCTGAAATACTGAGAAGAAAATATTCAGTTGCCAAGGGCACTCTCCACCCTCTCAGAAACTGGGGGAAAAGCAACTGCAAAGAGATGGCCTATCTCCCTGTTCATACACCTCGGAGATGACAGGAACAATTACCTGGATAAGGGCACGGTTTCGAATCTGGGTATAAAGTGTCCTGACATGAGGTGCAAGGTACATATCTAGCAGCAGGTTGTCCTGTGCAAAACAATAAACCACATCAGAACCTGAGAAGCAACCTGGAAAAATACATTATTTCTGTGTTCTGAAACATTTATGCATATATACTTAAACCTTAAGAATATTACACTACAGCAAGACAATATGATAAAACAAGAATGAATAAAAGAATTAGGACTGTGTTTAAAACATTTATAATTCCTCTCTACTAATGAACTACTCCCAATTTCCATGCAGCACATCAGGAGACACAGAAGACACAGAAGAGCTAAACATTTAGTATCTACTTTTGACAATCACTGCTTCTCACAAAAGGCTAGGCAAAGGGAACTTTTAGGGTCTGCTCTGTGCTGCTCGCCTGCAACTCACCTTCATCTCATCCAGCATCTTCAGGCATGAAGCGTATTTAGATTCATAAAACTTGAAGATGATGTCACGAACCTGTGGCTCCAGCTCCAAAAACAGTTTGAAGGAGCTGCAGAAAGAGATGGCAGTGATCAGACATGGGAACCTGCCACTTCAATACCCAATAACCCCATCACTCCAAGTCACAAGGTTAAAATCTCTCACTATCATTTGAAGATTTCAAGAATTTACCCTCTAACAGACCAGACAGCCCATTTTCAGCAGGGCTGGGAGCCTGGAACACAGAGAGATAGAGCACAGCATCAGAGCTGTGATGAAGGAAGACAAAAGACTTTTGACAAACCAAGTAGTAAAAGTGTTTGTCCACACAAAACAAAACCACGAATATGAATAGGTCAAAATCAGGATACATCACCAGCAAACAAACACCATACTGTAGTCTGTGCTGGCCAGTTCTGTGCCCCTTTCAGAACATAACCTTCATTAAGTACAGCATGCCACAGACTAGTCAAGCACACCAATTTCCCAGAGAGACAACCTATTCCAAGTGTGGTAAAGCTTAGGGATGTACACTGTTACTCAGCACGCTCCCAGTTCTCCATCACAGAATTTTAAACCTTGGGATCTCACCCTACATGTCAGTCCATAAAAAAGGGTAACAACCCCTTTTACACAGCAATTTAAGATTACTGCTTCTGTACATCTAGCTGACAGGAATTCAGTGTCATTGCAACTCAATCTATGACACACAAATATCCACTTTCTTCCAAAGACCGTAATTCTCTTAACCTTCTGCGTGTCATAGTTAGATTATACTCCAGGGTGTACAATTAATTACTAAATTGTTTTCATGATTAACATACACCAGAACAAGGGGCAACATGAAGGCAAATTATCCTAACAGCAGCCTTTGACAAAGGGCTGTGTCCTTTGATTTAATATCTGATATGAACTAGTGATGGAGACAGACAACTGGGCTGTGCAGATACTGGATTTAACCTGAGCAGGAAACTTATACTAAGAAAATTTCAGCTGTGATTAACCACTGTGTTTTAGGCAGCAAAACACCACTTAATGCTAAAGCCAAACTAAGGCTCAGTGATTCTTTCTCTCCTGTATGAGAAATACTCCTGCCAGAATCCACTCTTAGCCAAAGTCCCATGTTCCAAAAGATGTCCAGTACTCAAGGAATCACTCACCTACTGGAGATAACATTTCTTTGCAGTTCCTGACGGTCAAATGTAGCAAGGGCACAGAGCCCACCATACACAGCCACATTGCTGGGAGATAACAGCTACAGAGAGGGGCAGAGACAGAGAGCAAGCTGTCACTGACTATCAAACTGGCATAAGGGTGGCATTGAGTCTTCTACCCCAGGCCTTTCTTTCATGCAGGGACAAGATTAGTCCTCATCAAATGCAGTGGAAGCACTCAGCTTGTTCTCACCCAGTGTGTGGGGAGGAGACAGGGACAGAGCAGTAACACTGGTAAGAAACCAGACACCAATTTCAGGAGGTTTTGGTTGATTGAGCAACACAAAATTATAAATCTCACAGGTAACTCTTATGTGAGCTAGAGTAGAATATTTAGAGAAGGCAAGAACAGAGACTTTAAAAAAACCAAAAAAAACCATAAAAATCCCAACCAACTAGCACAATTCACAGCATCACCAAACTACACAAGAATGCTGCAAGAATAACTACAATATCTGAATTTTACAACCAAATACTTAGAAGAACTACATCCCCTCCAAGTCCTGCACACAGCTCCCTCTTGGTCCTCACCTCAGGGAAATCACAGTGATCAAATGATGCCAACAAGAAGCACTTTGCTGCCTGTTTGTATTTCCGGGCAGCTAGTTCGGCCAAGCCTAGGAACCAGAAAAAGTTAGTCCTTTTTTTTATGACAGCATACAAATTAGGGAAATTTGAAAAATCTGGGGAGTATGAAAGGCCCCCACATGGTTGCTAGTGCCTTCACTGCTGAAGTAAAACGAGATCCTCAGACTGGATCAAGCATCCTTTGAACTACATTAATTCACACAGGTATCCTCTCTGAACAAACTCAGGGAGAAGAAAGAGATGGCAAAAACCAGCAGTTTTATCTCACCAGCATCATTAAATTTTGCACGTCTGCTGTGGAAATACAAAGTTTGTCAAATATGAGAGAAAAAATAAACCCAAGAGCCCTATGGACAGCTAAGAGGTAGAAAGACAGGAAAACCATACAGGAAGCTGAAGGACCCACTCACCTGCTGCACATTTCAGTTTGGTGAGAATTGCTTGTGTCTGGCTATCTCTTTCTCCTCTTTGCTAAAGCATAAAACAAAGCAGTAGTGAGCAAGCAGTATGAAAGCTATTTTTGCTTACAACTGTCCCCAGGATATTTCACCCTGATAATTAACTTGCCAGTCTCAATGGCAAGATAACTTAATCTTATTTGTCTTGGGAAATACGGCAAAACTGGGGACAGGAAGTATCCATTTTTACCACGAGTCAGATTTTGTACACACATATCATGAGAGAAGTCATAAAGGGGGGAAAGGAAGAAAGCACTTTACAAATTTTGGAAACAAAAAACGAAGGGAAAATTCATGCAAGTTAAAGAGCAGGAGCTTACTTCTGCAATTTCTGGTGTAGACTCAGCCTTGCTTACATAGCTCAGAACATGAGACCAGTTCTGGAGGTAGACACTGACCTGTAGAGAGCCAGAAACAGTGCAGGCATGGATAAATGGTGCTCCTTAGATAAGCCACGTCATTGCAGACACAAGAGCCACAGGGACAACTTCACAACAGGTATCACAAAGACACCAGGTGCCTTTGCCTGCAAATCCTCCTACCTTGATAACATTGAGACACATGTTGATGACATGTTTAGCACTGGTGCAGTAGTCACGGGCTCTCGAGTAACACTTGAGAGCATTGCTGAGGTCTCCACAGTCCAGGTAATGATCACCTAAATCATCGTGGCCTCTCCTGGGGGATGGTAATTAAAATATCAATGAACTGTATCCTCAGACAGGGACAAAGTCAGTTTGTTCTAAACAAGTAACTCAACACACTGACCTAAGGGCACATCCCAAGTTAAGTGCATGGAGGAGCAAAATGCTCTTCCTTGCTCCAGCAGAGCCTTCTGTATCTCACCTGATACTTTCCTTGATGGAGTTCCCTTTGTAATTTTTCAGATCTGTATCGAGTTTCTCCAGTTTAAGAAGAGCTTTTTTGCGTGTAGCTTCAACCCAAGCTGTGTCAAGAGGAGGGGGTTCAATTCCACTATCAGGAACAGCATCAGGTGTATTTTGCAATTCTCTGAAAGGAAGTATTTGAATGAGGCCTTTAGGCTGAATACATTTCAAAACAGAAGTCTGCTAAGTGCCTGGCACTGTTACTCTAACAAACAGCACTGCACTCACAAAATAGACCAAAGAGAAAATAAGAGGAGTGGGGGAAGAAGAAATACATTGTTAAAACCTCCAGTGCAAACAGTAACACAAGCATCACAGATGTTTATAAATACTTCACAAAATTATCCTAATGATCTTAGGATGAACACACTGTCACACACAATAAAGACTCCCCATGTAAAACAGACAAGAAATCATAAAATAAGAATAGCAACAAAAATAAAGCAAAGATGGGAGGTGTGGATGGACAACTGAAATATCAAAGGTTGTCTTTAACAGCAAACCTAGTTTGGGAGGGAGGAGGGTGAAAGGAAAAACCAAACCAAAACAAAGCGAAGAGTTAATTAGGTTTTAACTTATGAAAACAAAACCTTATGAATTAGGTTTTAACTTATCTCCAAAATCTACCTGAAGAAAAACAAATATGTCCATTAATATTTGAGGCAGTTGCAAGGACTAAACTCACCTCAACATCTACCTGCACCTTTTTAAAGCACAAAGATTTCAGTATGCAATAATGCCTTCTGTGATCCATCTTTTAAAAAAGCATGAGCACACATTTCACTGCTATTGAATTCTAAGGGCAAAGACAATTTGTGTAAGGTACAAGCGGGTATTACGTGCACAGTCCTCCACTGCAGCACATAACTCTGTCAGGAAAGCTCCCCAGGTCCCCATGGCCTCTTAGTACCTCGTGGCCTCAGACAGCTTTCTGTGTATTTCTTCGTACACATCAACATTGAAAGTTCTCTGGACAAATGACAGAGCCATCTTGAGAGCTTCCACACGCAGCTGTGGGCAGTGATCAGCAATGAACTGCAGCCGCTCAATCCGCATCAGTCCGCTGTAGCTGGACGCATACTGCTCCAAATCCTGCCAACAAAACCTGGCCTCAGAAGGGGAAAACGGACACACCAAACCAGGCTACGACACTCTGACCTGCACAGCTTTTCCTGCAGACCCAACCCCCTCAAGGAGGGCAACACGACTCAATAATCAGTAAGATTAGTCCATGGCCGCTTTCTTCAAATGTTAGTAATTTCCTCAGAGATATGCTCTACATCACAATTTACCTTTTTAAAATTTCAGTTGTGATGCTTTTGGTTAAGACTGATAAGCTTTAAGATTTTTCAGAAGGGACTTTTTCAAAATTCTTAAAGGAAGAGACCACACAGAAGAAATGCACCCACAGCCCTCAGTAGCACGTACCAGCGTGGGGTTCTCCACCACATAGTTGATATCAGGTGAATTTTGCTGATCTTCTTGTGGATCTACGTCAATCTGCATGGGCTCCACTGCACCCTAAAATAGCAAAACAAGGTCAAAAATAGCTTATTACATTTGGGCAGGAAAATAACTATGTTATCCAATCTATTAAGGACTTGCTTAAATACCTGTTAAATTTTAAAAATGAAAAAGCACTCAGTCTTTTGTTATGCTTGGGATTTTTCTCTAGCAACACCAGCAGTCAGCATGATGCTTGGTCTAACAAGCAGCAGCATGGCTTAGCATTCAAACAGGGCATTTCATTTGGATTGGTAATTTATCAAGCAAAAAAGTGAAGGAGTCAATAAATCTGGTTCTACAAAGCATCTGAGGTATGCGTATGCATTCCACTTCTCTTCCTTGAGCAAGAGCAGGTGTTAACACTCAGCTCAAGAAATTCCAAAAGGCAAAATGTACCAAAAACCTCACAACAACCTTTAAAATTGCTTTAATGCTTAAAAGTAATTTTTTTTTTGGGGGGGGGGGGGGAAGAAGCAAAAACTGTTACTTCTTAGAAGTCAATACAGCTTTATTCTCCCAGGATTTCCTGCACTGCTTTGAGCCATAAGGACTCACTCACACCAACAAAGTGACTTCAGCACAGCTGCACTCTTACAGCCCCTGCGTGTATTCCAGGCAAGACCAGCTTGCTATCCCATTCCACAACCTAACTGGTCTGCTGGAACAAAATTCTTTGTCTCCTCCTAGTCAAAGTGTGCTGAACGGCCCTCCAAGGAATTACCCATTTAAAGTGAGGAAAACTTAGTTGAATGTATTCTTATAAAATGCTGATTTTGTGCACATATTACATAAGCTTAATTTGGTGTAAATTGCAGAAGTGGACCTCACAAAAGACAGACATGCCAACCACCTTGCCCCCATACACATCTGATTATTTCCAGATTTTTATTGATTTTGTTATCTGTTACGAAATCAAAGATGGAGGGTTTTTTGGACTGGGTTGATTGTTTGGTTGGGTTTTTTTGTGAGAAGGAACAAGGCAGATCAAGGTTTCCTATCTCTAAAAATTACACTCATCCACAGTCTGGGGGGGGGCTTATTCTTTCACAAACTGCTACATACCAAATACATATCTCAACACTGAAATCTCCCAAAAGCTGAAGTAAAAGCAAGTGAAGCATAAAAACGTTTGTTTCCTAGCTTAATAACCTTTCCATTAAGGAAAGGGAGGGAGGGAGGGAGGGAGGGAACAGAGGAAATTTTGATTGTCTAGATCACACCACAGGCAAGTTGTGCATAAAAACGGGTAATTCAGCACATGCTGAGACCGTTGGTTTTTCCACTTTTATCTACCTTCTATCTTTTCTTATATCACAAACACTAAGTGCCAAGGTTAGTTTGTTTAGGCTGCGCTTGTCCACCATAGTAAAAACTCAATTACAGACTCCTTAGAAAACAGCATTACAAAGGTAACTAATTCCAGCTGCTGGAACAGAACAATTTGTGTCTTGCCACGCTGAGAGGCTGCACTCAGCATTTCTCACTTAACTCCCAGACAAGGAAAAAGACAAATGGGATGGAAGTCCCAGCAGGACAAGAAAATTCAAACATTTTCAAGCTCTTTATTTTGAAAGGAAGATGCAAGTTAAAAACTACTCAGAAAACAAACCATATAACAACGGCTTCCCAGGATTTCCTGAGCCGCAGCGGGTGCTCTGCTGAGGGTACCTCCCCAGGCCTCACACAAGCAGATAAACTGCCTGAGGTAAAATTTCCTGCTGTACTCGGCAGGAACGGCTGTGACCTGTTGCTGGAGGCGGGTGCAGCACAGATCTGTCACTAAGGAAGGAGCTGAGCTGGATGCTGAACTGTCCCTCATCCTCTCCTCACTTCCCACAGCCCCGTGCCCTGACACAGAACTGCTGCTGCTCAAACTTGTAAAGGAGAGCCTTCGCAGGTCTCTAGTGTCACCGAACCACTCGGTGCTCCTGGGGCTCTCCCCTGCACTGCAGACTCTCGGTTCCTGCCCACTGGGCCATCTCACCGTACCCTCCGCCACTGCTGCAGCCCTGCCTACGGCGGGAATCGAACACGGGGCCACCGCAGCGCCGGCGCACGCCACGGCTGCCGGAGGATGCTCGGCTGAGCACCGCTCCTCGCGAACGGCGGCGGAAGCGACACAGACCCGGCGGAAGGGCGAGCGAGGGCCCAGGGCCGGCCGAGAGCCGCTCCCTCCCCGTGAGCCCGAGCGAAAGGCCGCACGGCGCCCCCGGAGGCCGCGGTCGAGCTGCAGTCCCAGATCCCGCGCGGGAGGGAGGCGGAACGCGGCGGAGCGCGGCGAGGCCCGCCGGGCCGGGCCAGCGGGACGCAGCCGCCCCATACCTGCAGATTAAAGACCTGGACGGGCAGCGGCATCCTCCCCTCACGCCGCCGCTTCCGGCCGCCCGCCCCTCCCGCGCCGCTTCCGCTTCCGTTTCCGGGCCGCGCGTCGCGGTCAGGTCGCGGCCGACAGGTGAAGCTCTTAAAGGGGCCGCGGCCCCGCCCGACCTCCGGGCGCTCCCTCCCCGGGGCCGCCGCCACCTCCCAGAGTGCGGGGCCATGAGGTGGCCGCGCCCTGCGGCGGGGGCCCGCGGGGCTGCAGCATGAACGGCCCTTGCCTGGGGCTGCGCAGGGCCGGGGTCCTGCTGTCCTGTGGCGCCCGCCGCCCATCCTGCTTATTGCTGGTGCCGCGGGGGCATCGCCCCGCCTGCCCCGCCCGCGCCCGCCGCCGGGCACCACCGCCCCTGCTGCCCCCGCCCGCGCCCTGATGGCTCTGCGCTGGCGCCGCGGGCGGCGGGGCCGGCGTGCCGCGGAGAAAGGCCTCGTTTTAGTCCCGCATCTGGTGCGATGTGCGCCTTGGGGGCTGCCGGCATCGCGTCCAGTAAGAAGCCTAGCGCGAATGCATCTTCCTTGCGGTGAAGACACGAGGAAATACATACAAGCCGCTGACTTGCTCCTCCCAACCTGGATCTCCCAGGAGGGACGTGAGCACCTCGCCCTGCGCTGTCCAGGGCAGACCTCTGCACTCTGCCCGAAGATTTTCTTACTTGTGTTTAAGGACTTCTGTTTTCTTTGTAATACTGTAACTGTTTTGTATAAACTGGTTTTTTGACTTGCGTCCATAAGAGTTCGTGCTATTACTCCATTGACCTGCAGTATGGATCGTGGTCTTCATGAGAAACAATAGTTTGCTGATTTTTGTATACTGTGGAAAGTCTTTCATGATAGTGGAAGGTCCTGGTGAATGATCATCTACCTGATATCTTTGACTACGAGTAGTCAGCACCCAAGTTTTTCTGTAGAACAATTTGTTCCCTTATTGTCATACTATTAGTCCGTTTCAAACATATATAATAAGGTTTTGTCCCCAGTTTGAACAAGCAAGGGTTAACCACTCCCACGCCGCCTTACATTCCTTCTCTTACCTGCCTGGCAGTGTGGATGACTCCTAGCCAAGAGTTGGTATCCAAAAAAGACCAATGTCTTTCTTTCTGGAAATCCATTGTTTGTTAGCTTGAACCAAGGATTGTTATACAAGCCTGCTTTGGCTGAAATGAAGCACTCTTCTGGTTGTAATGAAATGTAACCAATGAGGCCTGGGTTGAATTTGTCTGGGTCTCTCACCTACTCCTCGCCCTCTTTCCAGTGGATACGTTGAAACAAACTCTAACCAGACCCACGAGTTCTGAATTCTGACTGAAACTGACATTTAAATTAAATCGAAGTTTACTTAAATATGGCCCCCTTGTTTTGTCTCCCGACATTTAATATTCACCGACTTGGGAGAGCGGGAGCTAACGCTCCTGAAGGCAGTGTGCTGTGTACGCAGAGGTGCATACGGCCTGTTACACTAGTTTCGCTTCTTCATCTTATCTATAGAAGTCTTCTTTCATTTAGTGCTGTACAATAATGGTAGTCATTTTAAATAGCACAATAGAAGAATCTGCTTCCCTACTTGCCCACCCACCCGGACAGAGTGCCTGGAAGCTCTCTCACGAAATATGAGTTTGACACTCCCTTTGCACTTCCCTTCCTTCTTTGTTAGTTATTGCGTGAATGTGGGCCAAAGTTACTAGTATAACGTATATAAAGGAGTATGTTTCTTTGCAACGCATCTCAGGACAACTGTCTATACCCCTCAGCTTCTTTGATGCACTCGACACCTTCTTTGCCCTCAATGCCAGAATGATACCTGTGAGCCCTCCTTGCCTGAGTTGCATTCTTCCATACTTGCAACTCAGATGACAGTATTCGTGGCCAAATTGCAACGTCTTTTGTAGTCTTTTTTTTGACGACCTGCTGTTCTCAACCTGAAAGGGCTGATCGTTCTTGTCGTCTTAGGGATCATATATCAACCGCCCACTGGCGCTATCACACCCGGCAACTCGCTGCTGCAGATGTCCTGATGGAATACATGATAAATTCCGAATCTGGCAGAAGGAAGTAACCATTGTTCTGATGACCTGTGTGTCGTCCAGTTCTTGGCGTACGCAAACTTGAGTTCCATCTCTGTTCCAGTAATAATGCAGTATTGCTAAAATGTAGGATAGTGCAGATGGCCCAGCATGAAGCATGTTTACAACAGATCATCTGAAATTTAAAGGATTATAATCTAGGGGGGGTTTTAATTTTTCAGCCTCTTTAGAGACCTAGCATCTTGTGGATGCTTCACTTTCCCTATTCTGTAATTTGGGTCCACAATAAGAATGCGTTTTTGCTCCAACTGTAAAGATCTGAGTCACTGTAAACCTATAACTCAATTCTCTGTGTCCTATAACATCTTGCTTTGTTTTGATTTTGAAGATGGTGTTTTTTGGCCATGTGGAGAATTACAACCTATTGACCCTCAACTCGCCTACATCTCTTGTCTGCCTTCTACACTTCGCAGATGGTTATGTGGTGCGACCGAGTCTGGACCATCCCATGACAGCAGCTGACATGTCCACAGTGGATGATCAGTAGTAAACTTTTTCAGTTTTGTCTGAGACATGCCAATCTTCTACGCCTTTAACACCTTGACAATTCAAGGGATTCCCCCTAAACCCATATTTATCTGGGCAGAATGCACCTGTGATGGTCAGTTTCAGAGGCAGGATGTGGGTTAAGGCACTTCACATCTGTGTTGTATGCAATATATGCAGATGGAGGTTTCTCTGGATGGCTGTTTCTGTTCCTTGACTCATGATGCTTGGATCTCCCTCCCACTGCTTAGCTGAGCCTCCCATCTTGACTCTTCCTTTTAGTGGCTTTGGGCCGTGTCCTTGTTTTTTAGGCTTAGGGTTTTGGGTGGAGTTCAAGGTGACTTTATTGTTTTGAGTGCAGTATCACACACATTGTCATCACTGGCGCACCTCACATGGTGAACAAATTCTTGATAGATAACGCATTTCTAATAAAGTGTTACAGTTCCAAGCAACTGAGCAAACATATCTCAAATCACCAGATCCTGCGAAGAAAAGTCGCCTTAACAGTTGCCTGCACTGGCAGTGCATCTTTACCGATGTATCAATGCACCCGAGAAATTTGGTTATAGCAGCTTGTTAGGCTACTATAGGCACCAAATAGTCCTCCTTGGCCATGGACCTAAGTGATATGGACCAGCTTTGACATCCCTCAGTAACACTGAGCTGGCTATGAGCCCTTGGTTAAAATGAACAGGGGACGATGTGGTTGTGTAGAATGG
>CM031873.1:12161044-12238003 GCA_018697195.1 Certhia americana | reverse complement strand
GCCCCGCCCGCCGCCCGCCGCCGGGCACACGCGCCCCCCGCCGCGCCCTGAGGCTCTGTGGGGGGGGTCACGGGTGTGGGCGGAAGCGCGGGCGGCGGGCCGGCGGACCGCGGAGAAGGCCTGTGGGTAGCCGCAGATGGTGCGGAGGGGACGCCATGGGGATGCCGCTAGCGGCCAGGGAGAGCCTAGAGCTGAAGGACATCTTTCATGCGGTGAGACACGAGGAAATACCATAAGAGCCCGGCTGGACTTGCTCCTCCAAACCTGGAATCTCCCAGGCGAGGGGGACAGGTGAGCATGCCTCGGCCTGCACGCTGTCAGGCAGCCGTGCACTCCCGGAGCTTTTCTTACTTGTGTTTAAAGGGACTTTTGTAAAGACTGTAACTGTTTGATATAAAGGGCTGAGTTTGAACTTGCTTCCAGAGAGTTCGTGATGATTAAGACAGGTACCTGCGCATGGGACCGGTAGTCCATTGCAGACATAGTTTGCTGATTTTTGTATGACTGTGGAAAGTGCTTTCATGATAGTGGAAGGTTCCTGGTGATGATGCATCTAAGCTGATATTTTGGACTAAGTAGTTCAGCCACCCAAGTTTTTCTGTAGAACAAATCTGTTCCCTTATTTCAGAACTTTAGTCCGTTCAAATATATTAATAGGGTTTTGTCCAGCAGTTTGAACAAGGCAGTGTTAACCACTTCCCACCCTGCCTTACATTCCTTCTTCTTAACCTGCCTGGCAGTTGTGGATGACTCCTAGCCAGAGAGTTGGTAATACCAAAAAAGACCAATGTCCTTTCTTTCTGGAAATCCATTGGTTTGTAGTGTGAGACAAGGAGTGTTATACAGCCTGCTTTGCTGAAATGACACTCTTCTGGTTTGTAATGAAAAAATGTAACAAATGAGGCAGGGGTTGAAGTTGCTGGGGGTCTCTGCACCTACTCCCTCGCCATTCCAGTGGATACTGTGAAACAAACTACTAAAACAAAATGTTCTGAATTCTAACTGAAACTGAGCAAATTTAAAATTAGAATCTGAAGTTCTTAAATGTGGACACACCATTTTTGTCTCCCACAGACATTTATATTCACGGACTGGGAGGATCGGGAGCTACGCCTGAAGGCAGGTGAGCTGTGTAGCAGCATAGGTGCATACTGCCTGTTACAACTAAGTTTTGATTCTTTCATACTTTCTATAGAAGTCTTTATTTAGTGCTGTACAAGGAATTAGGTAAGTTAAGATAGAGAAAATAGAGAAAACTTCTCCCTAATTGCCACCCGGACAAGGTGCCTGGAACTCCCAGAATACTGAGTTTGCACTCACCTTTGCACTCCCTTCCTTCTTGTTAGTTAACTTGAGTTTATGTGGTCCAAAGTTATAGTATATAAAGTATATAAAGATATTTTCTTTGCACCATCTCAGGACACTGTCTATACACCCTCGCTTCTTTGATGCACTCACACAATTCTGTGACCCCTCACATGCCAGATGGATAACCTGTGAGCCCTGCCTGTCCTGCAGTTGCTTCTCCATGCGTGCACCTCAGATGAACAGTATTAGTGCCAAATGTGCACTTCTTTTGTAGTCTTTTTTTGACTACACATGCTTCTCAAACCTGAAAGGGCTGATCTTTCTTCTTCTAGGGGATCATATGATCAACACCAACTGTTCTGCTGTCCATACCCGGCAAGCTCTCTGCTGCAAGATGTCTGTGGAATATGATAAATTCCTGGAATCTGGGCAGAAGTAAGTGAAACACATTGTTCTGATTGACTGTGTTTCTTCCAGTTCTGTGCTTACAGGAAACTTGAGTAACCATCTCTGTTCCAGTAAGGAATGCAGTATTAGCTAAAATGTAGGGATGAGTGCAGGAAAGTGAGCCCAGCATGAAGCAGTGTTTATAAACAAGAATCATCTGAAAGTTGGAAAGGATTATAATCTAGGGGGGTTATTAATTTCAGCCTCTTTAGAGACATAGCATCTGTGGATGCTTTCATCTTTCCTATTCTGTAATTTGGGACAATAAGGAATGCTTTTTGCTCCAAGCCTGAAAGACTATGAGTCAGCTGTAAACCTATAACTCATTTCTTTGTCCCTATAACATCTTGCTTTGTTTTGTTTGAAGATGGTTTTGCCATGTGGATGATGACAACTATGTGAACCCTCGGACTCTCCTACATCTCTTGTCTGCCTTCTCACACAGCCAGGATGTTTATGTGGGGCGACCGAGTCTGGACCATCCCATCGAAGCAGCTGACCATGTCCAAAGTGATGGATCAGTAAGAAAACTTTTTCAGTTTGTCTGAGAAACATGCCAATCTTCTAAGCCTTTAAAACCTTGACAATTCATAGGATTCCCCCATAAACCCAAGTGATTTAATCTGCAGGAAATGAACCTGGTGATGGTCATTTTCAGAGGCAGGATGCTGGGTTAAATGCACCTTCACTCTGATGTTGTATGCATATATATGCATAATGGAGGTTGTCTGCTGGATGGCTGTTTCTGTTCCTTTACTCATGTATGCTGTGATCTCCCTCCCACTGAGCTTAGTAGGGCCTCCCCATCTTGACTCTTCCTTTAGTGGCTTTGGGGGCCAGTGTCCCTTGTTTTAGGGCTTAGGAGTTTGGGTGGGAGTTCAAGGTGGACTTTATTTGTTTTGAGTGCAGTATCACACACATTGTCATCATCTTGGGCCAACCTCACATGGGTGACAAAATCTGGATAGATAAAGCATTTCTAATATAAAGTGGTTACTAGGTTTCCAAGAACAGGAAGCAAACATATCTCAATCACAAGATCCATGTGCTAAGGAAAAAGTCCTAACCAGGTTGCCTGCACTGGCAGGTCTCTTTAAAGATGTATCAATGCACCCAGAGAAAGTTGGTTATAAAGCAGCTTGTTAGGGCAGACTATAGGCACCAAAATAGTCTCCTTGGACATGGAGCCAATATGTATGGACCAGCTTTGACATCCTCAGTAACACTGAGCTGGCTATGAGCCTTGGTTAAAATGAACAGGGGACAGATGTGGTTGTGTAGAAGTGGGACTCTCATTTTCCATTTCATGTGTGCTACCTCCCTTATGCTAATTTGATGGTTCACCTGCTGTCTGTTTCAAGGTAGTTTCATTTGAGAGAACAGCTAGCTGCACTTTCAGCAGCCTAAACAAATAGGGGTTCATCTGTAGCCTTGTTCTGACTCAGTGTAGTATGAGTTCCCTTCTCTGCCCAGCCAAATTCAAAAAGCTGATTATCAGTAACTGTTGTGTCTTTTTTCTTTTTGCTCTTCAGAAGACAACCGTGAAATTCTGGTTTGCCACAGGTGGAGCTGGGTTCTGTATAAGCAGAGGACTTGCCCTGAAGATGAGTCCTTGGGCCAGGTAAACACTGTTCCTAGCTAAGCTCCATCAATACGTGTTTGGGAGGCTTTAAAACACATTTTGGCTTGTCTCCTATGCTCTCTGTCACAGCCTGGGCAATTTCATTAGTACTGCAGAAAGAGTGCGTCTTCCTGATGACTGCACTATTGGCTACATCATCGAAGGGCTGCTGGAGGTAAAGCTGCTGCACAGCCCCTTGTTCCATTCTCACCTGGAAAATCTGCAGAGACTGCAAGGCGAGTCTGTGCTGCAGCAGGTAGGGCTATGCCTCATGTCCTGTTCTTATAATTGCACCTCAATCTGATCAAAAGGAATGCTCTGTGTAGACCTCTTCAGCAAAGGAAGGTACCTATAGACTCACTCAGAGCTGTATCCTGCTCAATTCCTTCATTTAGGTAAAAAGCACAGTTTCACCCTAGCCAACTAGATCATATAGCTGTCCCCTCCTTTGGGGACACATTCTGCTACATGAAGCCTAACTTGGGCGTTCCCCATCTCCTTCTAAACCCTGACTTTTTGCCTGCAGCAGTAGCAGAAAGTGTGGAAGTTTGCTAAATAGTCTTCCTAGTTTTGCCTAACGAAGTTTCAGTCTTAATTCATGCTGTTCAAAAAGGCAGCTGTATAAATACTTTGTCAATAGCTAAGACATAATTAAATGTTTGATAATTTTTAAGAATAATTTGTCTGAATCTCAAGAAACTTAAGTTGCTTCTGAAAAATCAAGTTGTTTTTTAACAGCTGGGATACATTTTACCTCCCAAGCAGCAGATGGAGCCACAAGGCCATCCAGCAGTGGCATCACACTACTTGGCACCATAAGTAAACAGGAGTGTGGTTTTGCCCCTGCATGCTGCGTGGTTATATTTTTCTGATAATTGTATTAAGCAGCAGAAATGTGTGCTTGGGGCCAAAATCCACCACGAGGTCCTCTCCCTTCAGGTTAGTGAATGTGACTGTAGCATGAATACATTGTTTCACTGGTGATCATAGGTTCCATGAGATGAAGACCGCTAACCCAAAACCCAGGAAATGTACAATATAATGAAAACAGAAGTCTTCTTGTACCTGACACCTGAAAAATTCTTAATGCAGTGCTTGTGTGGAGGAACAGCCGTCATCTGGGATCCAAAGATCTAAATTTTGTTCCAGATTTGAAACATGACAATCCTTTCCATGCCATTTAACATGCAAATATTTATCTTTTCCCCCATGCTAAAATATTGCTATTGCAGACTTCAGGCAATGTCTGGTGAGGATGAATGTGCTATTTAGTGAAGGTACAGATAGTAGCAGGATTAATGTCCTTACAAAACTTACAAATGAAACTCATCTTGTCCTTCAGGGCAATGCAACTTTCAGATTTCCTGTGTATTCTCCCACGTTGCCCTTAGTGCCATTCAGCACCAGTGTTGCTTATGTCAGAACTATCCACTGTCCTTCAAATGTGGTCCATGTTCAGATTAGACAGCATCTTCAGAGACTCTCTTGGTACCTCATTAATAACCCTGCTATCTCCACTCTGGTTTCTGCATTAGTGTTACAGGTTCTGAATACTTGTTTTTCAGGTAACCCTGAGTTACGGTGACCCTGAGAACAAACACAATGTTGTAAGCGTGGGAGGAGTGTTTGGCCTTCAGCAGGATCCAACCCGGTTAGTGTCCACTTCCAAAACAAGAACTCCCTACCTTGTTCATGTTTGTCATCTCTAAGATGATCAGACCCAACAATGGGGTTATTTTCTCATGTCAGCTCTTGTTACTGTGCCAAAAGCAGGTACTCTCTGCTCCATCAGACTGCTGCACATTCAATGCTAGTATGTTCCATGTATAGAGAATTAGAGAATTCCAATCTAATGCTGTCCTTTTTTTTTTTTTTTTTTTAATACAGATTTAAATCTGTCCATTGTCTGCTTTATCCTGACACTATTTGGTGCCCTGCTAAGAAGATGTCATAATTCTTGACCAGCCACTGACACCTGTGTCTTAGCTAGTTTGCATAAGGCAGGAGTTGTGGAGTTTTTTGGTGGTTTTATTCTTCTTCTGGGAGACAACCAGTGGTATCTACAAAGGAGGTAGGCAGACTCTGTTTAGAAAAGCAATAATGTATGGTTTGTTCAGCTGCAGACTGGGACATTCCAAGAAGAATCTTTATTCTTTTGTCTAGTGGCTCTTCATAAGATGACCACAGTCCTGTGTATATGAGTCACTTTACACTTTCATCTGATGTCATGTGAACCTGTGCTTGGGCACATCTGAGGCAAAGGCAGTACCAGGAGTGAGAGTGTTCTTACTACCCTTAGGGGTTTTTAGAAGCCACTTGAAGCTGGAGTGCTAGAGCAGACTGTAGTCCCCATGGTGACAAGAGAGGGGAAGTTTTCATTCATCTTTCTTGGGAACAGAATTATTTAAGAGCTTCTGTGACCTGCCAGATTAAAACTCCAGTAGGCCAGAATACAGAAATCCTGGAATCACTAGGGTAAACAAGGCTGAAAGCCTTTGTCTTGGGAAAACCCTGTGTGAGAGCAAACTTATTCAGGACTGGATAAGTTGCTTACAATGTACATTCTCCCCTGTCATCCATGTGTACCTCCTGTGGAGGTAATTGTCAGGCCTGGCTCTCATGCCAACTGAATTGCAATGGTTGATGATTATGATCTATTCCCTTGATATTTGATATTGAAGAAGTATTTGCCTGACAAGCTGGTAATTGTTCCTCACACCTGACCAGTGGTTGTTCACATGAGCTGGAGAAGCTTGTGCTGCAAAACACACCCTGTTTCTGAAGCAGTGTGAGAGGGGAGGAATGCTAGATAGCTGCCATGCATTGAGGAGGGTTTTGAGGGTATCATTTGAGGACCTTTAATGGTATGATCATGGTTACTCCAGCTTCTTCAGATAATCTTTTAATTACCATAAAGTCAAGATCAGTGTTTGGGTTTACTTCTTAATATTTCAACGAATAGTTCATGCAGTCACTAGAAGGAGATTGCACACTCACAAGCAGAAGTTCAGTACTCTAGCAGTATCCTCTGGTGCTGCTTTTTGAAGAAAGTAAACTTAGTTTTGAAAGTGGAAGGAATTGGGCTCCATATGTTTACTTTTTTGTCAGCCCGGACTTTGGCCATGTGCAAACCCTACCTGACCTGAAGAATACCATAAAAAAATACCTTTGCAAAATTACTGTTTACTCTTATAAAAAATACTTGCTGCTTTAGTGCTAGAGTTCGAGGCCAAATTAAGGGAAGAATAATAGAATACCATTGTGTGATCTGGAGCTGTGATTACTGGCTTGATTGTGGACCTAGCAGAAGTTTCAGTTTTCTAAACAGCTGTGCTCAGCTGTACTGTGGGCTTCCGCTCGTTCCTTAACTTCCTGCCAAATGCCTGTAGTGTATTCAAGTCTGCCACTTAGCACAGGTGTCAGCCTCCTGAAATATACTGTGTTCCCTGCATTTTAACAAACCTTTCAGTGTTTACGTCAGTACATTGTCCTCTTAGCATGATTTTAGGTAGTTCCACTGAGGAGCAAACAAGCTGACTGCTACTTACTACAGTCCTGCAGCTCATTCTTGTATTTCTCCTTTCTGTCATGTGTACTAAGGTACACATGAGGTACGGAAATAAGAAAGCTGCAGGGAGCTGGATCAAAGCCCAGCTAGCACACTGGCTGTTCCATAATGGGCTGTCAGTGTTACAGGTGTGCCTGTCACAGAAAACAGAGGAGGATTTGTGGAATAGTAGGTTCTACCTCTTTATTTGGTCTTCTGATAACTAGAATTGAGGCATCCTGTGGTTTAATTATTTGTCATTAATAGTTCTGGAGATTCCTGGTATCCATATATTTTTTTTAAAAAACACTTGTTACGTTCTTGGTTTTAACGTCCTGTAGCAGAAAACTGTGAAACTTCATGAGTTCTTGAGGTGATTTTGTCTTCAAGCACTGCTTCTGAACTCTTCTGTTGGAACTTTTCTTCCCTGTCCACTGGAAGCAGCCTCTTGTAAGATGACACAGACCAAGCAAGAACTGGGCAGCAATTGTGGCAAACTGCAGTTTAAAAATCACAACACTTTGTATTGATGGCAGCAAAATTAAACAGTAGAAGTTTCACACTGTGGTCACACTAAGTGTGCCAAAGAGGCAGTGCCCTCAAAGCTGGGAGCGTGTTTATGGAACTTAAAAAGGACCCTGTTCTCCTGCAGGGCAATGGGAACCTGTTCAGTGTGTTCAGGCTCGTTTCTTATGGTGAGAATACACTAAGCTGTGTGGATCCATCGGGATGCAGCTTTTTTATCAAACTACTTTTTCATACATAAAATGATTCTATAAAATAAATATTTAAATATGTCAAAGGTTGTGTTTTGTCATGTTTCTATCAAAAACGGACCCTAAACCTGCTAATCCAGAAAACTATGCCCTCCTCTCAAGCTCATGTGATGCCAAGGGCCAAAAAGCAAGGAAGCTCAATGACTGGGATGTGGAGAACAGAGATGGATGAGAGGAATCCTTGCAGCTGCTTCTTAACAAAGTCAAAGAATTGAGATAATCAGAATTTTAATTGTCATCTTCAGCAGCAACTTCGCGGGGACAGAGCTGGCAGGTCTTTTTCATCAGGCTCTAAAAAGCCTGGTTTTCTGTGGTCGCTCAGATGAGACTTCAGTCAAGAGTGCGAGCCACGAGCCTTCCCCTCTGTGTGCCCGTCTGTCTCCGTGCAGCGTTCGCTCGGCCGCGGAAGGGGGCAGAGATCGCTTTCCCCTCTCGGGCCCGCCCCGTCCACAGTCCTGCCGGAACATGGAGCCGCAGCTCAGCTTCCGCGGCCGGCGGGCCCTGGTGACCGGGGCCGGCAAAGGTGATGGGGGGCGAAGGGGCCGTGCCGGGGGTCGGGCCGTGCCGGGGGCTGACTCCGTGTCCCCGCAGGGATCGGCCGCGCCGTGGCCGTGGCGCTGAGCAGGGCCGGGGCCCGTGTGACCGCGCTGAGCCGAACGGCGGCGGACCTGGAGAGTCTCTCACGGGAGGTACCGACCCCTCCTGCCGCCCCGGTAACCCCGCTCCCCGCACACGGGCTCCCCCGCCGCCCACCGCCCACCGCGGCCGCTCTCGCCGCAGTGCCCGGGCATCGAGACGCTGTGCCTGGACCTGGCGGACTGGGAGGCTGTGGAGGCGGCGGTGGGCGCGGCGGGGCCGTTCGAGCTGCTGGTGAACAACGCGGCGGTGGCGGAGCTGCAGTCGTTCCTGGATGTGACGCGCTCGGCACTGCAGCGGTGAGTGCTCGGCCCCGCCAGGCCAGCGCTGGGGCCGAGGATGCCCGCCCAGGCGTCACAAAGCTGTGAACGTCAGAAACGGCGGCAGAGCTTTCCAGAAAAGGGTACTGTTAGAGGGGAAGCAGCTGGAAAGAACAAAGACAGCAACTGGTGTACAGACACCAGACATGTGGACTTGCACACTTTTAGCAATGCTCAGTGTTGGTCGATTGTTGCTGTGTACGTCCTGTTTCTTTACTGTCTTTTCATTCTTTACATATCACCTTTCACCCCTTAAACAGCAAAAGGAAACAAAGCACTGGCTCTTACATCCATTTCTAAGTAGCCAGAACAGGCAGTGTCACCTCCAGAATGGTGGGGTGCACCTGCCATCCCACAGGCATGGGAGGAGAGTGCCTTTGCTGCTCATCAGACTCAGAGCTTCCAGTCTAGTTCCAGCTCGATTAAAATGAAAGGCAGTTGTTGCTAAAACAATTCAGAAATAGAGACAACAAAGCCAGGTAAGGAAACAAAAAATGGTCATGGTGGGAAATTAAATTTGCTAACTACAATAACATGACGTCTTTTTTCTCTGAAAAGCTCCATAGTTTTGTTGTGAGTACACTTTAGGACGCAGGCTATCTTGAGTCCACGTCCTTCTGAGAAAATGGGTCATGCTGTGTCCCTATCTTAAAAGTGGCTGTTGAGAATCTATAATAAAGGTTTGTGACTAGAATGTAAAATGTATGGATTCTACAAAGATCATTCTGCAGAACTGGCAGGTGGAAGCCCAACTAAAGAAGCATGATGTCACAAACAGAAGCAATGCTGCCTCTACCCATTATTTGCTTTATAAATCTGTGCAAAGCATTCGCTTGACCTGAGTCATCTGCCCTGGCTGAGGCCCAGGCTCTGTTTAAACTTTGACAGAGGAATTTCATTAGGCTGCATAAGAGCAGAGTCCGGTGCAAAATGTACCTGATGCATACCTGCAGCTCCCCAGACACTGACAGGTTTTTAGCCAGGGGATGGTTCCAGACGGTTCTGGATCATTGCTGAGCTCCCACCTGACCACTCTGGCTCTCCTGACAACTTGGCATTTCTGTCCATGTCCTAGAGTATCACCCAGTGTTTCCAAGATACCAGCAGCACTCATCCTCTGCTCCCTCCCAAAACAGCTCTGGGCTATGCTACAACCACTTTGTAACTTAAATTTGATTTGTTTGTAGGTCTCTTGATGTGAATTTTGTGGCTGTACTTCATGTTTCCCAGGTGAGGAAGAACTGTCATTGCAGCTGCCTCCACGAATAGCAGTGACTGAAGTTGTTGTACATGGCAGGGGTGTATGTCCACTGTGGGGATTGAAAGGACTGCAGTCCAAAGTCAAACAACATGGACAACCGCCTCACAGTCTTGCTTTGACTCTCTTGTAAGCAGGAGGCAGTGAAGACTTGCTTCCTCCAGATGTTTTTGTTCTTTGTCTACCATAATAGCCCAGCAAGATTCCTACGTAGTGAAATAATGATGTCTCTTGTTAGGATTCTGGCATTCCTCTTTTTTTTTTTTTCTCTCCTCCCCTTCCCAGATAGTTGCTCGGCAGATGATTGCACAGGGGGTGCCAGGGGCTATTGTGAATGTCTCCAGCCAGGCATCGAAGCATGCACTGAGGGATCATGCAGTTTATTGTAAGTGTGTGCAGCTTTAGCAGTGCCCCTGTTTCACCCAGCTGGAGACCCATGGTCACCATGCTGCTGCCTGCCAGCTCTGGGCAGTGAAAGAACCACGGGTTCCAGACCAGGTGCTATGCAGTTAAATACCTTCTCTTCTTCCCTTCTCTTAAAGGTTCCACAAAAAGTGCTTTGGATATGCTGAGCCAAGTAATGGCAATGGAACTGGGACCCCATAAGGTAGGAGTCTGTGAGACAAAGTGTGAAAGCTGAACCTAAGCACAACCACAGCAGTTGGCTTAGGTTGTTTGTTGCTCCTGGTCCCAGATTAGGGTGAACACTGTGAACCCCACCGTAGTTATGACTGACATGGGGAGAATTAACTGGAGTGACCCTCAGAAAGCTGCTGCCATGATTAATCGGATTCCCCTGGGAAAGTTTGCAGGTCAGTGATGTAGGTCTGTCCCCAGGCTGGGCTCTCATGTTTTCTCCAAGCCTTCCTGCCCACTGACATCACAGCCAGAAGTTGCTGATTTTTGGGTAAAGTGACAGCTATGCTGAATGCCTTTTGGCTGAATTCCTGCATTATTTGATCAGGACAGGGTGAGAATCAACCTTCCTCTCACTTTTTCTAGAGCCTCTTCATCCTGGGAAAAGCGAAATGAACTTTGTTGTTCATAAACCTGACTGTGTGTTTGCTGTGACCTAAGTACCATTTGATCACAAGGACACTTTGATGTCTAGCTCTCAGCCACACTGTCCCAGACACTTCATCAAGCACAGTTTGAAGGCAGAAACACTTTCTGGCTCTAATTACCTGTAGAGGTCAAAGGCAGACTTTTTTTAGGTGTTTGTTTTCCTGGCACAATTTGAGGTAGGGATCAGATGTTGTGTGTTTGATTGCAGAGGTGGATGATGTGGTGAACAGCATTCTCTTCCTGCTGAGTGACAAGAGTGCTATGACAACTGGCAGCTCACTGATGATTGACGGGGGCTTTCTTGTCTCCTAAGAGGACACCTGCATTTCACACCTGGCCTGTCTTCATAGGAATACTGCCTCGATGTAAACTGGATAGAAAACAATGACACAGTCTAATTGCTGGAGGGGCAGCAGGGATGAAGATTCTATTAGAAGTGAGGCAGAAAATCAGCTCTGCAAGGCTGCTATATAATAAAGCTCACATACACCTTCATGGAGAATGTTTATTGCACCAAATAAGGTTTTATCTTGTCACTCTACATGATGATTAGAAATTGGACCTTTCTTCCAACCCTGTCCCCCCCCCCACAACCCTTCAGAAGCTCTCCCTGTACCATCCAAATCCACAGAGTCTGTCTGTATTTTCAGTGGGAAGGGAAAGAAGTTAGCAGACTCCTCATTGCTTCCTTTGTTGTCTTTAGTAGAAAAAAAAAAAAAAAAAAAAAAAAAAGAGGCAACAACCCCAGCCCTGCTCTGCAGAGACTGGATTTTGGGGGAGGCCCTGCTAAAGACTAATGGGGGGGAGCAGCACCATGCTGTCCTAGGGTGTGCACACACAAAAAGGCAAATGCATTGATTGCACAGAGCTGTTTCACTCACAGAGTTTGGCTAGTACCCAATAAAGCACCTAATGATTCTTTTTTCAGCTTCTCATTTACTTTGACCCCTTCCAGGGCTGGTTATGATTTCTTTAACAGTCTCAGGAACGTTCTGCTAGAGCACCAGTTTGTTCACTGTTAGCCACAGCAGGCTGGGCAAGGAGACCCTACCATCCCCTCCCAGCTATTTTTGTCTTTCAGCACCATTGAAATCAGCTCCCTCCCCACTCCCACCAGGATGTTCACCACCTGTTTCACCTGCAGGTTGAAAACAGGTGTTTCCAGAACAGGATGGATGTCTCAGCCCTTTCCACTTGGAGTTCAGGAGAGCCAAAACAGCTTGTTGCCTGAAGGAGCTACCTTGCCTTCCCCGCTGTACCTCCCCTGGGGGCTGTATAGTCCCCAGCTGGTCTCCTGTCCCCACTGCCCCTTCACATCAACACTGACGTTAAATCAAAGAGACATTTAAAAAACACTGACTTCGTACATGATGAAGGGTCCTACACATCCCAGCCCCCTTCAGAAACACCCAGCTTAATATGCAATCTGTCAGAGGATGACAGCATGCTGAGCCAACACCTAGGCCACAGCCCTCAAAACATGGTACACTTTTTGCCAGGCTTCTTCACAGGCGGTGGGCAGAGCACAGCCCGGATGGCTTCATCAAACACCGTCTTCAGGCCCCGCTGCGTCAGGGCAGAGCACTCGAGGTACTTTACCGACCCTGGGGAAAGACAGCTCCAGCTCAAGCCCTCCAGTTCTACCACCATAGTCTGTCCCTCACCCACTCACAGAGCTCAGTGCTACCAACGCCTGCCTGCTGCTGAGACTCACCGATCTCCCGAGCCATGGCCAAGCCTTGGGGATAGGTGATGGGGGCCAGTTTCTTATCACGTAACCTTTCAATGGTGTCCTTATCATCCCTCAAGTCCAGTTTGGTGCCCACCAGGATAATAGGAGTATTTGGGCAATGGTGTCGGACCTCAGGGTACCACTGAAACAGAGAGGCATGATAACAAAAGTAGTTACATGAGTGGCCATAACCATGAGGACGCATTCCTACCATTGGGAATGAAAAGGTTCACTACTGACATGGTGGTAACACCTGAACAGGACTGTGCTGCCTACAGTTCCAATCTGCTCTGCAAGAAGAGACTGGTGCAGATGTAATAACGAAGGCACCGAGACACAGAATCATGACAGACACTGCCAGCCAACTCTGCACACAATGCTCCCCTTAACTGGATTTTAGCTTCTAATACATCCCTCATCTTAAAACACAGATTCAGAAAGGCAATAACTTTGCCAAAGAAGATATGAATAAAAAGCAGGCCCCATTTAAAACCTGCAGTCTACAATTTTCCCTCACCTAAACATTATTGCTTAAAGTTTGGGGCTTGTAAGTGTGGTGCTAGGTGGGGCAGGGAGTGTCACTGGTTCTTCCCTTCTACTGTTTCACCCAGGAGGAGAACACTTTACCTTAGCTCTGACATTCTCAAAGGAGGCTGGACTCACAAGGGAGAAGCAGATCAAGAAAACATCCTGTGCAAAAAGAAACAGCTAGAGTGAAGGGAGGCTGAGAAAGGACAACCTCCTCCCACAAGCAAGGACTGCTATGGCTTTAAGAAATTCTTTCCCATTAAGGGTGTTAAACTAGAGAGGGAAGGAATGGACCTTAAGTGTATGATTACATTTTCTTTTACAAGGCTGGGCTCTGAATGTTAAGATCCTGAGGCCTCAAACATTTTAACAGCACTAGCCAGCAGCACAGCTGCTTAGGAACTGCTACACCCAGAAACACTGCTAGGGCATACCAATGGGGATGTGTCCTGCTGAGAGAGAATGGGAATATGGAACTGGCTACACTGCACAGCAGCCCTACAGCATTCCTTTTACTTGAGCCTCCCTGGGGCACCCATAACTCTTCAAAGACCATTACAAAGAAGAGACTAGAAAAATCTCTTAGAAAATGAGCTGTGATACTTCTTAAACAACCAGAATTATGGGTGTAGCTGCAGGAATTCAGACTTTCCTCAAAGGAAAGGTATATGCCTGTCCTTGGGAGCCTCCCTTCTGCTGAGGGAGCAGTCACAAGCCAGTCCAAGGCCAGCACTCACCGTCTGTGGATAGGAAAGAGGCCGCAGTCGGTCATAGTCTTCTTGCCCTGCTGTATCCCAGAGGCCCAGGTTCACTGGCTTTCCATCTACCATCACATTGGCAGAATAATTATCAAACCTGCCAATGAGGAGTCCCCATCAGTGACAATTTTGTGGTGACCTTCACATCTCTATACAGAATTCAAAGGGGCAGTGAATCAGGAAAGGATACTGCAGCACAGTTCCAGAGGGGACAGTCTGTCTTCCTCACACACACAGCCACACCATCACCCTTACCTGTCAAGTTCACATCTGATTTGCAACAGCCACCTGCTCACATACAAACACAACTTTTACACTAACACACACACAGATCAAAAAGCAACTGAAGCCCAAGGCCATTACTTACACAGTGGGAATGTATTCTCCAGGAAAGGCATTTGTGGTGTAACTGATCAGCAAGCAGGTCTTCCCTACAGCTCTGCAGAGGGTAAAAGTGACAAGCGTAAAGAAGGGTAGAGCATGGAGCACTAAGGCAGTAAAACTCACCCTTCCCCCACCAAAAAGACATGGTTAGGTAAAAAGTTACCACATGAGAAAACAAACCTGTTGCAGGCTGAAATTCCCTAGTTGTCACAGACACGGCCTGAACTCAAAAGGTGCACCTTGCCTGAGTGCTTCCTAACCCTGCTCTCTGCCACTCCTTTTCCCCACCCATTCAGCCCTCAGCAAGACATCACTCAAAAAAAAGTTGTTCCATGAACCAAGAGAGGGAATAAATTCAGGTTGTGCGCTGTGCTCAATAGATGCATAGTAATTTAGCAAAATGGATAAACAGTGAGGTTAAAAAGCATGCAACAATGCAGAATTCTGCAAGCTCCTCGGATACAGGAATTCAGTATCAATAAATACAAAGGAGAAGAAAAAAAATAAGTACCCATAAACACAAATAGACTTTAAAATTGACCGCTGACAGCTCGGAAGAAGGATAAAAATACCAGCTCAGGGCTTTGCTGAAGGTTTTTCTGGGACGGGTCAGGCCAGCAGTGGCAAGGGCCAGGCCAGGCCTGGCTGGCAAGAGTGTAAGCACCCAGACTTAAACCAGTCCTGCCTATTTCCTAACAGTGAGTTTCACTGTAGGGACAGAGGAGTACCAGCACTGTGAGCAACCTCTTTATCACGGAGGAAGTTGTGAACTGCACACAACCTTCCAGAAAAAGACTGAGTGCCAGTGCCAGGGAAAGCTGGGTGTGAGGTGCCCGGGAGAAGCTGAATAGCTAGCAGAAATTGGTATTTCCTACCCAATTCCACAGCCAGACTGGTGTAAGAGAGGAAGAGAGTTGATAGTACCCTGCAGACAAGAGGATGACAGAAAGCACAGAGAACAAACCACTACTACAAGTTTTCCTCTGGATTAGGTTCCCTTGGTCTGAAAGTTTTGTCATGAACCACTACGCTGACTGGTCCAACTTTCCTCCTGAACTGCGACTTCTCTTTCCCACCAAACAGCTTGTACTGTAATTTCACAAAAACCTGTGTATCTATGTGTTTCCAATTTCTTTTAGTCTGCACTGTTGATTTGGTCTTAGGGCAAAACACAGGACAGCAAAGCTTCACCTGAACTCCTGAATTTCCAACATCCTGAGTTCCCAGTCATCCCTGTCCCCTCTGCAATAGTTCTTCTACTCCCTTCTCTGACCCTCACAGGCTGGAACCTGGAAGGCCTCGCTGTAAATGTGTATTTGAGGGGGTGGCATGCACAAGAAAGGGTAAATCTAGTCCCTGCCCAAGACCAGTGAACATTTAGGTCTCAGTAGCTCAGCTCTGTTCTTGCTGAGGTGATCAGAAAAGTAAACTGGAATTGTGAGGAAAAATATGCCAGATGAGCTAGGAAAGTTACAAAGCAGCACAAATCTAGTGCATGCCTGCATCTTGCAGGCAGATGCATTCCCAAAAAAAAGGCATTTAGCAAGAGCTTAAAGGAAAAAGCAAAAAGGGTGACAAGGAGCACACGGTGAAATCAGAAAGAGCAATGCATTTCACCTCGGAACAATCAACAAAAGGACATACAAAACCTGCGAACATCAAGATTTTCGGAAGGACTCTGTCAGGAATCAAGCAGGTACAGTGAAAAATAGCAAACTACCGGCACCTAAATAAAACAACAAGGAGGCAAACATAAAACCCAAGAGAAGCCCGTGTTTGCTACCCAGGCAGCACCCGAGTTGAACTGTGAAGGGAGCAGGGCAGGGTAGCACGGGCGGCGGCAAGGCCCCGCTCCCGCCGCCCCCGGCCCGGCCCCACCCGAGCCAGGCCCCGGTCGAGCCAGGCCGGACCGAGCCTCGCCGCCCGGCGCGGGGCCTCCCGCCAGCGGAGCGGCTCTTCCGGGACCCAGCCCCGGGCCAGCCCTCCCTCCGTCCCTCGGCGCCGCCGGGCCCGTTCGGTGCGAGGCTGCGGAGCCGGGGCGTCCCCGCCCGCACTCACCCGTCGCCCACCACCACACACTTGATCGCCTGCATCTGCCCGCGATGGCGGCGCCGCGACTGCGCCGCAGTGACCGCCCGCGGGGCGGGGCGGGGCCGAGCACAGCCGAACCGAACCGAGCGGAGCCGAGCCGAACCGAACCGAACCGAGCGGCGCCGAGCCGAACCGAACGGTGCCCAGCCGAACCGAGCCCCGGGGGCAGCGCCCGAGCCTCCCGCCGGCCCCGGCCCCGCCGAGGGACGGAGAAGCGGCGGCTCCGCCCCACGAAAGAAGCGGCGGGCGCTGCCCGGACCCGTTATCACATTGGGGCCCACCGGCTCAAGCACAAAGCTTTAAAACCCGGTTACGTTGTAGCTGCACAGTTCACTGCCCTGAGCCGCTGAGGAAAGAGGATGGAGGAGCAAAACTCCTTCAGTCAGAGGCTTCTGGCTGCCCCCAGCTCCCCAGGGTACCCTGCCAGCAGCAGAGGTACCCACAGCTCCGTCTGAAAACAACAGGCTTTGCTTTTCCCTTACCTGTGTTTGCAGAGCTGCCCAGCAGCCACAAAGTAACGACTGCCACAGGTTCTCATTGTGAGCAGTGAACAGCTGTCCTCACAGCTTCTTTGCTTTTGTCTTAGTTCAGAACCAAAACCATCCCCATCTTACCCACCTGTAACAGCCTTTTAGCTCCAGGACAGGCTGACAGGGTCAGCAGGAAAGTAACACAGCAGAAGGCCCCTCCCTCCACAGCAGTCAAACATCCAGTTTGCCACTGTCCAATGTTAATGGCAAAATGCAAAAGTTCTTTATTAAGCAGAGCAAAACCCAATATAAAAGATCATGAACACAAAGTGACCAGTCCACAGTGAAACTCATTTTCCAGGTGTCTCTTAAAATGTGTACTCTAAGATTTGTTCCCACCCCCGACTCACAGGAAGAACTACCTTAAGGCTCAAAACTGCTAGCCTAAAAGAAGCTCCTGCTTTCTCCAATTCAGACTCTTGTAACCCTTCCCCTTCTCCAGGTCATGAAAGGACTTGTGCTATCAGGAGAGGAATCACCTTCTCCCCTTTGTGTTCTGAGGAGCAGCTTCCCAGTGTCACACCAGAAGCATTGCTCCTCTCCAGGTTAAGGCACAGCACTCAGTTCTAGGAGCCTGAGAAGCCAGAACAACAGTTCTGCCATTTGCCAGTTAAACTAAATCCTGTAGCAATACTGGCCACATCTTCAGCTCAGGGCTGCAGTTCACAGTGAAGCAGCACAGGTGTTGATACCTACTCACCCTTTCCCTGCAACTCATTGCTGTAGAACCACGGCCAAAGCCCAGCTGTTTCCCAAGGACACGGACAGCTCTGCACCCAAAGCCCCTCGGTACAGCCATTTCTGTCTATGCTGAATGTGTATCTACAGCCCACCAACACAGCCAGAGCCACAGCAGGGAGGGGAAACAAACCAGAGAGGGCCCTGTCAGACTCTGCTTCTCTGTAAACACTGGATAAAAAAGCACAGGTGGGTAATATCTGGTGTTTGCAGCAGTTTCAGGATCCCATTAGCAGGACAAATTGCTCTGGCCCACAGGGAACTGTAAACACTCCTGGGGCTTTTTCTCACATTTCTCTGTGAACAGCCCTGGCATCCAAACAAATGCAGCAGGACCCCGCCGGGGAACATACAACCCCTCCAAGTAACTCCCTGCACAACAGGCTGTGGCAGGGCAGGGGAGGGGGCTCCACGACGTGGACTCAGACCCACAAGCCTGGACGATTGTTTCCTTCTTTCCTTCACGGTGTCCAGAGGAAGATTTCTGAACAGCAAGAGCATTTGTCTGTTTGCAAGCCTTTGTGTCACCCCACTCTGATAAAACTGTTCCATTTAGGAAGAAGGAGTTGTACCTGAGTTGCTCACCCTTTCCCTGACAGCAGGTACTTGGATCCTTTAAGCCACGCTCTCACTTCCTAGAACCGTGGGTTCCCAAGGGAGATCCCTGCACATATGCCATGATGGCATTCTGCAAGAAACTTGCTCGCTGGGCCTCCTCTTCCCTCATCCTGGAAATCTCAGCTTCCTTCATTCTCAGTTTCTCCAGCAGAAGAGAGATCTCACCCTCCTTGTCCAGCAGTGCTTCACGGTGATTACTGGATAGGGCTGTGAAAAAGCAGCATTAGTAAAGAAAATCAAGGTATCCCTAGAATAAATAAGAAAAGGCCAAAGGCAATGGAAGTGCTATGGTCAACAAGCACACAAGAGGAGCTGCATGAGACAACATGAGAGGTTTTGCACAGACAGCATGCATATTTCACTATGCAAATATGCAAACTATGCAAATATTTTGCTTGCTGTGCAGCTTTGGGTGGTCATCTGAATTTTGGTCTCTATAAAATGAGGAATCCCTGGAAATGCACGTGGGTGGAGAGTACAACCCAGAGGTGTACACACAGGCAGGAAGCACCTGCTGTCACAGCTCAGTTCCAGGCCCAATGCAGGGTAACTCAGCATTATCATTTGAGAAGCATGAAAGAATCCATCACCTTTCAGCTGTCTTTCCAGAGCTGCAATCTTCTCTCTCAGCCCATCCTGGGCTGTGCGTTCAGCCTCCAGGTGCCCAATCTGCTCCTGTAATTCCACTTTCACCTTGTTTAGCTCTGTCACTTTCTCCTCTTCCTTACTGTCCAGGTCCTGACACAAAAAGGTAAATCCATGTACAACCAAACAACTTCAGCAGCTTGTTCTGGCCCTGTGGTGACTATCTCTACTCCAAACTACCTGCTGAAGTTCATCCAGCCTCCTCCTGAGTCCATCAGCATGCAGGCTCAACTGTTTGGCTTTGGCCTGGGCCTCAGCAACCATTTCTTTTTGCTTAAGGCAGCAGTTCTGAGCTTCATCCCTCGACTCAGTCATCAGCCGCAGCTTCTCTTCTAGGTGTTCTACTCGTTGCTGCTGTAAAACATGAAGGAAAATGAAAATGAAACAGTCCCATCTCATTCCTCTGAAGAGATTCTCCCCTCTCTGTTCCCAATACAGTGAACCCTTTATTGAGTCAACTGACAAGCACAGGACACTGACAAGCCCTGCTCCTTGCACTCAGGAGTGAATCCAAGCTGCTTCCTCTTGCCAGGGAGGACAGTGACAGAGACTGAAACACTCAGCTGAGACACAGAGACAGGTCCTGGGCAGATAAACAGATGCCTCTGCCAGTGTTACAACCAATGCTCTACCTCCACTTCCTCTACACCTCAAACGGCTCTGCAGCACCACTGCACACAGACAAGCAACTGCTAGGTCCCACATGTCAGATTTCTATGTCTGTAACTCAGTGAAGCATTTTCTCTTGTGATGTTACAGTAAGTAAATATTCTAATAGCTTTTGTGTATTTTCCTCATCCCTTGTTCTCTTTCACAGGATATTAACTGCATTGCCATTTTCACAGCGTTCAATACTACAGTGACTTTATTTATCTGGCAGCAGCAGCAGCCACCTGAAGAAATTTCTCAAAGTTCAGAGAAACAGGAGCAGCCCATGAACATTGCCTTTAAAAAGAAGGATCAGCATCTGGCCATTATCTTCAGACATTGGCAACTTAAATTAAATCTGCTGTGACAATATCCACATCAGTTCTGTTACTACTGAAGACAATTCAAATTGGACTTTTCATGGCTCCTTCCTCAGCAATCACACCATTTGTGGGTCAGTGAAACCTAGAGAGGAGCTGCTTAGCAGCTCCCCAAGACTAAAACGTGACTAGGTAGCCAAACCATTTTCTTTCCCCAGGGGCAGGCCCACAGACAGGTCTTGTCCTCACCTCCTCCAAGCGTGCCTGACTCCGGACTTTCATTAACTCCTCCTCTGCCTGTCCTCGCTCAGTTAGTGCAGCTGCTTTGACTCTGCTCAGCTCCTGCCACAGAAACATGGAAAATCATTCCAGACAGAGAAGCTGCATTGCTGCAACACTGACCAGAAAACACTAGAAGCTTTCAGTCACAGGCTATAATATGACACAGCTCTCCTTCTCACTCAGGGGCAGCAAAAGCAAACAAAGATGAGAAACCTTTCCTCACTTCAAGACTGCTATCTAAATACAATGTGAATTTCAGTCATATGAGGGCAAGTATTGGTTAAAGCTTTCCAAAACAAGGGAACAGGAAAGAGCAGTGCTGGATGTAGCTGGGGAAATAGATATGGATAAATATGCTACACTACTTGGGACAACATGAGAAACCTGTTAAGTTAAATCTTAGTAAGACTCTAACCGTGTTCAATGGAGTCCTTATTTTTGTCCAATCTGAATTCACAAGTTTCTCCTTGGAACCTTCTTCCTTAGTCCAAAACAAAATAATTTTAGCTGGTATACTGCTGTTTTCTGTTCCTCGTTATAGCTCATGACAATCTTTACAAAGGTCTACAGTGGGAGACCTCACAAAACTTTCCTGGCAGCCTTCTCTGTGCACACTGCATGAGTGCTCAAACATGCCTAGAGCTCTTTTTCTCACCTCCTCCAGAGATATCTTGATGTCCTCCAGCTTCTGGATCCTGTTGTGCAGGGAACGTTCGCTGGCCTCCATGTGCTGTGTCATACGTTCCACCTGCAAAGCAGCAAAAGCCTTTGAAGCAAGCAACAGAAAACCATTCCCAGCTCCAGGCAGAGCAAGCAGCAGGACTACTTGTCATCCTCCCACTGACCCACCTACCAGCAAAGAAAAATTCTTACCTCCCCCAGAACTCTACTAGTAAATTGTAATACAGATAGAATTCACCCTCTAGAAACTGGGAATTCCTAGACAAAGATCCTTCCCAGAACACATGGAAGACAGAGTCCAAGCTCTCATTGTTAAGTGGTACAAAACACAACAGATTCATTTTCTAGCTGTAATGTTGTTAAAATCTTCCTGGCCTGTGTCTTTTCTTAAGAGACTTCAATATCTTCAGATAAATCTATTAGTATAATTTTATTTTGGAGAGATTTCAAACCTGAGGAAACACTGCCAAGAGAATTGGTTGTAGTCTGTTGGCCTGTCCACACTCAGACACAAACCCCTTTGAAATATAACAGAGAAGGAAGGAGCATGCTGAGCCTCCTTAAAGGACTGATTGTGTACAAGCAATTAAAACATTACAATGTATTTATTTCAGAGCAGGAAACTATTCCTTACTTGTAATTACCTCTGTGCACAGACCAGCACAAAGGCCAGCCTCCCAGCCTCTCTTGTAGCATCACAGACCACTCTGGCCCATACTCTTCAAAGCTAGAGAACCTTACTAGCTGGTAGAAAGTCTTGTGATCATTTCAGTCAGGCTTTGCTTGAAGAAATGGCCCACTATTTGCACAATAAACCTGAGCCCACTAATTTTTTAACTTTTTTAAGAGAACATGACAGCAAACAATGACCTTCACTGGTAATGTATGTCAGGACCAAAGAAAAGCTAACCAGGATGATGCAGAATCCCTGTCCTTACCTCTTTTACACGAAGGGATTCCATGTCTTCAAGGCTTTGTTTAAATCTTCTCTTCTCCATTTCCAGACGCTCTGCAGATTAAAAGCAGGCATATAACAATTCTGGCATTCCTGCCACACAGCTGTATTCACACTTTTTCTCTCTCTCTGCCAACCCTTTCTCATCAGCTGCCTGTGCTATTGACTCAGGAACAATGGTCCCAACCACAGGGGTCCATGAGCTGTTTCTACTCCTCCACTCACCCTCAGCCTCCACAGCCCGCAGCTTCAGCTCTGCTGTTGTGTTGGTCAAGTCTTGTTTTACCTGGAACAGCTGATCCTGCTGAACTTTGCACTTCCTCTCCAACTCATCCACCTACATAAGGAAATTACCAACACAAAGGGAGTTTTTTCCAATTAGCAGAAAAAGTTGGTTGTCAAGGACAAGGAAGAGACACCAACCAAGGGTCAAAGTAGGGACCATATATACCGAGCAGATGTTTTACACATTCAAGTGCCATTTCTCAGACTTGGACTTGGTTGGTTTCCTACCTGGTTTCTCAGCAGCAGATTTTTCTCACTGGCAGCAGATAAGTCATGCAAAAGCCTGCCTTCCCGATCAGCACCTTCCTGCAAACAAAATCAAAATTAAAAGCCTGTACTCCCCCTAGTTCTTGCGCTACCAGCCTATGCCAACCAACATCACACCCAGCTAAATCCAACCTGCACCACAAACACCAGAGCTCCTCTTTATACCTGGCACATGTCCATCCAATTTACACAAGAATTTTTGTCACACTGGCTTTAGTAAGCCCAGTACTGGTAAAAATCATGCTTCCCTATTGCACCCAGCATCCCCCCCAAAATCTACACAAACCAGTTATGACCTACAGCCTTGCTCTCAAACATAACTAGGACTTATCCAGCTCACCTGCTTTTGTTGCTGGAGCTCCTTGAAGTGGCACTCAGCCACAGAGTTTTGTTCCTGTTTCATGGCACTCAGCAGCTCTCCCAAGGTGTGTACCTTCTGCTCAGACAGAGCCAGCGCAGCTTCAGTCATCTGCAGCCTACAAAGAAAAGCACCTTATGGAGTCTTTTCCAAGGCGGACACTGCAGCAAGCTCTCTGTGCCACCTGGTACAAGGTGTTAATGTCTGTCAGGCAGTAGATGAAATCAGGAACCCTAAATGAGGCATTTTTTGCTTCTGGGAAAAGGACACCACTGACCTCTGTACACAACAGCACCTGCAGTGACCTGGGACTTCTCAGGGCCCAGTATTCTGGTGCCCATTTCATTTGCCCTTCACTGTCTTCCATAAGCCATTTCCCCTGCCCAGACCCCTCCACGATTTGCCTGCTCCCACAGAACAAAGCTGGCTATTTTATATTACTGCAATTTGTTTAAAATTAGAGGCAGGATCTTAAACGTGGCTAGAGAAGCAATTTGCTTGTTCTGTCCAAGAGGTCCACATCACTGCATGGCATAACAACCCTGCCTTCACCTGGCAGAACTAAACTAGGCAGGCTCAGCAGTGTTTGAAGTCAAACCACGACCATGTGCATATGGCTCTGCAGAACCTAATACTTCTTTTGAGCACCTCCTCCTCACTGTTCCTGAGCCAGGCCCCTCCATACCTGCAGCAGTTCCCAGAGAACACCATCAGCTGCCAGAAGCAGGTAGAGATTCCTGCCAGGCTGTAAACCATGCAAAGAACATGCCTCCAATCCCATCTGCACAATCCCTTTTCTATCTTCCCACCTTCTATAATTCACTTGCTCTTTCACCAATGCACTTTAATTTTACTTAAAAGCAGGCTACATATCTAGTGTGGCAAACTCAAAGGCTTGATCTGACTGTAATCTCTGGATATTTCTGCAGAACTAACCAAAATAGTAATCCAGCTACCCTACAAGATTTCCCCCTTCTTAGAAGCTCTGCTTGGCACTGCTTATACAAACAGCACAAACAGTGGGAAGACAAAGGTTTTCCTCCTCCATACTTGGTTTTCAGTGAATTCAGAATGGAGTTCTGCTCATCCAATGCTTCCTGCAGCTGGCTGACTCGTGCTGCAGACATTCTGCATTTGGGTGGAAAAAAAAAAGGAAAAAAAAGGTGGGTAATTTCTGCCAGCAAATAGAGTGTGCTCAATTCTGCCATCAAAGAGCAGAAAACATTTAGAAATCTAACTCACTTCTCACTCCTGGCTCTTTCTTCTTTGTGCTTGTCTACAGCATCCACAAAATCCATGAACTGTGAGCAAGGCAAAATTCAGTGAGAAAATGAACTGCATCAGCTACAAACCTCTACATTTCTCATCTTTCTCTTCCTAGAAACAGCTGATGACACATCAAGCCACTCTACTGGATGCAAACTAGAGGTTTGATTGGTTTATTAGCACATCTGAGTGAGGTCATCAGCTATAGGGACTCTGCATCCTGAGGTGTCAGATGGAAAAACAGATCTCTGGGTTTACACCACTTGGAAAATATCAAGCCAGTTGCAAAAGAAGAAACAAAAGCACAAATAATGGTAACTTCTTCAGAATCCAGTGACTGTGTTCAGCAGGGATGTGTCCACACTCATACTGTCACTTGATTCAAGGCAGCTGTCATGGTTTTAGCTCAGAGGACAGACTCAGTGCACTAAACCACTAAACTGTGGGCCTGCCCATGGGATTGTACATGCATCCTCAGGTGCACAATAATACTGCCACTGAGTGTTCTGTGGGGGCCTTAAGGGAAAGCAAAGGATTCCAGTTACCCCACTTGACCTGCCAACATCTGCTGACCTGCTTGTTCTTCTCATCCTTCAGACTCAAAACCTCCTTGCTGAGGATGTTCACTTGGTTCTGGGCCTCACTCAGGATAGCCTCACGGTCTTGGTTGTGATCCAAGGCTTGTTCTGATGCAGAGAGAGGAGGAGAACATGCACAAGTTTCTAAAGCAACAGAACAGCAAGCACTGCTGGAAGAGACAGCACCCAGGATGACCACTGGCTATCAGGACAGTTGCCCTTCTCAGGCTGGCCCATGTAGAGAGACTCCCACCTCACATCACAAGGTGGGAGGGGACCAAAGAGAGCTGAGTGTGGGGGGAAACCAACACCCCAGCCTCAGGAAAGCTGTTCTTCTCTGCAGTGGGCAGGACAATGACACATGCTGCATAAACCACATCAAAACTTAGCTCATCAGAGGCAGACTAAGAGCAAAAGTCTCGAGTTCTCCCACATTCACATGGCACAGCAATTTCTTACAACTCAATCCAAATTATTTTTTGCCTTTGCTGGTGAAAGTGGCACTTCCAACTTAACTAGCCCTGACTAAAGGACAAGAGGAGGTGACATAGGGCACTGTGGAAATGCTATTGAGAAAGGGAAAGAGGGTTAGCTCCCTTCTGAAGCAGCAAGTGCCCCATAGCCCGCAAGTGCTGAAATGGAAAAGCAGTTAACTGATTTGCTACTGTACACACATCATACTTACCCACAGCTTTCAGGATGTCACCAGGAACATTGTTCCCTGCCAGCTCCAGCCTCTTCAGGGTCTTGTTGCTGTGCAAGCAGTTCAGCAAAGCTCGGCCACCCAGAAGCCCAACATTATTCCATCGCAAATCTACACAGAAATAACTTTCACCATGGTTGTTGCACGTCTGCTGAAAAACACAGGGCTCAGGAGAACCCAAGCTCTTTATGTGTCTACAAGCAGGGTTAACTAATCCCAAATGGTCTTAGCACAAACACAGGTGAATACTTTGGCCCCTTTCAAGATGAATGAGAGAAAATGGCAAAGCAGGAAAAGCAAGGACAAATCTTTAGCAAACTACAGGAAGCCATGACACCTGAAAACCTACACAAGTCTGCGTCTCACATTTAGCTCTCATAAGCCTTCCTTCCACAGACAGAATCTGTGGAAGAGAAAGAATCAGTAACAAAAGCCACATTCTCCTGAAGGAAATTCCAGCAAAATTCCACATAAGGGCAAAGAGAGTGTGAATTAAGAATCCAGAGTCTGTCATAAGGCATGTCCAACACCAACCATAAACAGGAATTAAAACACTTCCTCCTCCACTAAAGACTGCTCTGCTCCGAGTACACAATTCTTCATCTGCAGGTTTGGTTCCAGAGATTCCAATTTGAGTTCCCACTCTCCAGTGGGGAGTGGGACCTCTCCCACCACCCTCTCAACCATGGGTTTGTGACGTCTCCCTGCACAAAGCCAGCAAATCACTCCAGACTGACAGGAACTGGGAATGACATCGACCAGTTGGAAGAACTTGAGGCAAGAAACCTGCAGATACCTGTGTGTTTGCATGCACATATGTATATGTGGGCAAAGAACTCTTACCCAGCTCCTGAAGGCTGGTGTTCTGTGTCAGGGCCATGGCCAGCTCTCCAGCCCCTTGATGGTTAATCTGGTTATTGCGCAGATCCAGATGCTGAAGGAAGTTGTTTGCTCTCAGTCCTTGGCAGAAAAAGGAGAAGCCCTCCTCCCACATACCGAGGCTGTTCCATTCTAAGGTTAAGCTAGGGAAATCAGACAGGATTGGTGTTGGTGGAGTCCATGGAGAGCTGTGTGAACTGGAATGACACATGGATCACAGTACACCCAGCCAAACACCCAGCTCTGTCAGTGGACTCGGTTTCAGAGAGCAGGATGCTGCCAGGGCCCAACATCCTCCAAAAGAGCACCTCCAGTTTTCATGCCTTTGCCTGTCCCCCCACTCACAAGAAACTGCACCTGTTGGCATTCCTACTGGCCCAACAAAAAACACTCTCAACCCTTTCCAAATGTACTCCATCCAGCAGGAATAGCACAAAGAGAGGAGGATACATTCTTTTACCTCCTGATGGATTTGTTCTGCTTGAGCAGTTTTCCCAAAGCCTCAGCTCCCATGGTTCGTAGGTTATTTCCCTGAAATAGAAGCCCCAAGTGATCAGTAGGCTAAGCCTGTGCCAGTCCACCCAGACACAAACATCACCAGATGCATCCCAGCTGTAACGCCAGTTTCAGTCACGCAAAGATGGCCCAATCAACATTTGTTTCATGCATCAGTCAGCCTTCCACAAAATGAAAAACCCTGGAGGAACAGTGGATCCATACGCACCACTGGTCTTACAAGAGCACCATGACTGAGAGCTTGCAAAAAACACAAACTAGACCAGGATCAGCACGAGCCATGAAGGGACAGAAAAGGGCAATTCCAGACAAGCATAACCATTTGAACACACTTCATCAAGGAGGGCTCTGTTAACACTGGCACAAATAAGTAAGAAAGTTATGATGCAGTTTGTGACTGCAAATTCAAGGGAATAGCTGTAAGTCAGAGGAATGCAGACAGAAAGTCACTTGCAGTAGAGGAACAATCACATCTGAAGGCAGATGCTTAGTTCAAAGCTCAGGATAGTCAAAAGACAGAAATGCAAGTAGAACAGCTAGTAACTCACTGATCAATACAGAAATCCTCAAAAAAAAGCCTACATATCCCTCATCTACCCAAGCAGCAACTGACAAAAGGTATATAGCAATAACTTCCTAGCAAAATAGAGTAACTGAATAAAAGTGAATAAAGATGATCTGCAAAGTAACTTCAGAAAATTGTGACATGGTGTTAACGAGATAAGGAATGAGCCACTCAAGAACAAAAACTTTACAGAAGTATGCATCTTGTTGAACAATCCTGCACCAGGACCGTCCAGTTCTATTTCTGATTAAGCCTGTGGTCCGTTTTCCTTCTCCACCATAGAACACTCTCAATTCCATTCCAACAGACTCACCTTCAAATCCAAAGATTTGACCGTGGTGTTGGAACAAAGACCATGCAACAAAAGTCTTACACCTGAGAAGAAAAAAAAAAAGCTGTTTATTTAATCTGCAAAACCCTCTACCTAAACCAGCAGCATATCATCCCATCAAATCATCCTGTTAAACAGCCAGCTCAGGAGACTGCGAGGAACAACAAATTTACTTGACAAACTGCCATTGCTGCCGGGAAGCGTGAGCCTGAGCTTTCAGGGCAGGAGACTGTTCACACATTCCCAAAGAGGTATCCGGGCAGAGAACTTTGTTTGTACATCTACCGGACCCAACCCTGAAAAAAGCCCAGTCCTGGACAGGCTGTGCGGACACGGATGTGCTGCCCACGGAGCCCCCTCAGTGCCGGCCGCTGTACCAGCCGGGCTGTCCCGTCCGTCCACGGCCAACAAAAGCAGAGCTGCCCTCAAAGCCGGGGAGGAGAACCGAGGGTTGTGTGACCCCCGCACAGTCACGGCCCGGGCACCTTCACCTCAAACACGAGCGAACTCCCGTCCCGCCGGAGGGAGAGCGGCCCCGGGCACGGCCTGACAGGCTCCGGGCAGCCCCATCCCGGCTCCGGGCAGCCCCAGCCCCGCTCCGAGCAGCCCCAGCCCCGCTCCGGGCAGCCCCAGCCCGGCTCCGAGCGGCCCCATCCCGGCTCCGAGCAGCCCCGGTCCCGTCCCGAGCAGCCCCGTGGGCCTCCCGCGCACCTTCCTCGCTCAAGCCGCAGTCGCCGAGCGCCAGCGCGGCGAAGGGCGCAGCCCCGGGCAGCAGCCTGCCCAGCGCGCTGCACGTCTGCAGCGACAGGCTCTGCGCCGCCAGGTCCAGCCGGCCCCGCGCCCCGTCGGGCTCCCGCAGCCGCCGCAGCACGGTCTCCTGTGGGGCCGCGCCCGCCGCCGCGCAGAGCCGCGCGTACTCCTGACAGAACGGCTCCATGGCCCCGGAACGGCTCCGTGATCGCTCCCCCGGAACTGCTCCCGCCGCGCTCGTTCCCCCGGAACTGCTCCCGGCCGCGCGCGTTCCGGCACGGCCATGGAGGAGCGGGGCGGGCGCACCGTCGGCTTCAGGAAGGTTCGGCTGCTCCGGGCGGGCGCGGGGCGCTGCCCCGAGCGGCGGGCACGGCCCCGCTCATCTCTCTCTCCCCACGCAGGACACCGTGGATCGGCTTCTCCACCTGCATTTCCGGGACGGGAGGACCCGAGGTACCGAGGCGGCGGAGGCGGGAGCGTCTGCGGGCGGTTTGGGCCGAGCCCCCGGCGCCCCTCACCGCCCCTCACCGCCCTGTCATTGCAGTTAACGCCGACGCGCAGCTGCTGATGGCCGAGCTGCTGAAGGTGTTCGTGCGAGGTGAGCGCGCAGGGCTGCCCCGGCCATCCCCGGGCTGCTGCAGCTCTGCACAGCCGCAGCCCTGAGCCGGCTGCCCGCACCCATCCCTGAGCCCCTCTCACCGCCCTTGCCTTCCTTTCCCGGGGCTGCAGAGGCGGCGGCGCGGGCAGCAAGGCAGGCTCAGGCAGAGGACCTGCAGAAGGTGGATATTGAGCAGTTGGAGAAAGTGTTACCACAGCTGGTATGTAACTGAGGGCCTGAACTGCATGGGAGGAGGATGAGGATATGAGCTGAAACAGCCTAATCCTCATCCTTTGGGAGCTGTTTCAAGAACCCAGCCTCTGTCGTGACTTGCTTGCTGCTCTTTCCTTACAGCTTCTGGATTTCTAGAGGCCTCCTGAAGTCCTGACCTGACACATGTCTCAGCTTCACAGACACTCTGGGACAAACAGTCTCAACTTTTTCTTCCTCTGCCACTTTGCTTCTGTTTCCTCTCTCCTTTACCAAGCACAACAGAGCCCAAAGCAACAATGCTGTCCGATTTTTGAGGTTTGTTTTGTTCAGTTGAGCGCATAACTGGTTTCCATCTTGCTGCCTTACTCCTGCAACAGAGGCCTGTATGTCACAACATGGTAAGAAGCTGTTGCTTTCTCAGCTCACAGAGATACCTGGACTTTATGGCTGGAAATACCATCCAGCCTTCAGGCTCTCATTGCCTCAAGCAGGGAGCTGTAACAGCAACTCCGGATGCAGCTCCAGGCCTTTCTAATGAATAGGTCATTAACAGGAGCTTAGTCACAGGCTCTTGCCAAGAGCAGGTAACTGATCTTTATTTTATAAATAAACAGTGTCTGTCCCTCACTTTTTTCCAGTATTTCTCCAGGGCTGTAACATCAAAGAATGCTTGAAACCTTTTAACCATTCAGTATTCTCCTCAGAGGCTGCTACCCCTCTGCCATAAATTTGTTCTCACAAAGAAACATCAGTAAGTTAAAAACAAGTCTCCCTTCCTTGTGTAGGTTCTTTGCTGCAATTCATCATTAAAAGTCAATTTGCTTCAAAGACTTGCAAGAGTTTCCCCCTCCCCCACGCTCTTCCCTAAATCTTTGTAGGACCAAAGGAAAAAAGCACAAAATAACAAACAGCATGTGTGAGAATCCCACATCACGGGACAGCCTGGCCCCTCTGGCAGCGGGGGGGCCACTGTGAAATAAGAAACCTCACACATGTGGGCAGGACCCACACAAGCCCAGTGGCTCTGCTGGGAGTGCATGGCTGGCTGCACGGAGCCCAGGGCTGCTCCTTTCCTCAGGAACAGCTCGGCAAACAGAGCTCACTGTGCACCTTGAGCTAGAACCATCCCTCAGGACACCAACCCTGGGACACCTCACAGAGCTGCAGTTTCAGTACGTTCTGGTGACCAGCTTGGGCAGTCTGCAGCCCTCAGCTGAGACAACTGTTCAGCTGTGCAACACATGCAAGGAAGGAACTGAACTGACCTAGTTCAGCCTTCAGCCCCACAACCACTGGGTTAAAAAAAAAAAAAAAAAACTAAACCAAAAAGCCCCCAAGTGATACTATCTTTGAATGCCCTAAAACCCCCGGGATGAGTTCAGCTACTAGAGCAGAAGTGATGTTGAAACAAAGCCAGTTCATCAGGTATCTGCAGGACCTGTTCTCCAGCAGGGCAGGAATCCTTGCAGCAAGTACCTTAGTGAAGAGCCCAAAGTTTTAAATGTGGGGGTGTCCTGTCCCCCTTAAAGAATTCAATCCTACTTCCTTGCCTTTTCCAGATTTCAGATCCTCATCCCTGCCTCCAGTCTTACACCTGCTACTGAAACAGAAGTCCCAAAGCTGCTGCCCTAAAAAGGCTCCAGTTCCCTTCCCTGACACAGAACTGCTGATGTGGACATCTACAGCAAAACAGCAATTGAACAGCAGCAGCAGCTAAAAGTAATTCTTTGTATAGGGAAGGGGAATAAGACCTCTTGTCTAGCTATTGAAGGTAGCAATTTTTCATTCTTGTGGTTAAACTGGGTTTGATGCATGGCTAAGTTACACAAGAGACAAGCATGGGCAGAACTGCCTGAGGGAACACAGTCAGTAATGTAAACCCCCTACACTTAACCCATGAAACTGCCCCAGGAACACTGACATTGCTGCTTGTGTCCCTTAACTTGTTTTCCCATGCCAGGTACTTGCAGGGGAGTTGTGGTGTTAGCCCTTTACAAGAACTGACATAATTAAAACAGCTAAGCAAATCAGTTTAGCAGATTGTACTATTTGATGCCATCTGTGCTCTTCAGAAAATAAGATGTTTTAAGCACATCTGAAAGCACACTGCTGCTGCATATTCTAATCCTGGAATCCAAGAAGACCAGCACAAGTATTTCACCATCTCTCATTAGCAATGGCTCCTGGTCTCCCCACAGGATATGCTGTATGAATTCAGCAAGGCAGCTCTAGCTACCATCTACCTCTGATTTGTGTGATCTGAATTAGCCTGGAACAGCACCTGAACTGAGATATCGACAGTCCTGTGCAACGTAGGCTCAGCTTACACTTCATCAACTAAAGAGTAATAAACTTTAAACACTATTTGACCATTTTTTTGGTTTGCTGTGGTATGTCTTTTATAGCCTCTCAGGTGGCAGAAGGGCTTGTTCTGCAGAGGGAGAATTTAGTGCAGGAGCTGAGCACAGCGCTCACATCCCTGCTGCCAGTGGCCACACGTGCTCCCTGTTTACGTTTGGGTGTCACACAAGAAATCAGTAACTTCTGCTAAAGCATTCTGCACTACTTCTGCTTTGAGTCCCCTCCTTCCTCTTCCACCTTTCTTTCATGCCTCCCCCTCCCTCCAAGTTTCTTCAAAGCATCTGTGAGCATTTGGAAGTAATTAGACCTGAAGGGAAATGTTGGCCAGGCAGGGAGACAATGACAAGTGCCAGGAACCCAGGGTGCCCTTTCTAGCCACTTTGAAGTTCATTCAGATGGTACAAAGCTCCGTTTTGCTTTGTTGAAAAAAGGGAGGAAGGGAACGAGGCATGACAGGCCAATTGAAAGGAGAGCAGGTTCCTGTGAACTGACAGACACACCAAGTGCCAGGGCAAGGAGCCATCAAAGGGACCGACGGAAAGGGCCCCCGTGGCCACTCTGCTTTATTACATCCACAGATGGTGCAGAGGCACACGTAGTGCAGGGAGGAAACAAGGAAAATGGAAAACATGGTATTACTGTACCACAGAACCCCAGCTCTCCACAGATCACTGATCCACGGAGATCAGATTCAACTAAAACCCAGCACCATGACTGCCGTGGCACTACAGAGTTCATCTCCAGTGTAAGGGCGATTCTAACCAATATTCATCCTCCCACAATATCTGCAGGAGATAAAGATCTGGACTGGGTCTTTTCCCTGCACACTAACTGCAGTGCAGAGCACAGCTACCCTGCCTTGGGAATATTCAGGCCACCAATCAACTGTCATTTGAAGAGACCCTTGAACTGGATGTTTTTTTCCTGGCTGCAACTGATTACAGATGGTAATTATACACAGGGAAAATAAAACTAGAGCTTAGGGCATAAACAAGCTTAACAGGCATTCCATGAACAGACACCTGTGCTCCTTGTTAACACAATACGAGTGCAGCAGCCCGAGTGCTTCACAGGGAAGTTCATTGATCTGAACTTTTGAAGTAACTTAAATGCTTCCTCTTCATTCATTTTCCAGCCATCTATGTCCAGAATTATCAGCAGCACTAACCCTAATCACTAAGAGGCAGAGAGAAGTCTTGTTCTAGGCATCACTTAACAATATACAGGTTGTATAGCTTGCTGCTAGAATACAGGCAGCTATACTCAAGCGATCTCTGAAGGTGGAACTGAGAGGATTTGAATTTAAAAATATGCATAGAAACAAAGTCCTTTGCAGAAAGTATATAGGAATCATGTCCCCCCCTTATTCTCTATTCTTATTATTTACATGCAAGAAATTTAAATTTAAATTTAACCTTAAATTTAATCTCTAACCTTGCTTCTATAGTCACAAAGACCACAAAAAGGACCCCCACTCCTCCACCAGCTGGTATCTGAAATAGCCATTCTCTTTTTATAACTAATGTTCATACAGATTAGTTCTCTCCAGGCCCACCAACACATTTTACACATTCTTAGTACATTCATGGAGAAAAGGGCACAGCTAACAGCTCAGTGATCCATCAGCCCAGGATGCTTCATCTCTTTCCACCTACAAAACAAACACAGCACCATTAAAACACTTAACTTATAATTATCACTTACTCATTTCTGAATTACACAAGCTGGTGGCTGAGGGTTCTGGTCACTGCTGTGCTCAGGCAGCATTGGAGACCATAAGAGAGCACTTGGGGAGATGAAATGGTAAATATACCACAACTTTTGGAGCAGGGAACATCATCCTTCTTGTTACTAACATGCAGCTTAGAGCATACTATTAACCTCTCATAACAACTGTTAAATGGCAAACCTGCACAGGTAGGTGAAGTGATATTTTGTACTTTATCCAGATAATCTTGGAAAAGAAAACTATTTCTAGCACAATGCTTCAAACATATTGGAAATGGGAAACAGTGAAGATCCTGTTTCCCACTGCATCAGCATCTCAGCACCAATCTAAACCAGACCAGCCAGCAGGGAAACACTGACCCACTGTCTGCAGCCTTCACACCTTACCCTGGGACTGACAGGCCTGCACTGTCAGCCGGAAACAAACATTAACATTCTCATCCATGAAGTTAACATTTGGCATTATTAGTCAGGTCACTCCATTTAAGAATTACTAGTTTTGCTTCCCTTAAGGGAGCAGACTGAATGTCTCTGGTTTTTTCACCCCATTCCTTCTCTTCCTCTCCCCATCCCCTCCCTTGTCTTTGCCACTGCATCAAAAAGTGAATATTGCCAATTGTTTAATTCAGGAATTCTTTTTTTAAAATTACTTCATATTCTGTATAAATTCTCATCTAAAATACACACATAAGCTATTTGTTCTGGGACTAAAAACAAGGTCACAGTTTTCTGATCAGGATAAAACAAGAAAAAATCATAATGGACACTTGGTTGCAATCTTAATTATGGAAAATCCCTGTTGGTTTTCAGTGAAGATTAAAAAAGGGAAGATCAACTAAAAAATTCAAGAGAAGTAAAAGTACTAAAACAGACCATAGCAGTAAAAGGAAAGTTATGCCAGAGATTTAACAGATTACATGGGTCCTTAGTGTGTAGGATATTCTGACTATTAGTATTTGAAGTACACTGGCAGAGATAAGAGCTGAGCACACATCAAGCTCAGAACACAGTTAAAAATGCTACAAGCATATGGATTAGGCATCAGACTTCCCAGTGTTCAGGATCTGCATTCAGGTAAGTGAAGGCTGAGGTTCAAGTCACCAACAAATTTGTGACTGACAAGCAGTGAACCAAATGTCCTACAAGCACAAGCTGACATTTGCAACAACACTGTCAATATCCTACACGTTTGGCAGAGAGGAGCTGCCTTTTGGGGCAGTTCAGAAGGAACAGAGCTCTCCTATGATTCACTAGTACCTGGAAGCTTCAGCCATTTGGGTATTTTCCCTGGGGCCTTTCTAAACACTTGTGGAGCTCCCCGAGTGCTGGCTGCTTCTGGCTGCTCAGTGGTCCTTTTGTCACTTCCCACTTCTGGTTCAGATAGGGATGGAGCCACTGATGCTAAAGTTGATGAAGTAGAAGGAACTAATGATCTGGACAAACATCAGAGAAAGGAAATAAACAAGCAGAATTAAGCTTCATTTTTCATATTAGTCCCCTGCACCACCATCATCTTTAAACTTTTAAAGTTAGATTAAAAAAAGCTCTTCTTCCATGATAGAAGCACTTTTATTTACTTAACTCATTGCAATCCTACCTTGCAAACAACTCACAAAGCTGTGAAGTGGAACATGACAGTATGACCGTTTCTGCAGAGAAGGAAGTCCTAGTATCTTCAAAGCACATTTCTTTGTAGTAAGATAGGCTCATTTCATGCTTCCCATCCCTGAAATACTAAGGCATTCGCAACTCCATTCAACCCCAACATACCTGGCTACTAATAAATCAGCTGCAGAAGGAGAAACTGCAGAGCTCAGCAGGTCCGATTTCAGGTAACAAGCTGTTCAGAAATGAAACCAGATCACTTATTTGGTAACACAGACACATCAATCAGTATAACACAGCTCTCAGCTCAAAAAATACCTGCTGCATACTACAGTAAACCTACATCACCTTCCCCCAAATGACACAGGACATTACTAAAGCATGGTGGTGCTCCATTTCATCATTCAAACCTCAAAACCTCAACATTTTCTTTCAGTGCTCACTGCATCTCAGGAACTTCTCTGTGAAGCCAGAACATACTTTGGTCTCTGTGAGAAACAGAGCATAAACCAGAGATGCCAAAGAACCAAAAATTCAGATCTGTCCTATCATCTCCAGCCAGCCCACTACCACTGGAGCTCTGCAAAACCATTTCATAGACATTTGTCTAGTTAATACTTTGAACAACGGGTTTTTTTTCTCTATGGAGTGATTGTTCTATCATTCTTGATCCCATGGCAGACAATGCCTACCCCGCAGCCTATCTAATCCCATAAAAGAGGTACAATGTGCTCAAGCTAACTGACCAAACTAGCTCTGAAGAGTTTTAGCCAGTCAGAACGGGGACATTCACCAGCATTCTCAAGGACTGCAGTTTCTTTTGACAGAAGAACTCTGACAGTAAGGATGCAATAATGAGTCTACTACAGGAACTATACAGTCAGCTGAAGGAGAGAGAAAATGCACTCACCCCTGCACTCCTCAGATCCAAAATGAATGACAGCAGTTGGGAAAAGTTTAGCCTGCAGCAAAAGGGGAAAAGAAGGTATCACTGTCTGTAGATGCTTTCACAGTTCACTGTGAACATTAGAGGCAGTTCAGACAGCTACAAATTCGTGGAGTTCAAGCCAAGGTCACTAACCATCTGTAATTCAGGAAAACTTAAACTTGTGCAGAGCACAGGCCACTCAGAGTAAGACATGAAGGAAAATGTTATGATCTGTTCTATTAAACAGGTGATGAGACCTCTACAGCAAGTGCTCACTGCAGGAATGCCCTGCCATTCCTTCTCCTCTGCCCCCATATCTCACTGTACTGCACAATGTACTCATTGTGCCATTGTACTGCACCCAGATTCACCACTGTGGAGCAGAAAACATTAATATGATGAAGAATCTTCTAAGACTTGAGTGGCTGACACCAAGAGAAGAAAAATCCAGCTATGCCCTCCCAAAATCTATTCTAAATCATTTTATTACATTTACACCCTATCTATAGTTGAATTTTATCTAGTTTCACCACCTTTCCAGGATTAAGTACTTCCTTTTATAAATCTAACCTGAATTCCTAGTTCCTACTTATCAGAATAATTGCCATATTCAAACAATTTTTTCTATGCAGTGGGTTCAGTGGTTATTTTTTTTTTTTTCTTTTATTTCAATGGAAGTTCCTGTAATTTGTGTCCATTTCCTCTTGTCCTTTTACAGGGCACTGCTAAGAACTCTGGACCATATCTCTTGCTGTTTCCCATCTCTTTTACTACACACATTGAAAAGACCTCCCAAAGCTTCTTTTTGTCAGGCTGAACAACCTTGTCTCTTTCTCTGCCACATGTCAGGTACAGGTCCCTTCATTATCTTTTGGTCTTTTTCTGGGCACCAGAGAAACTGTGAAATTGTACTCACACACCCCCTGTTCAACTGTGGAATCACAAATGCACCTGTAGGGATAAAGGAGGGACCTACCTATGGAGGTTGCTCTGCCACCTGCAGTGACCCTAGTGTCTCACACATCTTCAAAAAAACCTCAGTGACACATAACAAAGCACTACACCACCACATCCAGGGGTGCATCCAAGTGTTCCCAAGAGAAACACAGAGCAAGACAGTCAAAGTTATTAAATTTCGTGCTAAAAACAGACACTACTGCAAGCTCAGGCTTAGATTTTTAAAAGGGTATGATATGCAGAAGATTAATATGATATGGGATAACCAGTTGTGCCAGAAAGTATTCTGAAAAAATAACCATCATATTTATTGCCTGCATTATATGCCAGTAAAATACCACATAAAGAAGAACTAGCTGAAACAATTCTGGTAAGCTTTTAGGAAGCCTTGTACTAAGAGATAGGCAAAGAAACCAAATCATCTTGGTGTAAAAGAGGCAAGAACCACTATAGCCAGAAATTGTACAGCAAATGTTAATTACAGGTCTACATTTCCTCTGGCAAAACAGTAACAATAAATTTGTCACACTGATCCAATACATAAATAACCAGATAAAAGCAAGTCACTGCCCCACTTGGTATCACTCATACATACTTGGGAACTCTGCAGGGCAGACTGACTGCTCTGGAGTTTTTTTGAGCCTCTGTTGCCACCATCAGCCCAAGCTGGATACTGGAAGGATGGTCCTTGGACCCAATCCAGCACAGCAACTGCCAGAACTCAACAGAACCCTGATCTTCACAGAGGAGACTATGGACTGCTGCCTAATATGGAGACTAATAAAATTGTATTAACTGAAGGCAAAATGAAAAGAGCTTCACCTCTCTTCCTGCCTACAAGCCTCAGATGAGCATATGGTATTATGCATTTTTTGGACATTAATCCAGAGGCCAGGCATGCCATGGATTGTCATGCAGAACACTCAACATCACGCTAGGCTGAAGTAGGACAATTTATCACTCTACTCCAAGACTCAGCTCCTGCTAAAGCATCCAGGAATTCACATCCTTGAACTGACATTTTAGCAAAATAAGTATTTATTAGGTCTTTTAACATTTCATTCCTCAATCAACAGGGCCTAAGGTTGCCTGCTCAAGTCACAAAGACAGCTCTCCATAAACTTTTTTAATTACAAAGTACCAGACATGGTTTAGAAACCCCAGAAAAAACTCTCACAAGAGCTTTGATGTTTCTACAGCATTCGTCTATTTAGGAAATGGGTGCCTTAAAAAGGGCCCCCCCAACACGCATACACTCAAGCCCTTTTACACACAACATCCTTTTCATGCCAGCTGCAAGTTGGAAAATGAGGTTTTTGTAGTGTGTTAGTGTTGGAATTTTTTAATAACCTCCCCTCTCTTTTTTTTGCCTCCCGACCAATTATCTTGGTAAATAATTAACATTCTGAAGGAGATAAGTAAGCACAGAAACTCAGAACTCAAAGCTCTTTAGTTCAAAGCCCTGCCCTTTTCTCTTCGTTTCCCTGCTGCTGCCACTGAAACTTCCTTGTCAATCAAGCTCTGGGCACACACATCAAAGCCTTATGTGGGAATGGCCCCAAGGGGTCAGAGAAAATTCATGGCAGGGCCTGTGTGAGGCACAAAGAGAGAAAGAGAGTGAGAAACACAGACCAAGAGCTAGACAGACTCACTCAACCAACAAACACATAGACAGACTGTGCCCCAATATAAACCTCTACCCTGTTTACTCACAGGTTGTCAAATAACCATAGTTCACAGTCTCAGGATCCACGTCCACAAGCATTTCCCACTGCTGGCAAAACATCAGTCCAAATGTTTCAGTTCAAAATCTTAATTGAAAGAAACTTAAAGGACCTAGACAGCAGTCCTCAAGTACACAGAATGCAATGTCCTTGCCATGGCTCCTTTCCCTGCATCCCTATTCTTTCCTAGGGGTCAGCCAACATGGAATGCCCTCTTTCCAAACCTTCACCCAGTAAGTTTTTTTTTTTCAATTCAAACAGACTATTGGCTCATGCACAGAATGGTCTAGCTTCCTTTGTGTGGAATTGCCAGGTATCCCCCCAATCGCAGTACTCCCTGAGAATGCAGCACAGAAGGCAGCCAGCCACACATCACCTGGGAATTCTCTAGCCAGTCACTGGCAGGACCAAATGCTGTCCAGGAGTTTTTTAAAGTCTGAAAGTATTTAAATCAGCAGCAATTTCACATTAGAAAAACAAAAAAGCAGACCAGTAGAATGATCCCATTGTCCAAGGACTGTCTCGACACAGAGATGAGAAGGTTTTAGTAGATTCTGTCCATGAAAACATAAGAGCCCAAGGTCAAAGCCTGCAGCATTCTCTAACACACCTAAGAATGTAATGATCACACACTGGGCAGACCATCACCTGAGAACTGCATCAAGTCAGCTGTTCTAATGCATCTGCCAATGTTTCTAGAAGAACAGTTCTTCACTGCACGGGGCTCTTGCAAGAACATCTGTGAATCAGAACAGATTCTGAGAACTCTTAGAATCACACTGAGCCTGCCAGACCAACCAAAAGAATCAAAGGATGTTCAAAACAAGTAACTGAAAAAGCTCCACTCATTTATATGCAGAGAATTACTACAATAGGACTGAGCCAACAGCCAGTCACTACACTCCAACACCCAGCATTTCTCTTCCTTGCTGCTTTGATTTCCAGCCAAAAAAAACTGCCATTCTGACTGGGGAAATAGATGTTATTAACCTATTGAACCATAATGTTGAAATCACACTGTCCAAGGCAACATTTACAACATACAGTCAGATTTACTGCACCAGTACATAGAAATCCAACTGAAAATGGTGTCCCATTGTGTAATTAAATAAATATAAATAAATGTAAATAAAAATACTTTGAGTTTGTGGGTTGGTTTTTTTTTTTTTTTTTTTTTTTAATTTTTGTGGGTTTCTTTTTTTTTGTTTCATTTTTTGGGGGCTTTTCTTTTTTGTACGGATGCAAAACTGAGATCTAAAGAGATAACTTACTCAAGGTCACACAGGATGGCAGCAGCAGCAATGAGAACTAAACATGCGAGTCTACAGAGCCCCATCCAAGATAATAATCACAGGACAGCTTTCTTCTGAAGGGATTAGAAAGTCACTGAGGCAAGAAGAAAAGGAAATCAATGTCCTGCCTATTACCCTCCTCATTTAATAAGTATCATTCTAAATTACCAGTTCCTCAGATTTTAAAAAGACATAACAGAGCTTCATCCATTTGCTTAGTTACAGTTGCAGAAGTTGAAATGAACACTTTCTATTTCAGAGCTCTGAAGACCAGCCTGTTACTCATAAAGCCACATTTAGTCTGGAACTGTACAGCTGAGTAACTCCAGTTTTACTCAGAGATAGCGAACAGTTCCTCGGACACGGCAGTGGTGAGCGTGGTTTGTGACAGCATGGCATCCTGGCTGTGGAGTGGCACACTGGGGCTGCTGCATCTCACATTCCATGATAAAAATATCCACTTTAGAACAACAGTCCCTTGTGAATCCAACTGTAATACAGGACAGAGACATTTCTGCTTTGTTTTACTGCGTGTTTTAGTAATTTGTTCTCTAGAACACAGAAGATATTTCAGGCAGAACCCTCCCCAAATAACACCTCAATACTTCCTCTTTCTCAGACATACATATGCAAAAAAAACCTAGAACAAGGCATTGCAGGCTACGTACATTATTCCTGGGAAGTTGCTCTCTTCCCTGATAGAGCAATGCTGTCCAAGCAGGCAGGGGCTGCTGCTGAAGGGAACTTGCAGCTGCCAGAAGGAGCAGCATTCTTTCCATTACACAATCTGAGAAGATCAGAGTGCCACAGGTCTGCTGTTGCACTGATGTTAGGAAGATGAATAAGAAAATACGCACTTCAAAGGAACACGCGCATGGAAGGAGAAACCCAAGCTACCAACATGAAATACTGCACAGCACACACACCCCAAACACAGAAACTAGCTCTTGGAAAATTCAACTGGAAGGCCGGTGGATCAAAAGTTTCTCCAGCAAGACTGCACAGCATTGCTGAAACAGAAATAAACACCAGAGTCATGGTGAGGGAAGCAGACCAAGCGGCTCATGTTTATAACCTGAGAACAAAGCTGCCCAATGTGGACTTCAGCTGCCAGAGGAGATGGATAATCTGTAGCCAACATGGAGATCTGATCCAGCTAGGGCAGGGGACCTTTAAACTCCATAAGGCAAAGACAAGATTTAAAAACACTGTTTTGAGAAGGCTATTTATGAAGGAATCCAAGCATAAAGAGCATTCACTGAGATCAGAAAGATCTGGCCTTCAAAACTGACGGTAGCAGTGAACATTTGGGCAGGATTTCCACTCCAAATTCAATTGTTGTGCAAGGAGCCTCTCACTGGGACTGAAGAACCCAGCTGTCCCCAAAGCCAGCTTCATGAGGCAAGCAGGGAAGCTCTGCAAGCGTAAGTACCAGACCTCACCACAAAGAGAAGGTGAGATTGCTACCAAATTCAGTCAGATGATAAAATCCTGGACAGAGAAGACTTAAGACTTTTAGGTGAATGCCATCCTCTGTGCTGGATGAATTTCAGTACTAATTGCAATTTTCTTTGCTAGTGAGTGCAATAACCACAAGGCCTGCCACAGGAAATGCCTCTGATGGACTGACTCTGATGAAGTAATTTTTTCTGAAATTGCATTCAGACTCTTGCCAAAAGAGAAGGCTTCATCCTGCCTGAGTCGTAGTCAGGTTCACTGAACAAGCATGCCAGACATACTGCCCAAACTGGCATTAACAAATAGGATATGGAAAGAGAACCAAAGGCAAAGAAAGGAACAAACAGCTCATCTGGATTTCTGCCTCATGGTATGCGACAGAGGAAACACTCAGTGCACTCTAAGATCTGACTAGAAGACCTAAATATTTATGTGGAAGCCTGTGGATTCCTTTAGCTCCTCTGTAGACAGAGGATGGCCTCCTGCCCTTTCTGCTGCCTCGACTTTTCCAGTGACTGGTACTCCTACTTTCTGCTAAATCTTTCCTAGTATTAACACAGCAATCAGTGATTTTTTTTCCACTAACCCACCCCAGAAATGCACTACAAAACCGCCTGTTTCTGGGAGGAGAAAGAAGCTAAGAAGCAACTCTGAAAAGCTCAGACAGCCTAGAAAAAACACAAACAAGCCACTGGAGCTATAAGGAACCCAAAGCCAAGTGCTACAACAGGAAAGCCTGTGGTTGATCAGCTCTGGAGAGCAGAACATTATAAAACACTTCAAGGGACATGAGGAGAAGCCGCCAGCAAAAACAGCAACAACAAAAAATCAAAGCAATGCCTTGAAGTCTTTATGGGTTCCAAAAACTCCACATTGCTGCCAATCTGTGTGTTCACTATACTGTAAATACACACAGATTTTGGGAGAATTCATTTCAGACAGTTCTTTCAGTCCAAGTATCTTGGCAAACAAGTCAACAACATTTGTCTTTTTTCCTGGTTTTGCTAGCAGCGTAAAGGTTCTCCCTTCATTCTCAGTGATCAAATGTGATGAATGTGGTGCCAAACTTGTCAGCTTAAATGGAGGGAGAAGGTGGAAAGAGCAGAAGTATTGGTAACATGGTACTCCACCATCTGCAGTCACTTCTGTTATTGGCTTCAGCACAAATTTCAGTAATTTATAAATATTTGAATGCTCTAATGTGTTCACATTAGTGCTTCAGACACCATCCATTTTTCCTTACCAACAAGACCAATGTAGTCTGTAGAGTAGAGGGTAGCCTACTGCTAATTCAGGACCTGGGATAACAAGAAAATTAAACGTTGAAAAAAAAATACAGAATGGCTCAATGTACTATGATAGTATCTGCTTTGGAAAAACCAAGAGTCAGGTTATGTGCAGGCATCTTTGTAAGGGGAGCACATCAGGTGCCAAGCATCCCAAGAGGTCATGGCTAACATGACTGACATGCAGTATTTGGGGAAAACGTGGTGAATTTTGGCAGTTGCATGATACAACCTGAACCCTTAAAGAGATGTATTACTGCTAAAGACAAGCTTCCTCATGAATCTTTCACATGTGCTCCAAACCCAACAAAGATACATTGAAAAACTTGAGCAATTACCTGTTAATTTACCCAATCTCTCTTTCTCCTATGATGTCTGGAAGAACTGCATACTCCACAGCACTTCACACACATTCACACCCCGTGCACAACACTGTTATTCCAGAACAAACTTCCCACTACAGGGATGCTGTGTACTGCCAGGTCACCTTAGGGCAAAAGCTCCTCTTTGCCCACCCCAAACACACATTATTTTACAAAATACCTTAAGCTATCTCCCTCCTATCTTCACAGAACAGCTTTGTCTTCTCACCTCCCTCCTTCCAGATCAGGGAACAGAAGGAAAGCTCTGACTAAAGTATGAGATATTTTTCTTGCACGGAGCACAAGAGGAATGAATAGGGAAAGGCCTCCCCAAACCCCCTGCACAGAGCCCAGCCCCATCCAGGGCACAGTCAGGCACTGCAGCCTGCTCTGCAGCACTCACTCTCGCAGCCTCTGGGGACCCTTGGCTCACACAAACCTTTTCCCAGACTGAAGATTTCCCAGCTTGGAAGGCCACAACCTCATGTGAGAAGCAGTGAGCAGATCCCACCCCCAGTGCTACTCCTCCTACCCCAGCACCACAAACATTACCTCTTTCACCCCTGGTCTGGGCCAGGATTGTTTTTACTGAGAGCCCCAAGGCTCAGGCAGTGCAGCCTCACTGGGAGCAGACACCTCCTGCCACAGCATCCAACAATGACACAGAGGGCATGGACACAACAGCTGCAGTGATTTCCACACCTGTTTCTGTCCAGAGAAGAAAGGCCCTTCAGCCCTTTTCTTCCAGGCACCCAGACCCCAGCAGAAGGGAAAACTTACCCAAGCAGGAAAATTATGGCACGGGGCCTGTGCTAACATGGTGAAAGCTAAAGAGGAAAAAGGATTTACACTGGTTAACAGCAACAAAGCTTCTCCCAGAATCAGCCAGCCCAAACTGGGGTAAGGCACCATCCTCACAGGTCAGAGTTCTGTGGTCTTTGACAGCAGTTTGGGTAACCAGAACAGCATGACAAGTTCTCATCAGGAATTGGTTTTTTTGGTGTTTGATGCTTCATCCAAGTAAAATGTTTATAAACACACAGAATCATTCCTGCCATAACAGACCATGACCTGAAAGGGCTGAAGGGCCCCCAGCAAGGGACACAGGCTACACAGCCACTGGCATTAAACAGCTCTCCAAAGGACAGAAAAGCCATAGGCAGAGCAGAAGTCCATTCAGCCCGTGCCCTAACAGCGAACGCAAACCAGATGAACAGAAAAGAGTATCCTTGCTTATAAGAGATTAGCTAGCAACGATTTTCAATTTAGAAGTTTCCTGAGAAGCTATCTATTCTATATATTAAGACACACTTACTAAATATCTTCCTTGAACTTGAAATTTTTCTCAAACCAGTGTATACTTTAGAATACAGCACCCTGTGACAAGGAATCCTACGCCTCAGTTTTCTGACACACAAACAACTAACTTCTTCCATCTATTCTAGCTCCTGCTTGCCTCACTTGATGCCACTTACTCATAGTCAAGAACAATAACTCAACACGTTCCAGCTTCTCCTTGGCACGTTATTCCCTTTCCAGTCACATCTTTTACAGACTGGCAAGTCCTAACCTACTTGGTCTTTCTTTGGACAGGAAACATTGCAGATCCCTGATGAACCTCATTCCCCTTCTCTGCACCTTCACCAGTTCCTTTTGAAGATGCAAGGCCAGATCTGGGTGCTATTCAGACAAACCCTGGACCATACACAGTGATGCTCTCTCTTCTGTTCTGAACACTTCGCTTTTGGAAGGAGGCTGTTTTTGATTTGACTGTTGATCAGTAATGAGCTGATGATTTCATCACTTTAAGACTTTGCTCCAAAACCATAATGATCAGTGCAAGAGCTCACTGAGCTATGTATGAAGCTCAAACTATTTTCCCTGCACATCATCACATTTACCTATGTTGAGCCATCTGGATAAGCCAAAAATGCAAAGTCATGCAACTGTTAACTAATGTGATAATCTCTTTGTAATGTCATGCTATAATCCCCAAAAAATATTCTAAGCATGAGATTTCACTTGCTTTCCACATTTGGCAAGTAATTGTTCTGATTCTGTATAGTTAAGACTGCGTTTAAAAAACACCATTTTACTACAGTTATACCCAAATTCTCAACATAACCACTAGTTTGACTATGGCGTGATTACATGTGGCATGAATAAAAAAGTACCTTAAATCAAGTTTGGATTTGACACCTTTTAACTTAGTTGAACATTATTCCTATTTCATGGTGACAGAGAGAATATGAGAAATGAGAAAAAATCCTTTCCTTAAAACAGACCATTTGCAAAGAATTTTCCACTTTTGAGCACGGCATCTTGAACACTCCCAGTCCTGTATCAAAGTCGAGGCTTTGCACCTTTGCCATGTGCCACAGCAAGTACTGCAGTCCATGGAAAGCCACTGCAGACTGGAGATGTTTGACACTAAAATCGACCAGGTTCTTCACAAAGCTGTGATTTCTAATGAAGTCCCTAAGACTGGGCTGTAAGGCACCTCCCAAGTTTTTAAAGAGCACTCATTTAACATGCTTTCATGTTTCAGAGAGCTGCCATGAAGAATGAATTTCACAGTAAATGTCACAACTAGGAAACCAGGGAACTGCCACACATGGAACAAGTGCTGGTAACAGTGCCAGGTACAGAAGAAAGGCTTTAACGCAGCAAATTAAACAAAATTCCTGCCATAAGGTTTCTTATTTCAAAGACAACGAGATGTCATTATTCCTGTGGTGTTTTACTGAAAAAGTCATGTTTCAGGAGACATCTAGAGAAATACGAGATGTGCACTGAGAAAAAGAAAATAAAAGAACAGTACTGCAGGGTGAGGGAGGCAGGCAAGGGGTAAATGGAGGCAAGCAGAGGATTTAGAACATTTTAGAAAACAAACCAAAGTTAACAAGGGAGACCAGAATCAGCATTAGAGGATAAACAGGAGGCAGATATGGGTCTGAACATTCAATCATCTAAAAGCATCTGCATGTATATTTCTTCCCCATGGCCTGGTCAGGAAGTTGTGGAACTTGGAAAACTCCATTGCAAACAACTTCTGAGGCATGCTAATCACTACCTAATTCACATCCTAATTCACTACCTAATACTGCCTGAAAAGTCCCTTTCTCTATCCCTCTCTCCACCCCAGCCCTTCTGTTCCCTCAGGGGCATCAAACAAGAATTCACACTGGCACTTCGTGAGCCTTTACTCTGAAAGATCTCTGGTGCATCAGTCTGGAATGGCCCATGCAGTTCTGAACGACAGAACATTTTAAGCAGTGCGAGTTTGGGGCAAAGTCACTGGCAAAATCACTCCACCACTCCTAACACGTGTACGAGCTACACAGCCAATAGTCTCTAGCCAGTCAAGACCACCTTATCTGACACTTGTAAAAAATCTCCAGGAATCTGAATTTGAAAACCTGTATTTCAGTATTTTCAGAGAAAAATTACACAAAGAGAAAGCGTATTGCTCAGTGTACACTGACTCTCACATAGCGATTTCAAAAAGGTCAGAATTTTGTCTAGTATGGCCCCTAGCTCCCACTGTAGAAATTGAAAACAGTTCCCTGTCCACATGGAGTCTCATCTCTCACTATCCTAGTCCAGCTACAGATAGAACACTCTGAGCTCAGCTCTTGCAATGACATTCCAGGTTAAATACAGCTCCAGCACTGCAGGGCACGGAGTGTGTACCAAACAATGTGAATCCCCACCCCTGCCCCCAGAGTGCCTCCGCCTATTGCTGCACAAGGTGGACCTCTTCTGGTGAAGAGCTTGTGCTCCAAAATACCTGGTTCCACTGGCCTTGGCTGAGCAGAAACCCACAGGGATCACAGCATGAAACAGCTTCTTTTCAAAGTAACTAAAGCCTGAGGCAGGGTCAAGGGGAGCACAGAGTAGAGAGAATCAGAGCCCACGTGTGAGTCCTTACCTCAAACAGCGTCAGGCTTTCATCGTTCAAGATGATTCTGGGAGGTGCAACAACTGAAGTTAAAAAACAAGTTATAAAACAGGACCACCTAGCAACCAGAACATCAAACACAGGTATGGGAGGCATCCCTGCTCTCTGAAGGGGTGACATGTTCACATGCCTACAGAGGCTGCTGCTTAGGCAGAAGCATGGCATAGCTAAGGGAGCAGGTTACACCTTCTTTGCACGGTGAAGCTGTGTTCTAGGGAAGGCAGTCCTGCCCAGGTCATATCTCAGGCATCAACATCCCACAGCTAGAAACAGGCTTTGTAAAGTAAGGCCAAATATTACCAATAGCACTCACACAAGTAAAATGGCAACTCTGCATCGGCAAGGTGGCTTCTTACAAAGTCTCTCAAAATGCCAACTGTGGAAAAAGGAGAGAAAGGTTTGCTAAATTACATTTGGTTCTTCAAATATTGGGCAAGAAGGCAAATTTGTAACAGCAGAAATGCCCTCTTAGAAGGTATGGAGACTGCCTTTTCCTGCAAAGTACACAGCTGCTATCACAAATTTCTTGTAGAAAAAATAAACAAGAGAAATTGATGTGCTGGTCCATGGAAAAATCTAAGGATACCTACAAAATTATCAAAAAAGTTTGTGCAGGTAACCATGGCTGACAGCTGAAAATAAGAGGATCTTCAGTAATAACAGTAAGGGCTACTTGGTGCACGGTCTGATTGCCTTTTGTGAATTGACAAAGCCATAAAGGTACATCCTCTCTTAGTACAGTTGCTGAAGTATTTTTTCTCCTTCATGCTTTTTGGGGTTTGCTTTGGATTGGGGAAGGGGGTGTTCTTTTTCACCAAAAAATGTTTTACACATTAACACAGAAAGTCTCCAAATGCACCCCAGTAACACCATTTAGGCACAAACAAGGGGATAGCGAGTAAGAAAGCTTTCTGTCCACACAAGGACAAGTATTTTGCCACCTCCACCAAGCAACGCTTAGCTAACTTAACCAGCCCAAAGTCTTTTCCTAGTCCATTCAGGGCCCCTACAACAATAGTGTAACTACCTACTGCTGCTTTTTCCAAGCAGCTTTATTTTGCCAGGCAACAGAAAGACCTATTCAGACACACCCTCTCCTGTCATGGTAGGAGCCATGGGTCACAGCTGCACAGACTGAAGGGCTGATGGCTCTTACCAGTTTCAGTGGGATGGAAGAACCCCTGTAGAACATGGCGGTCTGGAAAATGAACTCTCAACACCACCTAAAAGAGACAAAGTCCATTAGTGCAGTGGTTTATCACTGCTCTGTAACACCTGCCCTTGGCTTAGAATCTGCAAGTTGGGTTTTTTTGTGTTTTCTTGTTTTTGTTTTTTTTTTTTAATGAGGAGATCTGAGGTATTTACAGGGGTAGAAGAGCAACCTGGCTAACAGCGCTGTGCAGCTTCTCAGGGAGCAAGGGCTGTGTGGCTTTCAAAAGGGGCACAAGAGCTCATCTGTCAAAGCACTGTGGTGTAAAATGCAGCAGAACTTGCTCAGAGAGCAGGAGCTCTTTGTGCTAAATGATGCACAAACAACAAAGATAGTCCCTCATGGACAGGTGCAGACAGTTTATTGGCATCCTAATGTGTCCACAGCAGCAGGAGTCCCCCTGACATACCTCTGACCTTTGTATTGCCAGCTTGGTCACAAAGTATTTCACTGGAGAACTGCACAAGGACCAGAGTTACAGCGTAAAATAAATCCAACTTGGAACATTGAATCATTTAACTTTCAATGAGATTGTAACAAAATGTCTACAGAGAGACAGGCAGGAAGGCTCAGTCATACAGACTGATGTGAGCTCAACAGAAAGGTTTGAGACATCTGGAACAGAACGGAAGCAACTCTACTGCCTGTCACTCAACCAGTGACATACTACCAAATTACAGTACAGCTGTTTTCACATGGCATAACTGTTATGCAAGTCCCACAAAAAATTAACAGGGATGGGAATTTGAAAAATCTTCATGTAAGTAGCCTAAAGGCCTGTTGATCACAACTGAATCCCAAGGTACTCAATCCCCAAGTCTGGACCAGCCAGAGGGACTGGGAAATGAACAAATACTACCTTTGGGTAACGCTCCAACTTCTCCTTCAGCTGGGACTCCCTCAAAGACTTTGTCATCAGAGGAGCTTCTTCCAGGAGTTTCCTACAGATGTGGGAAGAAGGCAAATTGTAATTTTATGATGTGTTTTTACTTTATTAAGCTAGCAGAAGACCCAAGCAGGGCTGATGAGAACTGCTCATCTCTCACAGCATTTTCCCCACCTCCTGAAACTACTGAGCATCAGCAACAATGCCATATAAAATTACTTTCACTGTGCAAGCTTCAAAGTAAGCTCAAGACAGCAGATGCAAGAAAAGATCCTAAGAGGAAGGGAAGTCTGCTTCTTACTCAAGAAGAGATGGACTTATTAATCCAATAAAGCAGAGATTAGGGTTGGACATGATTACTCCACAGGGGCAGAAGGGCTACTGAACTTGAAAAACAATACTGGCACAAAAATCAGTAAGTAGTAACTAGCAACAGGGAAAAAAAAAAAAAGTTTCAGATCATTCAAGAACTGGCACTGTAGATGGCTACTAAAAGGAATAGTTAGTAAAAAAAGGAATGTCTACTTATATTTAAGAGGAAACAATAAATGTAAGAGAATAATTACATATTTTCCCATAAGTAAATAAATTAGTTTAAACACAGCAGATCCCACGCTCAGCTTTAGTACCTTTTCTTTGTATCTTTTGTAACTAATGTGTAACTTGCCTTTATTTTTATCCCTGGCTGCAAGGGCAAAGCATCAGCAAATTTGGAAATTGTGTCTTTTTGGGGGGCCTGTATTCCTGTAATCCCCAACCAAATGACTCTACATTTGTACCACTAAATACTCCAGACCCACAAGCAGTAGAGCAATTTTCAGGCCATTCTGTGTACTCAGTGGCCTGTGGGAAAAAAAAATCAACTCTAAGTAAAAAGTTCAACTTGGACTTGGCTATAGCATAAAGGAGACTCTTTCACAGTCTTGGAGAGTTATTGAAATGTTTAAAGGAAACTTTTACCCACTCGAAACTAAATAAACTCATGAAATTAATTTCTTTAAGGAACATACAGACAGCAAAGTGCTGCTGTTACAGGAAGGCCATCTTCATCTGAATTTTTACTGAAGTTTGATGAAGTAAAATCATGAATATTTGAAAGCAAGCTACCTGAACAGTGCAATACATCAGCTTCCCATAATTTCTGTGTGTGTGTGTGTGCGCCTGTTCCAAACATTCTCACATCTTCACTTGTGGCTAAGATCTCTTTCTGATGAGGTCTAATAAAAGCTTAATTCTATTACTTGGAATGTAAGGCGTTTCTCACTGGCCAAAAACGCACCAAGCTGTGTTGATCACCCTCACTCTGCTCAACAATAGGACACAGCCAATCTCCCTCACAGCAGAAAGGGAACTTGCCTCTCATTCTGCAGCTGTGCCAAACGTTTCCGTACATCATCCACTGTGACTTCAAAAAATTCATCAGGAAGCTCTTCTGGGTCATCAGGAAGTTGTTCCAGTAGGTCTAGGTGACATATAAGGGGCTCACGTTCTACAAGCTACAGAAAAAAATGAGCTTCAATTAGTTTTAAATGCATTGCTTTGCTTGCCTTGTGAGGTTCCCAAAAACGAGTAAAAGGACAGTATTTGCAAACTATCTTTTGACCTGCTCAGCTCTTGGAACTGAACCACTGCAGGGTTTCATTGCACACCTTTCAAAATTTTAACCTGGTTTCTGGTGCGAAGAAAGATCCCTTAAACAGTGAAATAAACCCTTCTGTTTTGCACTTAAAGGTACTTCACCCTGATATCATCCTTTGCTGCAAGCAGAGCACACAGATGCAGGAGAGCAGTTCTCTGTAGGCATCAGCTGCAATAAAGGTACTTAACGCATTTACTGGCAACTTCCCCACACAGCAGAGCTGAGAGCAGGCACTCCCAGCTGCACACAGACAGCCCCCTCACCTGCCCAGCTGGGCACAGAGAGCCTGGCTGCCTGCTCCCTCAGCCTCCAGAGCCCAGGGGTTGGTGTCACGATGGCAAACCTTCCAGTACAACTGGGCCAAGCCTAGAACTGTGGCTGCAGTTATGAAAAAAACAAAGCAAAACAGGCCAACACCGAGACCCCCAGTCCCCTAAAAAACCTAAACTGGAGCCCCAACCACTGAGATCAAGAGCATTTGCCATCTCTGCAGGCAGCAGGACTTCAATAGATCCCTCCCCAGGAAAGGCTTTGTGCTGGCTACTCTCTCTTTTGCCCAAAGCAGCAGCTGTGCCTGCATGTGAAAACAAATCATGACCAGAGTCAAGCATACAACAGGCAGTTACACCTCCTGGCTCTCAAACAAGTCAAACTTTTTAAATTCCAAAACAGTTTGAAGGAACAAAGCTTGCAAACATAGAGAACAGCATACTGAAGGCTACAGGAGACAGGGAGGATGCAGGTCATGGCTGAAGAGGCTTACAGAAACAAAATTTTTGGTAGCATTTCTTCCTAGTCAGCTGCCAGCTTAACAATGCCACAGGCTCGGTGAATGAACCCGCTGCCCGTTTCTTCTCCCCTCGTTCTCTCATACACCCTTTCCAATCCTAATTAACACCCGGATGCCCTCCCTCCATCCACTCACCCCTCCCCCAGGCACTGGCCACTTGGGAACAGGAGTCTTCTCAATTGTCTAAAGCACAACACAAATTACAAGGCAATGTTCACTCTACTTGTGGGCACCAAAGGGTAATTTGAGAAATTAAAAGATCGAGGTTGTGTGGGTGGGACCTTTGTCTACTTTTAGAAAGTTGAGCAGGGTCAGCCCTAACAAGCGGGTAAAGGAGCCTGACTGCAGCTTTCCCCGGGGCTGGGGTGGGGGTGCCAGTGCTGCAGGAAGGACCACAAGTGTCCAGGACCACCTGCTGGGAAGCAGGCTGCACCGTGATCCCAGGCAAGTGATGCTCCAGTGAGGGCACATCTGTGTCAGAGGCCAGAGGAGAATTAATCAGGCCTCCCCAACCACCCGGGGTACTTTAATCTCCGCAAACAGGCCTGAGTTTCATCTCATTCTAAACATGTAGTGAAAACAGACGTCTTCTGAAAAAGCCCAAAAGACTGAGGAGGCATGTCCTATGGCATGTTGTGAAGGGTGCTAGGACAGGATGGGAGAACTCCAAAGTCTGCATTAGCAAATCCTGAAGTTACCATTTAGTATTGGCTCTAACAAGGACTTTAGTTAATCCCAATAGCAGTGGGATTCCACAGGGAAAGGGCCAGCCCCCATCCAAATTATGGTGACAGCTAATGGTATGTGCCAAGGCATTAGGAATCACAAGATGGCATGAGGCAGACATATATTCCAGTCCTAAGTGTTTACTCTTCTTCCTTGCTGCAGGCTCCAACAATCCCAAAGCACAGACTGAATCCAAAAATGAACTTCCCACCATGATTACAAAAGGGACTCCAGGAACACCAACCCACTTCCCAGCCCACTGCACGTGCAGTGTTTTCTGCAACTGTGATAAAAGATAACCACCTCCTGTAACAATAAGTGGCCACCACACGAATGTTCTACTTTTCATTATGCAAATTGGAGGAAAGCAAGCTGTGAAATTTGCTCTCCTACTTCTTCCAGGAACCAAAGATGCTGTGCTAAGGTTTGGCACCTTCCTTCTACAAAGTCTATTCTCCTACCAAAGCTGAAATGTCAGGCACTTTTCACTATGGGGCTGAAGCCGTATGCTCACAGCAGCATCTACAGAAGGGCAGCCCATGTGACAAAGCCAGGTGTCAGGAAGAATGCAGTTCACTCTGTGGTCACCATCCTGGTTCCAGGGAAGCAGGTAAGCTGAGGAAAACTCTTATGATTTAAGTGTGATGATGGTCATTGTGCTTTCCACAACAGCAAGCTCTCCCCAGAGATCCACTTCTTCCCCACCACCTCTGGGAACTCTAATCTCCTGGTGAATCTGGTTTAAAGTTACCTTCTAATAATTAACATTCTGACATCAAAGTCAGCTTGCAGCTGTCTGTAAACCATCTTTAGCCCAAGAAACGAAGGGATGCCGGCACAGATTTTATCCAGCCTCTCTTCAGCTTCAAAAACCACACACAGGCAAAGCATTAATGGGAAGATTCTTTTACAAAAATGGACCTTTGATGTTTAAAAATAATTTGTTTTGTTTTGGGTTTTTTTCCTCAGGACTGAAAAAGGACAAAAAGCAGATGCCATGTGGCTAGCCCTACTCGGCTGTTGCCGCTGGGAGGAGAGTGGAAGATGGCAGGAGTGGAGGAGGGAACAAAATGTAATCAATCAGCAGCAAAAGTACCAGAGATCAAAGGGCTTGAAAGCAGCCGTCAAAATCACATGCTGTTTAACACAAGGATACAACTCCCCCAACAGAATCTGTAGCTGCTTCCAAAGCTGCTCTCGGAGTGGAAGGGCTGCTGGCTCCAGAAGTGGCTTGAACTGGACTGTGAGTCTGAGAAAGACATCAGCTCTTGTGAGTCCTGCAGTCACCACCACTCAGCCCATGCCCAAAAGTACAGCTCCACATCAGGCTGTGAAATCAGGGAAATGATGGAGTTCTGCCTCTCCCACCAGTGCACAGAGAAGTGTGAGCAGCAAGACTGGCGAAGGATACCACCACAAACCCTTGCCCTTTTTCCTTCCCAGACGCAATGGAAGCTCCTCCTTTCCAAATCCCTCATAGACAAGAAGCAAGCAACACATGTGACTGGACAAATCACCCAGCCTACTGCTTAATTCTCCACGTTAAGGGTCTGCTCCAAAAGGTTAAATAACACTGATTAGACAGACCCAAACGTATTCACCACTGCAGGTTGGCATGGCCTCTTTCTGCTACTTGTGCAGTTCATAACTGCTCCAGAGTCCTTCCAGGGTCTGGCTTCTGTTCCTAAACAATTCAGAACTCATCAAAAATACGCTGCAACCACAAAGAAGTCAACTAAGGTAGAGTCTCCACATCAACATGAAAGCATCCACAGTCTTGCTAAATCCCTTCTGGACTAAGCCCCCTTTGAAGCTCCCCAGGCATCCTTTTTCCACTTACAGCTTTCTATTGTTCAGTCCCAGCTGGATCAGACCAGAGGAGATTCAAATCTCGAACTCTAGGAGGTACCAAAGAGTCAGAAACAACAAAGAGGATCTCCGAACATCAAAGCCAGTTCCAGTGATGAGCCAAAGGAACAAGAGAGGAGCCACTCACTGAGAATCCAGAGTGGGAAACCCTCAGTGCATAATGAGAAGTAAATTATTAATTGGATGGCTCCTGTACTTCATGTTATGCTACTCAGATGTACCCAACCTTCCTGAAGGCATTCAACTCCATACAGCTGCCTTACAGAAAACACACCTACAGAAAAGATCACTTTGGGATGGCACCACAGCACTTCTCAGCCATCAGTTCTGGTATCTCAACATGGGCTCAAGCACTTTTAATTCTAACAAACACAGTTTTATTTCAGAGACACTAACAATGGTGAGATGTGCAATCTGTCTTTCTGGGAAATAGAGGTAGACTACTTAAGAAGCAAGATATTATAGATTAAGACAAAAAAAAACACTCTGTAAGCAAGTAGAAATACAAAAGGAAAAGGACAGAAGGGTTTTGCTTCATCTGCAATAATAAGAAAACTAAGTCACAGGGCTCAGGTAACAAAGTGGGCATTTGTTCATGAAATCTGAGGCACTGAGGTGTAGGATCTTCTGAACTGTGATTTAATGCAGCTGTGTTGCCTCTCTTTGAACTATTCACTAAGGATACATAGAGATTCAAAGTTTTGCCTGCCTCTGGACAGCAAATTCTTTAACTCAAATCCTTCCTACTTCCTTTCTGAACTCAGGCAGAACTGTATGTCATTAAGGCACCTAATCCTGTGACATAAACGAAAAAGTCCTAAATCTGGAAACATCTTTTTCCTCATGGAAGCGCAGCCTCAGGCAAGGAAGGATTAAAAAAAAATCCCTTGTTCCCCAAACTGCAAACACATTTTCTCTTACCTGTTCTTGCTCCTTTAGCAGTTCTTGGCTGTTCTTAGATTTCTTTGGCTTAGAAGGGCCTCCAGGGCTGGAAAAAGTTGTTGGCAGTTTTGAAGATGGGGCAGCTACAGAAGAGTCCACCAAATGCTCTCCATCTCCAAAAAAAGGGACAAATGGGGTAGGCTCAGGCTCTGGGGAATGGCACAGCTCCTCCAAGCTAGGATCTTTAATCGAGTCTTGCTTGTGTGTGTAGCTGTTTAAAGGTATAGCCACATCCTTGTGCTCCAAGTCCTTTGGAAATGTGTTTGCTTGAGGTAGAGGCACATCCACTGCTTCTTCCATGGAGCCTTGCCTCACTGTTGGCTCATTACAAGGCACCGTGGCACCCACAACTTCCTCCCCACCAGATGAACTGCATTTCTTCATGACAACTCTTAAAGAAGACACCAAAGGGAATAAAAATAAAATCATAATCCTAAGAGTACAGCCCTCCCTATTCTCAGCCTGTCTGACACAAAGACAACAACTGACTCAAATACATCCTGATTTAACAACTCTCTTCTTCCAGATGCTTAGAGAGAACAAGCTCTAGTTGCTGTGAACTGTGGGGTAGAGGGTCAGAAGGTTGTGCAAAACAACAGCGACCCACTCCTCTGGAAGAAAACTGCCTTCCAGGGAAAAACAGCAGTCAGTTGTAAAGCATAGCTTCTAATCACTCCTGTCTTCTGTATAAACTGCAAAGAGCTGGCCAGGAGATCACAGAAAGGTTGCCCCTGTCCCAAACTCACCCCCCCAACAGGCTTCAGGGCCTACAGGGGCTGGGAGTTAAGTGCCTGAGATCTAGAGCAGGAAGAATGACATGGTAGCTGATCACCCTCTCAGAGAGACTTTTAACTTTGAATTGTCTGTTCCACTCAAAGGAGGAAGAAAAAAATTTAAAAAAAGAAAAAAAAAAAAAAAAAAAAAAAAAGAAACAAACAAACAAGCTCTTTTAATCTGCACATGACTGGTCAGTGCCAGCATCTGCTGCTGTGCAAAGCACATCTGGGCAGCAGTTTGAGATAAACAGGCAAAAGCAATAATTTCTGAGTGCCGCAATGTTTTAGTTTGGCGTATTTTTTGACTTTTTTTTTCTTTTCTTCATCTTTCTTTTGGTACTTGAAACAAAATAAAATCACCATTAGAGTGGAAAGGGAAAATAAAGAGGCCAAACTTTGCTTCTCCCAACCTGACAATGGCATTGCCTCCAATCAGGCCAAGTGATTTCAGTGTTGTCTTCTCCAGGGCATCTTTTCCCGATATCTGCAACAAAACCAGAGGAGAGTAATTATGGCCTCTGATTCCCCAGGAAAGCAGGTAAAGCTCTTTATAGAAAGAAATCTGTATCCAAAGAAACAGCACACAGCACAAGGAAAAGGTGAATACACATTCCTGCAGCTGGAAATCAGACCTGAACCCATTGGTATCAACCTGTACTGTTTTACCAAATTCACAGCTTATTAAATCATCTCAGTGGAAGATGACACACATATATTTTCATCCCATACACACATCCAAGTGGGATCCAACTACAGCAAAGCTACTTTTATGGCACAAGTTAACTGACAGGCAACATCTCAGAGCTGCAAGACAGACAATTTCTTTACATACACCTCCTACCCATCTGTAATGGCCTATTCCAGAATAAAGACGATCTGTCCACAGAGGTCAGTGGGAAGTAAAAGGGACAGCCAGGGAAAGTGAATTCCATAATATCCACATACAAAATATTTAACAAAACATTAGTAGCAAAAGATCAAAACAGAGAAAAGCAAATATTTATTAAAATGAAAACACTGTTTTGACTTAAGCTTTAAAAGAAGCTGGAAAGAAAAACACAAATAGGTCATTGAGCTCATTTTATGGGCTCAGAGGTCTCAACGGTGCAAGGTTACGTTCCAAGAGAGCTTTTTTCCATACAGACACGTCATGCTTTGAAAAGACCAACATTTTTTTACTTCCCCTCTCAAGAAAGTTCAAAAGAAACACTTTCCAGGTTGGAAAGCAGAGCTAAGTTTTCTTCTGTTTTAGGGACATGAGACTGTTGAGAGGCCTTTGCTGCCTTACCTCATCTCGCATGTAAATACAGACTGGAGACAATTCACCATGCTGTTCCATCAGCTCCCTGCAAGAAAGAGCAAAACACTGGAGCATCTGCAGAACAGCCTACCCCCTCCAACACCAGCACAGAGTAACAGCACAAAGTGAAATCAGCTGGCAACACTGTCCTCCATGTTTCTCCAGCAATAACCACTGCACAGATCACAGGATCACTATTAGACACTAGCATTTGCATCCACTTTTTCTTAAACACAGCCTAAAAGTTTAAAAACAAATAAATTAAGTATTCCAAAATTAGCTGATCTTACTAGATAAATTTAAATTCATCACTGTTTGTGTGCCTCAGTACCCAATCTGAAACATTACTTAGTTATATTTGCTCTTTTTCATCCAAGTTAAAAACTTCACTATGGTTTAGACTGAACTTTCACTGGGGAGAGGTCCATTTCTTTTCACATATGCACAGCAACAAACAGAATTAAATACCACTCTAAAGCAGATCACCTACGGACAAGAAACTTGCCTGTCTTAGTATAATTTTTTAAAAAGAAAAGAGTAAAGAAACGAAAACAAAAAGCATAAACTTTCAGATTTTGGAGATCATGAAAAAAGTAAAGCCAAATGAAAGGCTGCCACTGTAGACAAAGTGAAAATCAACCTGTATTTAAGCATTGCAGTGATGTAGGACACATATGAGCAATGATGCAAAGTCCAACAGCCCATCTGCAGAGGAAGACAGGAGTGAGGGACCCTTAGCACCGAGATGGGGAAAAAACAGTAAGATGCTACTCTTCCCATTTTCCTCTAGATTGCAATTCTGAGGCATTCCAGTAAAAGAGAAGCTTTATTACATGTTTACTTGATCAAATACAAAAGACAGGCAAGGAAAGGACAATCACAGCCTATCACAGCAAGTCTCAGTTCTCAGCCAGCTAAGACAATGTGATTTCAAAAGGGGGAAAAAAAAAGGATTTTCAGCGAGAAATCTCAGATGTCTACAGAAAAGTAAAAAGCCTCACAGGATTAATCAGTACATTATGCTGAAGCACTAGAATCAGTGAGAACATTAGATTCAACACCAGAAGAAGCTCTGTCACGTTGGTCTCCACTTTCAGCAAACTCAAACTGTAAGACCACTATTTCAGAACACTTCTCCCAGCCACCACAACAAATCCCAATGCACAGAAAGCAACAGACACACCAGAGCATCCAAAATACTATATTCAAGTTTCAGATTATGAAACACAGTTAACTCTCTGACTCAAGGTGAACAACCAAACCAACACCAGATCAGGTTTGCCTCCATTTGTGATTCTGCAATTAGTTACTCTCTTTCAGGAACAAAAAGCACTATACAATGCTCTGCAGGAATCAAGAGATTAAATTGCTCATACAAAAGAACTTTGTATTGTGATACAAGAACCAGGTTCCAATCTCCCTTGCTCCTCTGGCAGCAGTACCTGAGGAAATTCCCAAGGCCAATGCCTGATGATGAAAGGCAGGAAAATAAAAATATTTGTCTCAATTGGAGAATTGTAACAAAAGCTCACCAGAGAGTGCCTTTAGCACACCACAGCAGGTTACTGCACTCAGACTTCCACAGACAAACCAGGAAAGATACTCATCCCCACCTTATTTTCAATAGGTTTTGCTTCCAATTAAGATTAGCTGTATCCCTTGAAGAACCTTCAATAACAGTGCACAAAAGATAAAGGACTAATGAGACACAGAGAAACAGTACAGAATCACAGAAAAGGCAGACAGAACAGCCCAGGGAATAAAAGCTTGAACCTCAAGCTGCTGTCTGTTAGGAAAGGTGGATGACCAACCATTTAGGAGAAAAAAAATCTTAGGCATAATGGAACATGTTCTCACCAAAGACCAACAGAAGAGGAAGCCAGTTTGATTTACAGAACCTAGTTTCATTCGCTTTTCCAAAAACTACTTTCCACTTCAATCCAAGCAACACTTTGAAGAGTCTTCTAAAAACGTATGGGAAATATCTGACCCAAATGAATGACCCCACAGAAGCAGTGAAGAATCATATTGACAATCAAAGAGGTCTCTGAGTGTTCAAAGTACAACTGCTCTATAGACAACAGCCATAAAGCAGCTGAAGCTGTAAGGCAGGCAAGAGTGGGAGATAGAAATGCAGGCTTCTTGCTCCCAGGGCAGACAACACAGTGCCCTCAACCAGCCTCTGCAGCACAGGCTCCACGCAAAGATCCCCAGAGACTTATTTTTGCCTAACTCTTGGAAGCAGCAGGCTCCTCCTCCAGCTGCTGCTAATCCATTACATGCACCCACTGAGGCAAGCACACACATCAAACATACTGTCCTCTCTTTGATGTGCTGCTCTTCAGAAGGGGAACGGCAGATTAGATTCCTTCATGTAGTGATCTGACAGGGCCTGTAAACATCTTGTGCAAGGACTGCCGCACGCTGAGAGGAGGAGCAGCCCTGCAATAGCTTCCAGACCTTCTTCAGACCCAATTAGCCAAGATGGATGCTGGAAACCCAGGGGAAATTCCAGTGGATTTAGAATACTTCCCCTCACGCACTTAGAGCGGCTGAGCATTCCAGGAAAACATCTCCAGTTGGAAAGTCCAAGGAAGGACTCAGCAAACATCAACAATTAGCTGACTACTTAGTCAACTGAATCAAAACACATTGAACAGCAACTCAGCCCTTTAAATCCATACAGATGGCTGTAGATCCAGCTTGTTCTGTGACTAAATCACACACAGCACCCTTGCTGCTTGTTGAGCTTAATCAAGATGGCAAAGTCCATCCAAACATCTGAATGCAGCTTCCAGAGAGCAGAGAAGAGCAGCTGTGTTCTGAACTGAAGTTATGAACGTTTAGCACACTGCAGCAGTTAGAAGCTTAAGAAGAGCAACATGTATATTAACTAGTAGGATTACAATGACCTGTAACCAATTAAACCACTTCAAAAGAGCAGAATTATATGAAAAACTCAAAACTTAAACCAAAGAAACAATCAACTAATATTTGAGAAAGCCACACAAAGGTTATTTCTCATTGTTAATAATTACCACCTCCCACCAGTCTAGCAGTCCCCTAACTGCAACAGGCACTCCTCTCCTCACAGAGGGTGTAGTAAGGGACAAGAGGGGTCTTAAAAAGCACTCTGGAAAATTATACCTGCGTTTTCTGTCCTACCTCTTTCCTCAATGAAAAGAAAAATAATTCTTTTATCTCTAGCACTGCATTGCATTTACACGAATACTGTTCCTTTACTTATGAATAAATGTCACTTTGTAGACCTGGTCTATGATTTAAAAAAGAATGGCTGTCACAACTTCAAGGCTTCCTCTTCCAAACCATGAAAAAAAGAAAAGAAGTGCCTTTCTTCGAGAAAAGTTTATTAGCTTGATATTTCAAAACAATACAGACTTTTAAAATCAAAACTAAAGACAAGAGGTAGCACTCAATGTAGACTGGACTAAAATATTAAGATTTCTAACCCATATACATATTCAATAAATGTAGAACCAGAAATTCTTCCATTTAAACACAATCTAATCAGTCTTTTGAAGATTCCACATTAACCTGCTGAGAGCTCCAGATTTCGTTGAAGAACTTGCACAACAGCAAGCCTCAAAAGCAACAGCAACCCCTAAGAAAGAACCCCCTGCACTACAGGGAACTGCAGCACAGAAATACTGGGGATTGTGATCATCCAGGCTTGACACACACATCTCTAGCAGTAACTTGCCTTCAAACAGATTTGTGTAAAAGGAAGGTGGTGCAACATATCCCAGTATCTTCACAGCTCTAGAAGTTTGCTACCAGTTTATGCCCTGAACCAGGAGTGGTACTCCTGGATTAAAAAACAATAATAAAACTATGGACTGTCAAATCTGAAAGAGCAAGGAAAATGCAAACATCTCTGTTATAAAGGACAAATCACAATCAAATGAATGCAAATTCTACAAATCTGAAGGATTTAGCTGGGTCACCGTAACAAGTAACTAGTGGCATGCAGAGATCCATCCAAACAAGTATCTTCTTACTGCATTGCTCACCTGGTCTTTGCAAAATGGTTGAGAAGTTCCCACAAGGTCTGTTGGCAGAGGAAAGTGTCTTGCAAACGGGAGCCATCATCTAGTTGTAATGCTATCCGTACCTGTAAGAACACCACAATGAATTCATCTGAAAATTGAATGAAAACTTACTTTTCTTCACAGCTTTTTAAAATATTTCAGTGCTTCTTGTTCCTTGATGCAGGCATTCTGGCCTGAATTCCTGTTTGTTGGGATGAATAGCTCCTGAGCATGGGGAAGGCCATTCTGGAGTACTAACCAGCTTTCATGGGCCCCTCTCCCCTGCCACATGTTGAACTGGAACATATTCAGAGAAAAGCCAATGCAAATGTCCCAGATAATGTGCCATCATGAGCAACAGAGGTGTTCTGGTTTATACCAGATGAAACTTCACAGTAAGGGTCTTCATAGCTACATAAAACAAATTCCAATAACCCAAACACGAGGGATGCAGCTGCACCATCTAAAACACCAACACAGAGCTCTGGACACTTGAGCATCATTTTGCAGAACAACGTCCCTGGGACAAAACAGTTCACTTGCATATCCACATACAGAAACAACACATTATCCCTGCATTACTGAAGACCTAAACAACCATTACCAGTCCAAAGAAATGGTGTTTGTAACTTGCAACTCACTAATGCCTTCTAACCACTACATTCTGACATACAATTTCAGAGTGATATAACAAAAAGTCTCAATAATAATTCTGGTTGTTAAATTATGGAGTTCTTGAACACCTGCAGAAAAAGGCAAGGGCCAGCTAGCTACTGATTTTACCAGATCTTTTCCTAACTGGATCTGCAAACATCCACATACATTATCAGGTGCCACACAGACTTTAGAGAATTGCTTCCCTACTTCCCCCCCCCCCCCCCAAAAAAAAAAAAAAAAAAAAAAAAAAAAAAAAAAAAATCCAAGGCATTTCTAAAGTGAACACATGCTGGGGTCAGTCCTGAAGAACACCAAAACTCTGGATTGTCCCAAGGAAAAAGTTTAGCAGCTAACTAAGAGACGGAGAATAGCAGAGCACTTTAGGTGTTATCTTTACATTTTAGAGAACATTCAGCCTTTTTCAGAATGTCTAACTCTTAAGTTTTCCCAATTAGCTCACCCGTCACAAGAAAAATCATACAAAGTCCTGTAGCCACTAGATAGAACCTGATTTCTCCAGTCAACTTTAGTTTTTAGAAGTCCACAAAAACTGGCCTTATTCCAAAGCCTGAGAAGGACATTAACCCAAGATAGCCAAAGCCACTTTCATTCTGTGTTTTCATGTGTCCCTACTTGCCTCTCACTTGAGTGCAAGGTGTGTGTGCAAGCATGAGGGCAGGAGCTCAGAGAGATGGGAAAGAGACATCACACATTCCAGCAATCCACTGTGATTTCCATGGAGGAATATGTTTGTCATCTGCCTTGGCTCCCACCAGTCCTGACAGGACTGCAAATGCTGATCTGCTGGAGACAAGAATGTTTCTACATAAAGGAAACAGTGGCATCATTAATAATGAGCCGACAGTACAATGTCGTTTCATCCCACCACTAACACAACCTTCTGGCTTCTCCTACACGGGAGACAAGCCTTGGATTATTCTCAGCTACAGCAGAGCGATGACAGCTGACATCACCATTCTGTAAGAATTCAGCCCAGAAATTCAGACTACCAGTTGCATCAGTTTTTGGGCAACAGTTCAAAGCTAAACATGTCACGAAAGTCCTACTCAGTCCATTAGAAAAGTCTCTTCAAAAACCCCAGGTGCTACATAAAATAGTAAGAGACCAGGACACTGATCTAAGTTTACAAACAGTTAAACAAGATAACTTTAGCACCAGAGCTGTACTGATGGTGCTCCTGCCTTACCCACCACCACAAAGGCAATTTGTTCCATTTTTCACTGAAGAACCATCTTACAGGAAACAATGTTCTCCACGTGCAAAGGCAAATCCGAAAGCTTTCTATTTTTAAAACATCAGATTTGCTGAACAAACTATCAAAACCTGTATTCTGCCTCTAGGGTAACTGCTGTCACTACAGGACAGCACACCTATTTCCACACGCATAACCTTAATAGAACATACAATAACAAAAGACATGGAATCAAATTCATCCCAACACTACTGCAGCCAGCTGGCATGACTGAGTCTGCATCTGAACTGCCACTATATCTCAGTCACAGTCACCCAGCCATTATAAAATTCCCTATTTTTTAGCACGCTTCCTGTGGCAGGGAATTCTTTTTAGTCAGTTTTTCTGTACAAAGTATTTTCTTACACTGGTAAATTCTCCCAAATAAAATCTGCTGAAGTTTGTGGGGCAGGGACTCTGTTTAGACTCCACCTTCACATGCACATTTGCTGCATCTTCTCACCTTCATGACACAGCAACCAGCACTCCCATGGAAGCCTCACTTCTGTAGTTTGTTCTGATCAACTTCTATTAGCTCTTCTCTTTTGTGATCTAAAGTAATGATTCCACTATAACCCCTCTCCTAACAGTGAACAGCCCTTCTTGCCCTTTCTCACAATATAACTTCAGAGAAAAAAAATAAAGTCATTGTCTTCCTTCACTACCTCCCAAACTGGATGCAAATGTCAGATAGTCATCACTGCACCATTTCAAGAGAAACACTTTTCTCTGAAAGACAAACTCCATTCCACCGCAACATTTCACTGAAAATTTTAAGCAGATGCTACTGGCTTGTGGAATTTTTTTAAGTAAAGACGTCATTTGAAGCACAAATGTCTTCCTGCCCCCAAAACAGAAAAAAAGGCATTGGTGCCAAAACAAAGAACATGGAGGCTTTACAGAGAAAAATATGAACATCAGGGAGCCCCAAAACTGTGTTACACAGTGAACTAAAGCAGAGACTCCAAAGCCTTCTCACATCACAAAGTTCACTTTTCAACATACCAGATTCTCTCTGTGACAGCTAGAGCAACTGCCTATAACAAACACCACTATCACTGCCTGGCTGACAGACGTGAAGAGATCAGCACCAACAGACCTGAAACTTACATGAAAATTGAGAAACTTCCAATGAGGAAATCAACAAATAGCAAGATGACTGTTAGTGATAGACAAATTCCCATTCCCAGGCTACTTAAGTAAGACCACACATCATTATTACAATATGAGCAGTTCACACTCTAACACTTATGTGTTGCTTGAAAAGTAAGGGCGATGGCCACAGGGATATGTATAGAAGATTTTTACACTCCTAAAAGTGGCCATAATTTCTAGAGAAAACAGCATCCATAAGCCCTTTGCAAATAATACTAAATTGGAACATTTGGCCGCTGATGAACACGGAATATGTCACAAAAGACTCTAAAGCTGTGTAAACACACCATGAACACCAATGCTGGGAAAGCAGCAAAAGAGAGTTCTGTAAGGATCTGAGATTTAGTCAAAATCCAGAGCTGGACAACAGCAACTGAAACAGAAATTGGGAAAGGGAACTGAATTAGTCATCACTGATGTTTAACTTCTTAGCTATCCATGACCACCAGTTTTTCAGCTCTCCAAACCATCCCACTCTCCTGCAGCAGGGTTGGTACCCCATGATCATGCAGACTCCAAGTAAAGACTTTCAGCTACTTAATTACCATTTTCACTGGCAGTGCAACCAGTTTTCAGCTGGTCTCTCAGGTGGGCATTGGCCACACCAGCGGGTGCTCTTGATCATTAGATCTGATGGGATCGTATCAGCACAACTGGTAAGTGAACAAATCAGGTCACACTGTGCAAATGAACATACCGTGGTTCCAGCTCCCACTCTGTTGGAGACTGGCACCATCTCCAGTTTGGCATTGTTGGGCAGCCTAGCAAATCTCCACTGCAAAGATAGGTCCAAAACAGTCCTCTGAAACCTGAGGGAGAACAGAGCCTATGAGCAATACAAAGTCCAGGTACTGTGCAAGAGAATTCCCAGGAGGCTGACTAAAAAACATAGAACATGATTCAATAATGAACAATCGGCAATTAAAAAGGCATCATCAACAAAAGCTATTCTGCACACCAAAACAGCTGCAGTTTGCAGAAGTCGCAGAGAAGATACCCAAATCTTTGTTCTTCTTTTAAAGGTTTTAAAGAGCTAAACACCCACCAACTACATAACCAAGCCTGGTAAAATACGAATGTACTCTTTGGTTTTAGTGCTACTCAGAAAAATGAGCTCTCAATTAATACACCATAGAAGCAGAGGGCCAAACTCCCAGGTAAGAGAGGAGACGGGCGTTGCTGGTCTGTGGCCTGGATGAGGTGCACGCGTGGGTGTCCCGTGGCAGCGACAGGAATGCGGCACAGGGACATCGGGACGAGCCGACCTGAACAGAGCTTAGTGTGTGCCCCGGCCCCTCGCACTCCCACCGCCCGCCGCGGACTCCGCCGGGCCCTGCACACCCGGAGGGAACGGGCGCGGAGATCGCCCACAGGCAGCGGGCCCCGGGCCCGGCCCCACGGCGACACTCACTTCAGGCCGTACTCGCCAGGGCTGCCACCCTGCTTCCTGCAGACCTCCTCGAGGACCTGCGGAGAGAAGAGAGGCGTCACGGCCGGCCTGCAGCCCTGCCGCCGTCTGGCCCTTCAGCCGCCTCCCCGCCGCGGACCCACCTGCAGCAGGACCGTGCCGGGCCCCACCCGCACCGTGACCCGCCGCCCGCTGGGCGCCAACACCGACACCGCGGCGCCGCCCCCGCCCGCCGCCGCCATCTTCGCCCGCCGTGCCAGCCCCGCTCTGCCGGGGCGGAGCCGGCCCGGGGCCGTCCTGCTGCGGGCCCGCCCCGCCGGGGAGCGGGACGGGGCACTGGCCCTGCACAGCACAGCCCGGCGGCAGCGGCAGCGAGCCGTGGCGGACGGGTTCCGGCCTGGCGGAGGCCGGCGGCTCTGAGGCCGGGCCGGGGCGGTTCAGCCCGCGGCGGGCGGTGAGTGCGAGTCCCCGTGCGAGGGGGGCTGGCGGCAGCAGCGGCCCCTGCGCAGGGCAGGCCGTGGGCGGCCCGGGCTGCTCCCCCGGCACTGGGCGGGCGCTACCCCCGACCCTGCCCGCTGGGCCGGGTGAGGGCGGCTCCGCAGCCGCCAGCGGGGAGCGGGAGGGGATCCGGCCCCTCGTCCCGCCGGGGCTGACGGCGTTTGTGTCGCCCTTTGGCTTTCCAGTGTCGGGATCAGCCACATCCTCCAGGGAAATAAAGCATTTTCTCGTACGGGGACCCTGCCCGGCAGCGCAGGCGGCCTCCCCGAACCGAGGCCGGCCGGCCCGGGCACCCCCAGGCAGCGCCGGTGGCCAGAAATCCCCTGGGCTGGAGGATTCGTGTCTCCGCAAATCCCTGCGCACACAGGGAAGGTTCTCCTGGGCCAGATAACAGCCCTGGCGATCGCCGCATGTCTCAGGGGAATGGGGAGCATCCTGCCGCCTTCCCAGTGCCGCTGCAGGGTCCAGGCAGTGTCACAACCCGGGCGCCGCTGGTCAGACAAAGCACAGCATCCTGCTGCCCCTGAAAGCCAGTTCTTCTGGCAAGAAACAACAGAAAAAAGATGACTTGGAACCTCGTGGTCAATACTGCAAATTCAGATGGTCAGGAGAGATGGCTGCAGCCAAGGAACCGAAATTACCATATATTTCACAACACGCAATTTCCCAGAGACTTTATTTCATTTAGGGGTTTCCCCTTCAGTCTCAGCATGGCCTCTGCATCAAAGGCGCCCTCAGATTCGATGACAGTCTGTTTAGTTTGCTATCTTAAAAACAAAACAAAACAACTCACCAAAAAAAAAAAAAAAAGTCCAAACCAAACAAACCCAAAACTTTTAGTTTGAGTAACCACTGGAATTTATTCAGCTTAAGTTGTAACCACATGCCAAATACTTTCTCTTTTTTCTACTTCTTCTATATTTATCCTATATGTTAAGCTTAAGTCTCCACCTCTACCCCCATCACCCACAAAAATGTCTGGTTTGCTCGGCTTATAAAGGAAAAAACTCCTTTCAAGGAAAGACACTTTAATAAAAGATAACACTTGCTTGTGTTTACCATATCAGCAGTGTCAGAGAAGGGAGAAAAAAGGGAATTTTAATGATGGGAGTTAAACCATAACCCTAGTTTATGCATGTGGATTCCTAAGTTCACCCAATACCATAACTGTTCAGTGAGATGTAGAAATAGCAATATAGCATGTCCAGGTGTAAAATGTTTAAAACAATGCTTAAAAACGTCTTTACATTTTGTTCATTCCATTGGGCAGTATCATTGCCATCACATTTAGAGAGCCACAATGTCAGGATATATAGTTTTCTACCTTTTCAATTGCCTTTTGATGTAAATGTACATCAAGAGGTGTGAGGACTTAAGGGCAAGATTTTCTGAAAATTGACACATTCGTTTAAAAAAAGGTGCAACAAATATCTGATATTCAAGTACTTTAAAACAGGGGGAGATCCAAAGCTCTGCAACTATCTCACACATAATGAAGATGTCCCATTCTTCCACTAATTAATACTTTAGTTGGAGGAGAAGCAATTAAAATTACTTTGTTAACTGCACGACTATGCCCCTGCTCAGGCACAGCAGCCATTCCAATCTGAAAGACACATTTTGGGTTTCATAGCCCAAAGCGCTGGTCTCACTTCTGGATGGGTGTAGCTCCTATTTGATGTCTGAAGCAGGCAGCTGTTTCCTTTTCTGCATCTGGAAGTGACGCATTCCTTAAAGAAATGTTGCTCCTGTTAAAAAGACACCAGTGTAACATGAGCTGAACATTTCCAAGTTGTGGGATTAGAGGTGATTCTGATTATTAATAGTATTAATAATAATAAAGTTGCATGGAAGTGAAGGGACACATTTCAAACCCAGAGTCATTTCTAATCTCACGTATTTATCTGAAATTAGCAGCATCAAGAGAGAAACAGGGGAGGTGACTACAACCTGGAGTGCATTAAAGTGCCAAAAAAAAAGAGGAAGTCATTTGGGAATGGCTGAAAACACCCTTAAATCTGATTTCTGCCACTGTCAGGCTGGAGGATGCCTGCAAATCTACCAGGTGAGCCCCAGCCAAACATCCTCCAAAAATTTGTCAGAAATTGCATTTCTATGGTAATTACAGTGAGCACACTGCAGAATGGCCTTCCCTAATCCCACTTTACAGGCAGCTGGTGCTTTGCATTCAATACAGAGCCCTGGCACTGTCTGCATCTGCATTGTCACAGGCATACAGGGAGTAACTTATATTTGCTTCTCCATTCTCCAGCAAAACCTCACCTGCTTTTATTATTTATTTCTTCTTTCAAAATGAATAGGAAATTAGCTGTGAACATCGAGAAATATGTAGTTACAAGCTCCAAAACATGATGCAGCTGCTTGTCACAGTAATAATAATTCTGGAGTGTTTCCTGCTGCCTGTACCAACATCACTGTCCACAGAGTGTCCTGTCCAAGAGATGGTTCCTCCCAGAGCATCACCCAGCACGTCCCATCTGTACCCAAGCTTTAAGAGGGCTCTGCTGCTCTCCTGGAGTTCTTTACAGCCCCTGGCCTCGGGGTGTGAGGAAGCAGCAGTGAGTGCGAGTGAGCAGTGCTGTATGGGGTAATTCACACACAAGACCCAAGCAATGAGCCAGGGAGCTTGGTCTGAGCCAGGGCTGCAGGATGGCTCAAATCAGGAGGGAGATGTGGCTGTGAAGGGGAATCAGACCTGTGGTACTACCCCTTACACAGGACCCAGCTGTAACCCTCTCGGTTCCTGGGTTTCCTTGGGCAAGTGCTGGGGCTGCCTTAGGCCTGGCAGGTTATGAGGGAATTCAGAACTGTCTCATAAGCTTTTGTACAGCACAGCCCAATGTACTGAACATATAGGGACACATTGGGAGATAATGGAACACATTATGCGTGACATTTCACTTTCAAGGGCATGAAATGAAAACAGTATCTCCCATAACATTATTCCCAGGCATTAAAAGTCTTCTGCTTGCCTCCTATGTGCCTCACTCCTACCAAGAAAAATGCCAAATCTCCAGTGCCTGGAGCAGGACCCCAATTTCTTTCAGCTTTCTCTGAGCTTCTTTTGTACTGAGGCCAAACTATCAAATGTAGGGAGGCTATTATCAGAAGATTAAAAGTCAGGAACCTCTTATGCTAAAGTATTATAAAATTATGCAAAATCTGTGTCACTTTGATGTTCATTCAAGTTTAGTATGTCAAGGAGTTGAACAGTACCAGATTTAAATGTTTAGAAGTCAGAAAGGCTGTTATACCGGAGCTACAGCCTTACATTCTTACTCATAGCCCCTTGCTCAGTCATGAGAAGTAATACAACATTTTACTGAGCTTTGGAAGGACAGCAGGAGTGCTCTGAACAAACCCTACCCTGAGTGACCTGAACCAGAGGCCAGAAAGTTGAAGAGGGCTCAGCAGAGCCAAGCCAAGCAAAATTTCAATTTCTTTGCTTCACTTCTTAGGACAAAGATCTGCAACTTTAAACGTGCATTCCTCTCTGCCATAAGATGCCTCCCTGATGCATCATAATCAGCCACCCTTTAATGTGCCAGCAGAGCAGGAACTCAGAATTCCGTGGAGAGAAAGAGCAGGGACACCAGGAGGAATGCAAGCCTGGCCTTGGGAGGCACAGCAGCCTTACTGTGAGGGATGCAGCTCAGCAGTGTTACCCCTTCTGGTTTCTTGCTGTACCGAGTGGACTATGAGGTCCTGAAGTTGCTTATGCCATGTTTTCCAGGGATCCTAGGGCACTCTGAGAACTTACTGCCCCAGACTTTGTACTAACTGACCAGTTTCCAGACAAAGCTCTGCTCAGGCTGACTGATGAGTTCTTTAACTTGCCATAACTAGTCTCAGTGACCCATGGCTTGGACCTGGCACAGACAGTGAGGAAGAGAGATTTAGGCCAGTGCAGAGAAAGATACAGTAATGCAGAACTGTGCTGGGACCAGGAACTTGTCAATGTAGTGCACTTGAGGAGGTTCACAGTCCATTGAGCAGTTTTTCTTGGCTTTAAAGATACTGTTGTCAGTATTAGCACTTAAATAAAACATTTGGGGGTAAAAATCTGAGTGAGAACAGAGCGAGAGCTGAGAGTACATAAGAGTAACTGAAAGATTAAAAAAAACAACATGGCAAGCAAACCAAAACCACATGCTACGTGTGTAGGAAACACAGAGCTAAGCCTACATGCAGAAAGTCAAAACATAGTAAGGTAAAAAATGTAGTTGCAGCAGTTGGACAGCCCTAATTCCAGCTTGACAAAAAACCTTCCACGTGCTATTTTAAGATTATACTATTTTCACCTTTTCTGATCCCAGATAGATTATATTTCCCAGTAAAGACAATCTTCCTGCTCCTTTCTGGAGGACTGGTGAGGAGCGTGAGTTGCCCTATTCTGTATCTAAATGATTTTTTCAAAGCGCAGCATTTTCTCTGGTTTTCCTCGGTTTTTAACTCCGAGGTCTGCGATAAGGCCATTTCCAGGGAATTCCTCCTCTCTCAGATGACCGGCACTCTGGTAGCAACACGGCTTTTTCCCCAGGACTCTTCCTGCAATTCCTGGAAACGTCCGGGCCGCGGGGAAAGCGGCCGGCGGTAAATCTGGCGAGCTGCGGAGACTCCGACCAGCGGGACCCCGCGCCGGTGGCCGGGGCTGCAGCGGGGCCGGAACCCCCGCCCCGGCCTGCAGGGGCTCCGACACGCCCGGGGCCTCCACCTCCCCTCCTGTTCCCGGCAGCAGCATCCTCCGGCCGGGGGCGACCCGCCGCCGGCCCCGGTCACCCGCGGAAGCTGAGCAGACCGGACGCCGATGTCTAGGACCGAACGACCGCTTCCCGCTGCGCTCCGGGAGCCGGGGGCCGCCCGCGGGACGGCGAGCGGGACCCCGCACGAGAGCGAGCGGGGGGCGCGGGGCTGAGCTGCGCCGGGCCGGTGAAGCGGGGCGGCAGTCCCGGGGCGGGGCGGGCAGTTGCCGCCGACGCGGAGCCGGGGAGGAGCTGCCGTCGGGGCTGTGGGGGGAGAGGGGCGGGTCGGGGGCGCGGGCGGGCCGGGCTCCGCCACGGGGGCTGCCACGTGCCGGGGTATTCGCCGCTCGGGCCGCCCGGCCGCCCCCGCCCCGATGCGAGGCCGCCCCGGGCCCCCGCCGCCTGCGGCGGAGGATGTTCGGGCGCCGCCGCACCGCGCGGCCCCGGCGCCGGCAGGGGGCGGCCGATGGCGTCGCCGTCGAGCGCGGGGCGCGCCCCCGACGAGCGGCCCACCGTGCCGGTGCGGTGCAGCGGCGGCGCAGACCCCCCGCTCCCTCCGCCCGCTCCGAAGGGGGCGGCGGGGTCAGGGCAGGCGGGGGCTGGCCGGCTGCTGCCCCACGCACCGGCGCCCGGGCTGGCGGCGCCCCCGGCAGCGCTCCCCGCGCACTCCGTGCCCTCTGTCATGATCGCGCCTGGGGAGCGGGCGGCGGGGCTCCTGTGCCGGACAGCCGCGCCCGCGAGGCCCGAGCCGCCGGCGCTACCCCCTCTCACCCGCGCCGACCCCCGTCCCGCGGAGGTTGGCGCTGGCGGGGCGGGCGGTGCGCGGGCGGAGCTTGCCCGCCGCCGGGGACTGTGCTGCTGATGCTGCCGCGGCAGCGGCGGGTGGCGGCGGGCGGGCGAGGGGCACGGCAGCGGTGCACCTCCTGACTGCTTTGCTGGGCTGTGCACGCCGGGCCCGGCGGCGAGGCAGGAAAGGCTGGCTCCGGCGAGGCCGGCGCGGTCCGCGAGCGCGGCGAGGCGGCGCGGCGGGCAGCCGAGAGTTTCCCGCTGGACGCGTTCCACCGCCGTAGGGGGAAACATGGACAGCTTCATGGCCGCAGTCAAGACGCCTGGCGGCCAGTCGCTGTACCCTGCTCGGCCCAGGCACTGCCCGCACGACCTGCGCCTGCCACCTCCTGCACAACGCTCGGTCACCTGAGACGGCAGCCCGGCGGGTGAGTCCCCGCGCTCCGCCGCCCCTCCGGAGCTACCCGGGTGCCCGCGCCGCCGCCGCGCCACCGTCCCCGCGGCCCGAGGGCAGTGCGCCACCGCGTGCGGCGCGCGGTACCGGCGGGCGACAGTGCAGCGAGCGCCTCCCGGGCGGCGGCCCCGGCGCGCCCCGGGCGCGATCGAGCGGCGCCGCCACACCCTGCGCGGGCCATTGTCCCGCTGGACACCGTGAGCGCTGCTGCCGAGGCACGGCTCCGCTACTAAGCGCGCCCATTGTCTGTGCCCGCAGCATTACCTGAAGGAGTCCAAAGGAAGTCGGCGGTGGCTATGTTCATGGAAGGTGAGCGCCGGCGCCCCCGTCTCGAAACGGCGGCCCTCGAGCGGGGCGGCGACCAGAGGCTGCCCTCGGTGCACCTGGGGCCCGCCGTCCGCGCCCCAGCCAGCCCCCGCCCTCCGGGGTGGCGGACCTGTGCCCTCGACAGGAGGGGTGGTACTGCCTTCAACAGGGAGAACTGCGACACCCGCTACGACACATGCGGCGGCTGATGAGCTCCCGGGAATGGCCCGCGACCGATGTGGGGAGTCCGCCCCACTACTCCGTGGGGCCTCCCCGAGGGACGGGGGCCGGGCGGGCAGCGCCCGCCGTCCCCGCCCTGGAAGGTGTCTGCTGCTCGCTGCCCCGTGATGATCAGTCGCCCAGGGCACGGGCAGGCGGTGGGTGCGCAGGATCGCCGGTAATGAGTGCTTATCTCTTCGCTCTCTCTCACGCTGCAGCCCTCATGGGTACCAAACATCCGTCACTCAACCACCAGATCGTCTAAAGAGTATATTGGGAGTACCCTGCTAGGATTGTCGTTTGGGGAAGTACTTAAAACACAGGAATCACAAGTGCTTTTCTGTGCCTACAGAAGCTTCTAGGACAGGTTTCATCTGTAGCATGAATCATCTGAAATGTCAAATCGGCCATAAGGCAAATTTAGAAAATGGTTCATTCCACTTCCCTTGCCAATGTTTCATCAGGATGTTTGTTTTATGTGTGGTCGAGTCTTGCATGAGGCTTCATGACTCCTCTGAAATCACAGACGAGTCATCGTATGTTTCTTGTGTCTTGTGCCATCTGCCAGGAACGGGATCCTGTCCTTTTTTTCTCGCCAGAAGAAAATCCTCCACGTGTGGAATGCAAACATGGTGTAAGGAGGGACATAAGGAGGGAAAAAGTTTGTACTTAAAAGAACAGGCATCTCCTGCCTTTTTTAAGCTAGCAAGATGTGCAGAGACAGGTTAAGACTAAGCTGGGAAAGGAATTTGTGTTTCCTCAATTGCTGCAGCTCAGTTCTTTAAACACCATAGGCGATGACAAGGTCGAGAAACTCAAGTTTCATACTCCTTGGAGTTGTGAGGTAATCTAATGAAGAAAAAACTGGGGATATCCTTGAGAGCCTTCTCAAACGCTGCAGTGAGTGAATCCATCACGAGTGCTGGGGATTAGTGTCGTTACACATCTGACAATTGAGAAGAATGTGGAGCAGATCTCTAGTTCAAAGAAGATAAATGAGAGACACCAGATTTATATAGCATCTGTACAGAAGGATGTTACTTTGTCTTCTGCAAAACAGAGACATGGGCAGTAATTCCGCAAAAAACCTCCAGTGGTTCAGTAGTCAGCCATTTACACTGCATTGACTAGAGTCTTCTCAATTTTTATCATGAAAAACTGAAGCACCGAGAGGTTGCCTGTTCAGGCGATCCACTGTGTTGGCAGAATAGCTGAGAGCAAAGTCTGCTCCATCATACTGTCCATGAGCTTGTGATTCAATTATGATGATAAAAGACATGTTATTATTGATTAACTCAGTAAAACTATAGTGTCAGGAGAAAATTCAAGACAATTACAGTGTCACTTGGTGGCAGGAAGTTAAGATAAAACTGAGACAGAAACTTTCCCTTTTCCCCTTCCCAGGATTTAATTTTCTTCCAGTTAGGTGACCAATCCTCACCCTGTGTGAGGGTCAGAGGCACAGCAGGACTTCAACAGCTCTCTATTACAGATTCAAGCCATATGATCAAGTGATGTTTGTGAGCGTGCCTCTTCCAAGTCTGAGAAAAGTGAGTGTTGCTGATGGGCTGTGCGCCCCAGAATCACACATTAAAGGATGTGGCCAGACTTCTGTGAAACAAGTGACAAGACACAGGCTTTTTCTGCTGAAGCGCAGGAAAAAAAAAAAAAAACAAAAAGAATATCGAACGCTATTCCAGATATAACCATACTGATCTTTTAGTCCGGAGTTGTGACATAGTTCAGAGCCACATGCTGAAGAGATGTTACACTAATTCAGTATGCAAGGATTAGCGGACCAAAATTCCTTTTAGATGAACTCCAGGTTCAGCACGTAGCAAAGTAATTGCTGTAGCTGAGGGGACAGTGGGATGTTGCCTGTAACTTTAGCAGGGCTGACTGAGCAGGCAAGGACTGTGAATTTAGTGGTCAGCCTTTATCAGCATATTTGGCCTTAGGCAGGAGCATTATGTGTCAAGCTGAAGCTGTATGCCAGATTCTTTGGAAAATAGAACAGTTTTTTTCTGAATTACAGCTGCCACTGCTATTCTGCTGTCATTGCAGGTGGTGTCACAGGGGACCTTTTTACACTTCTTCCCTTTCCACTCCTGGGGCTCTTCCTGTGGAGGCAGTTACACATCAGCAGCCACGGCGCTAGTGCTGCCAGGGGGCGCAGTGTCTTTGTTAACGTTGGAACATCTTGTGAAGCATGCTGCTTCTGAATTGGCTGATGAGTTGGGAAACAAGGGGGGGAGCAAGCAGTAAGTTGGAAGTGAGATGCAAGGTAGGAGGAAAGGGGTCTGTTTGTTCCTTCAGTACCTTCCTTCTTGCTTTCCTTTCCAAGTGTAACTCATTTCAAAGCAATGTCAGAGAAGGTATTGTGTAATTGAGTATTCAGTTCACTCGGTTTGTCAGCCACGTTTGGACGAGGCGGGGGAGGAATCTCTGGTTGAGGTGTATTCATATCGGGGATAAACGAGCCTGAGTTTAGGTTCATAATCCCTTTATGAACCTAAAAGTTTCTAGCATTTTTCAGAGAGGAAGTAGAAGTCTGAGCCCTGACAGAAACAATTTTGTTGACTCTGAGCTGTCTACAGAGAATATGCCTTCATGGTGAGCAATGATCATACAGGAGGTATAAAGGAGCTGGTGGGAAGGTTACTGAGCACTGCAAAAGTACTGCTGCTAGCAGGGAGCCGGTTAGGTACCTGTTTCATGAAGACAGGAGATTTCCACCGTAGAAAGCTGTTAAGAGAAGAGGTCTCAGCAGCTCCTGAAAACATTTCTTCTGGGAGTACCAGACACATTAACAGAGCAAACGCGTATCCTGCGTCAGTTTCTCCTGTAAGTGGTCACAACAGGGGATGATTGCAATATTACTTCATCAGGTCTGGTCCAGATCCACTTAGAGAAAACCCAGAAAATAACAACGCTTTGGGTTCTGTCATGCAGCAAGAATTCGGTTCCTGTTGGCCCACATAATTAAGAACACACTTCTTGTGAATGATTTCAGGACACTGAAATAAAACCCAAATTTGCCTCAGACAGTGATGTGGGTCATCATGCATTGCACAAAGGTCTGGTACACTGAGTGTATTAACACAGGAGTGTAATAGAGAAGTTGTTAAGAGTGGAATTTGTCTCACTTCCGAGTCTTTTAGTTTTATTGAGCAGATAACCGTGTTGGAAATGATACAGAGCGCCTGTATCTCCCAGGAAAGAGAGTTAACCAACAGGAATCTTCTGAGATACCTGACTATTATTTAGTGTTGGCGATTCTGTAGTGTGCAAAGCAGGAAATAATGTGTTCTGCCTAGTTGGTGGTTGGATGTTGAGTAGCTTGCTTTGGGTAGAGGAAGGTGTTGATCGCCTGTCAGGTTTTTAACGGTGTATGTCTCGGCGAGGTCTGTAACCCTGTGTGTTCCACCTCCTGACTGCAGTGGTTGGTGTTTCTGTGCAGTGTGGAGGACAGGAGTGTCCTGAACGTGGATCGAGTGGCCAGAGCAGTGGAAGAATGGGTTATCAAGGATCAGGTTAGAGGCTGGCAGACTCTGGGTGGTTCCTGGATAACAAAACAGTATCGCAGAACCGACTGTATTGATCATAAACGTGTGCTCCAACTGAGCCATCAGAAGAGGAATAGGTACAGCAGCTGCTCTGAAGTCCAATTATGCAAAAGATAGGGTACATACAGGGCTAAAATGCGCTGATGGGACAGTGCTGCCGAGAGAGCTGTTCTATCAGCTGAAATTCTAATCAGAACAGGAACTAGAATATGGAGAGGATAATTGTTAGTATGGCTAAGTGACTCCCATTCTGTTATCCTTTGTCTTCTAGATAATGGAATGGCATTGTTCCTAAACGCGGTAACTGCAGTAGTTTAAAGAGGGAGAGGAATGGAATGCTTTTTTGGATATAAGATTTTTTTTTATTTTTTTTAAAAACCCCACTCTTCGAGGTAAAGTACCAATGGAGAGAGGATCAAGGGATTTGAGTTCTCCTGTATCTGTAAGTAACTGGAGCATCCCTTTTCCAAATCTTTGTCTTCTAGGCCCAGTCTTGTTGTCAGTGGCTCTTCGATGAGGCTCAGCTTACTGTAGCAATGGGCACCTAATGGCCAGCCTGTTCAGGAAGGGCAGTGGCTCTACATCCAGAATTTGGGTAGAGAGCTGAGAAACACCTGACGGATGGACGTAAGTGTTTAATTGAGGAAAAACTGGACCACATTGTTTCAAGGGACATATTATCTAGTGGTCCTTGGGTTCCAGATCTCTGCTGAAAAAGAAGTGTGCAAATTTGGTAACTGTTAGTTATCTACATTCAGGAAATCTTGCCTCTTTTCATTCTTGTGTAAAATTACCACCTCTCCCACGTTCTGAAGGTTCGATTCAGCAGGACTTACTTTGTCCTTCGGA
>CM031873.1:12135068-12160039 GCA_018697195.1 Certhia americana | reverse complement strand
GCAAGGGCGCCCAGCGTGGCGGCGAGCAAGGTACCGGCTGGAGGCCGACAGGTGCAGAGAGCGCCCCGGGAGGCGGCCCCGGCGCGTCACGGGCGCGATCGAGCGGCGCCGCACCCCTGCGCGGCCGCCTGTTACCGCTGGCCACCGGAGCGCTGCTGCGGGCAGGCTCCGCCTAAGGCGCTGCCTTGTCTGTGCCGCAGCTACATGTAAATGAAGGAGTCCAAAGGCAGCGGCGAGTGGCTGCTGTTCTGGAAGGTGAGAGCCGGCGCCCCCGTCTTTCGCCAACGGCGGCCACGAGAGGGGACGGCGACCGAGGCTGCCCGCGGTGCCAATGAGGGCCGCGTCCCTCGCCGCCAGCCCCCCGCCCGACGGGGGTGGATGACACCTGTGCCATCGCCATGGCGGGTGGTACTGCTCTTCAACAGGGAGAAACTGCGACACCGCTACGCACCCATGCGGCGCTGATGAGCTCCCGGGAATTGGCCCGCGGACCCGCCCCCGTGGTGAGTCGACCCCTCCAGCCGGGGGCATCCCCGAGGGACCGGGCCGGGCTGGGCAGCGCCCGCCGTCCCGCACCTGGAAGGGGTCTGCCTGATCGCTGCACGTGATGATCGTGCCCCGGCACGGGAAGGCGGTGGTTTGGGGAGTGCGCAGTATCGCCGGTAATGAGTGCTTCTCTCTCGATCTCTTCTCACGCTTGCAGCCTCTGGGGTACCCAAACATCAGTCACTAACAGTGTCTAACTGAGTATATTGGGGAATTACTGCTTGGATTGTCTTTTGGGGAGGTACGGTAAAAACAGGCATCAACACAAAGTCTTTAACTGTGCTCAAGAAGCTTTAGACAGGTTCATCTGTAGCATGAATCAAATTATGAATGTAAATATGCCTAAGGGCAAATTAGAAATGTTCCTACACTTCCCTTGCCACTGATTTTTCATCATGGATGTTTGTTTCTGTGGGGTCAGAGGTCTGCATGCGGCTTCTATGAATGCCTCTGAATCACAGATGTATCATGTATGTTTCTTGTTCTTTGTGCCCATCGGCAGGAACTGGGATCCTGTCTCTCAGCCCAGAAGAACATCCTCACTGGTGGAAGGCAAAACATGGTGTAAGGGAGGGACAAACGGAGGGCAATAGCTTTGTACTTAAACAGCATCTCCTGCCTTTTAAGAAGCAGAGTGCTTGCTGAGAGGAAGGTTAAGACTAATGCTTGGAAAAGAATTTGTGTTTCCTCAATTGCTTGCGATCAGTTCTTTAACACATTAGGCTGGACAGAGGTCGAGAAAACTCACGTTTACATCTCTTGGATGTTGTCCAGGTATCTTACTGAGGAAGAAAAAACTGGGGATATCTGACGGCTTCTCAAACAGCTGCAGTGGTGAATCCATCCGAGTGTGGGCTGATAGGGGTTACACATCTGAACAATTGCGAAGAATGTGTGAGCAGCTCTCCAGTGCAAAGAAAGATAATGAGAGGACACCAGTGTATATATGCATCGTACAGAAAGGATGTTACGTTGTCTTCTGCATAAAAACAGAGACATGGGCAGTAGTAATTCATGCATCAAAACCTCCAGGGGTCAGTAGTCAGCATTTACACGCATTGACTAGGTCTTCTCAAGTTCATTATGAAACACTGAAGCACAGAGCGTTGCCTGTTGTGGCCATCCACGTGTGGTTGGCAGATAGCTGAGAGCAAAGTCTGCTCCATTCATTCTGTCCACTGAGCTTTTGGTGATTCCCTAGATGATATAGAAAACATGTTATTTATTGATTTAAATCAGTTAAACTATAGTGGTCAGGAGAAAATCAAACAATTACGTGTCCTGGTGTGCAGGAAGGTAAGCTTTAAACGCGACAGAAACTCTACCTTTTCCCTATCCCAGGATTTAACTTTTCTTCCAGTAGTGACCAAATCCTCACCTGTTGTGCGTTGTCAGAGGCCAGACAGGACTCAACACAGCTCTCTCTTACGATATCCCATATGCTCAAGTGATGTTTGGAGCGGTGCCTCTTCCAAGTATGAGAAAAGGAGTGTGCTATGGGCTGTGCTGCCCCGGACAGCACACATACAGGATGTGGCCAGATTCTGTGAAACAAGTGGACAAGAAACAGGCTTTTTCTGCTGATGGGCCAGGAAGGAAAGAATATCAAGCTAAGTCCCAGATTAAACATCTGATCTCTTAGCTCAGGCTTGTGTGACAGAGTTCAGAGCCATGCTTGAAGAGATGTTACACTAATGCCGTATGAAGGATAGTGAGGACCAAATTACTTTTAGATGAAATCTCCAGGTTCCAGCAAGTAGCACATTTAATTGCGTAGAGGTGAGGGACCGGGACGGTTGCATGTAACTTTAGCAGGCGACCTGAGGGCAGGACTTGGATTTTGGTCAGACCTGTTATCAGAATATTTGGCCTTAGGAGGGCCATGAGTGTCAAGCTGAAGCTGTCTGCAGAAGAATTTTCTTGGGGGAAATAGAACAGTTAATTAATACATGCTGGCACTGCTATCCACGTCATTGTAGTGGGTCACAGGGACCTTCTTCACTTCTTCCCTTTCCACTCCTTGGGGCTCTTCCCGTGGAGCAGTTACAATCAGAAGCAGGGAGCTAGTGCTGCCAGGGGAGCAGTGGCTTTGTAGGGGAACATCTGTGATAGCATTGATGCATCTGAATTGGCTTTGATGAGTTGGGAAAAAGGGGGGAGCAGTACGTTGGAACTGAGTTCCAGGTAGGTAGGATGGGGTCTGTTCTTGCCTTCAGTACCTTCCTTCTTGCTTTCCTTTCACGTTTATCATTTCAAAGCATTGTCAGGAGGAAGGTATTTGTGTAATGAGTATTCCAGATTCACTCGTTCTGTCAGCCGTTGTACGAGGCAGGGGAGAATCTCTGGTTAGGTGTCTTTCATATACGGCGGATAAACGAGCCTGAGTTAGTTCCTAATCCCATTTAGAAACTAAAGGTTCGTAAGAAATTTTCAGTGACGGACAGTAAAAGTCTGACGCCTGGACGGCAAACCAATTTTGTTCTCTGAGCTGTTCTTCCGATGAATATGCCTTCATGGGAGCACGATATACAGGAGGTATAAAGGAGATGTGGGTAAAAGGTCCGAGCAGCAAAAAGTACGACTACTAGGCAGGGAGACGGTAGGTATCTGTTTCATGAAAGAAAGGAGATTTCTACAGTTAGAAAGCTGTTAAGGGAGGAGGTCTCAGCAGCTCCTGAAACATTTCTTCTGGGAGTACAGTAACATTAACACAGGCAAACGCTGTATCTATGGTCAGTTTTCTCCTGGAGTGGTACAACGGGATGATGAAATATTACTTCATCAGTCTGTCCAGATCCCTTAAGCGAAAAACCCAGAAAATACAAAGCGTTGTGTTCTGCGTCTGCAGCAAGAATTCTGGTTCCTGTTGGCCCACATCATAAGACACACACTTCTTGTGAATTGATTCAGGACACTGAAATAAAACCCAAATTTGCCTCAGACAGGTGCTGTGGGTCATCCTGCATTGCACAAAGGTCTGGTACACTGAGTGTATTACACAGGAGTGTAATAGAGAAGTTGTTAAGAGTGAATTTGTCTCACTTCAGATTCTTTTAGTTTTTGAGCAGATAACCGTGTTGGAAATGATACAGAGCGCCTGTATCTCCCAGGAAAGAGAGTAACAACAGGACTTCTTTCTGAGCTACCTGACTATTATTCAGTGTTGGCTTTATTTCTGAGTGTTGCAAAGCAAGGAAATAATGTGTCTGCCTAGTTGGTGGTGGATGGTTGAGTAGCTCTGCTGTGGGTAGAGGAAGGTGTTGATCGCCTGTCAGTTTTTAAGGTGTATGTGCTGGCGAGGTCTGTAACCCTGTGTGTTCCCCTCCTGACTGCAGTGTTGGTGTTGCTGTTGCAGTGCTGGAGGGACAGGAGTGCTCCTGAACGTGGATCGAGTGGCAGAGCAGCTGGAGGAGATGGGTTATCAAGGGATTCAGGTTCGAGGCTTGGCAGACTCTGGGTGGTTCCTGGATAACAAACAGTATCGCAGAACCGACTGTATTGATACCATAACGTGTGCTCCAACTGAGGCCATCAGAAGAGGAATAAGGTACAGTCAGCTGCTCTGAAGTCCAATTATGCAAAAGGATATGTACATTTACAGGTGCTCTAAAATGCGCTGATGGGACAGTGCTGCAGAGAGAGCTGTTCTATCAGCTGAAATTCTAATCAGAACAGGAACTAGAATATGGAGAGGATACATTGTTAGTATTGCTCTGTGCCTCCCATTCTGTTACTCCTTTGTCTTCTAGATACTGGAATGGCATTGTTCCTGAACGCTGTAAGCTGCAGTTTAAAGAGGGAGAGGAATGGAATTGCTTTTTTGGATATAAGATTTACCCCACTCTTCGATGTAAGTACCAAAGGAGAGAGATCAAAGGGATTTGAGTTTCCTCTGTATCTGTAAGTAACTTGGAGCAATCCCTTTTCCAAATCTTTTGTCTTTCTAGGCCCAGTCTTTGTTGTCCAGTGGCTCTTCGATGAGGCTCAGCTTACTGTAGACAATGTGCACCTAACTGGCCAGCCTGTTCAGGAAGGGCAGTGGCTCTACATCCAGAATTTGGGTAGAGAGCTGAGAAACACCTTGAAGGATGTGACGTAAGTGTTTAATTGAGAAAAACCTGGCACATTTGTTTCCAAGGGACATTCTTATCTAGTGTCCTTGTGTTCTCAGATCTCTGCTGAAAAAGAAGTGTTGCAAATTTGGTAGCTGTTAGTTCATCTACATCAGGAATCTTGCCTTTTTCATTCTTGTGTAAAATTCCACCCTCTCCCACGTCTGGAAGGTTCGATTCAGCAGGACTTACTTTGTCCTTCGGGACATAATCCATGTTTCTATTTTTTCTTTAGTGCGAGCTTTGCTCCTGCCTGTTTGTCCCACGAGATTATCACACGCAAGTAAGTGCTTGTGCAGCTCCTGTGAGAGGTGAACGGGGTGCTTGGGAATGAACCTGTCCTGGCAGCCTGACCCCTCTGATGTGATCTGTACGGTTTGTCTTTTCAGTCACTGGACTGACATCCAGGTGAAGGGGACATCATTACCCCGTGCCCTGCACTGTTGGGATCGGAGCCTCCATGAGAGCAACAAAAATGGGAAGGCTCCTCTGAAAGGCTGCCCAATTCACCTGATTGACAGCTGTCCATGGCCTCACTGCAACCCCTCGTGCCCCACAATCAGGGACCAGTTCACAGGGCAGGAGATGAATGTGATCCAGTTCCTCATGCACATGGGTTTTGATGTTCAGAAGATGGCACAGCAGCAGGGCCTGGAGCCCAGTAAACTCCTGGGGATGCTCAGCAGTGGTAACTAGGGAGGGCTCATCAGAGGGGCAGAGATTAGATCAGGAGGAGAGAGACTCTCAGCCCTTCTCCCAAACTCTCTAATCTTCTTCCTTAATGTTCCTGCAGGCAGATGCATGCTCATACCCATGGCACACTCATACCTGTGCACTCACATGCTCCCACACTCTTGCACGCTTATGATGTGTCAAGAAAAAAAAAAAAAAGGAAAAACAAAAAAAAAGGCAATCAGCAATTTCTTGCTTACACTGTTTGGCTGGAACTTGTTCCCTCCTTCCAAACTCCAGGGCTAAGTTTCAGCTGGTCACATCCTCTTCCTGTGTTACACAAGGTAATCAGATACAGGGAGTAGCAAAGCCATAAATAGCAGTGATGAGAACATTCCCCAGATCTGGGACATCTTCCCTTGCCATGAATTTTACATCATAGACTTGTTACAAGTGGTGAAAAAAGCAAGCACTGGATTTCTTCTGTCCAACTAGAAGTGAAGGAATGATTGCATTACTTCCTGGAGGTTAGCATCTCATGCTGAGTCACAGTATACAGACCCAGGACACGTGCTAGGGATGGACACTCTTGTACTCAATTTATTCATATTATTTTATAAAATGACTTTTTAATTACTTTTTTAAACTAAGCAAAAAATATAAAGGATATTGTAACATATTTTTTTTAAATAACGAAGAAACCTCTTGCTACTTTGGCAACATGGACATATTTATTTTAATATGTAAAACGCTATTTATAAGGGCTGACCAGAGAACCATACCTATGTCTTTGTAAAGTTGTATATGCTGCTGATTTGGATGGGTTATCCTGATGGTCACTTGTGCCTGGGAGAGGGCTAAGGGTGGTGTTGACGTTTTGTATTAATTAGATTTCTGTGTTCCCCTTGCAGTGTGCCTTGTCATTGTTTCTCTGATGAAGAGGTTGTAATATAAGGTTTAAGTACAGAGACTTTCACCCAGCACCTGATGTTTGCAGACTTTCACAGCATTTTTCCTTGCCTGTGATTCCCCAGGTAGTCCAAGGCATTGCACTGTAAGGTGGAGGGATATCTGGCTTTGCTGCAAAGGCCTCTCTTCCAGTGAGGGAAGTGTTTGATCAGAGCATCAGAAGCATTTGGAGCAGAAAAGGCATAGAACACAGGACAAGCACCAACATATTTCTCTTCTAATCATTTGGGAACACACCCACCACAGCATAGAGAATCCCCTTTGATGGTAGTGGGAGGAGAGCAAGGGAGGGATGGAGGATGCATGGCTGAGGCTGGAGAGGAGAGGTTCCTTGGGTGGGAGCACGTGGGTGGCTGGAGCAGAGCTGCAGCCTGAGGCACAGTTCAGGCATGGGGAGACCTGCAGGGGAGCACAGCTGCACGGTGCTGGGGCCAGCTGTGTGTGCCTGCCTTGGGCACGTGGCTACACAGCTCACCAGCCACAGAAAACCTGGGCCTGATTTCAGAAAAATTCCCTGTACCCTCCAGACAGACCTTGCCAGGTTAGAACTGTGAGAGCCCTCGTTTTGGGTAGGTAAACCCCAAAAAATGAACCAAGCTGTAGCCCTTTGGTTCCTTTTCTTGGACTTCAGGGAAAGTCTGGCAGGACCACACAGAGATCACCACAATCAGCTGTCCTGCTGTGCGTGATGGCCTTAACACAGAGTGAAGATAAAGAAAAACTAAAGACAAAATGGTTGGTGCTCCCAGTGAAACTGAAAAGCAGGAAAACATCAGTGGAGTTTGCCTATGATCAGTTTGGATATTACTGATATCCTTTATGTTTTAATGACTTGGGTATAAAAGTAGAATTGTCCTGATTACGTTTTTCATGTTTTCTGCTGTGCAGAAGCCAGTGACAAAACGGCAGGAGTGGAAGAATTCAGTGCCATGTGTTTGTATTCTGTGATCTTTTGACTACATAAGGGTCTTTATTTCCAAGGGGAAAGTGGCCCTGGTCTGTCTGGTGCAAAGCAGTGTGGTTTTGGGGCCCTTTGCACTCTGCCAGCACTGACTGGAGCTGAGGGCTCTCCAGAGGGAGAGCCCCACTTCCCGAGGGAAGGCAGAAGCTGAGCAGCAGGACCAGCCCTGCCTGCAGCCCTGGCACTGATGTGTCCTCAGGTGGGCTCTGGAGCATCCCCAGGAGGTGAAGTGCCAGGGAGTGCCACCATGCAGAAAGGGACCCACTGCCAGGGGGCCTGGAAAACTGCTACAGGTGAAGGATTCACACAGGTAGGGCAAGATTTTGTGATGAAAACCTGTTCACCTGGAGTTTCTCACTCTCCTGCTGCATTTCCTGGTTATTGTGATGTTAATTGTGCAACTTCCACCCCAAATGAATGCAGGCTTTTGTACTTTTACCCCCAGAGGCCTTTCAAAGGAAAATGGAAGAGACTTGAGATGAATGAAAGAGACACTGAGGGCACAAGATGGTGACAAAGCTAAAGGTAGGCACATTTTATCGTTACAGCCAAAAATTTGTACTGTTCTCATGAGAGCCACTCCAGCAGTTAAGTTTTTTTGCTTCCATCCTGGGATAAGTACTGCAGGTGAGGAGTCAGCAATGCTGCTGTGAGGTAAGAGAGGAATTTATCTGCTATGTTGTGGTGAAAACATTCCCCCATTCTCATTCTGAAATTACATCAGAAATTTTGTTTGGGGCTTTTAGAGATATAATTAAGAGACTTCTGGGTAGAGATGAAGTCTGGGGGGCACTGTATACCAGGAATGACTCACTGTGAAAGCTTTGATCTCACAGGAGGGAGAATTTGACACTATTTATTGAAATCTGTGTTTCAAAACAGCTAAGAAAATCAAAGCAAATTTTAAAACGATTGTATTTGGTTATTGCATTCAGAGATACAAGAAAAACTGATTTTGACATAAAGTAAAAGAGAGACAGAGGAGAGTTTAAGGAAATGTTGAGGATGGGTGCTGTCAACCTTCACAGCCACAAGCTGTCACACAAAGCACAGCAGGTAAATGTATCACTGCTCCATATCAACTGCAGCAAAGTGAGTCAGCTTTTATTCAGCCTCTGGCCTAAATCCTTTCTTTTATAGGGTTTGTGCTGCCTTTGGGCTTGTGCCCCCACTCAGGGACTCTTGGTTCTGCAGGACTGAGCTCTTTCCCCTGCAGCACGAGTGGATCTCAGCCCACTGCCACAGCCAGACACCTCCCCTCAGCACGGGGGGCTGTGTGGAGGAGGCAGCATTCCAGTCACCCCAGAGTTTCTAGAAGAACAGCAGAAGGATAATCAAGAGCCTTTGATGGAGCTCGCAGTTTCAGTGTTAAATAACACCCGCTCCCAACAGCTGAGTGGGGGCAGGACTCATTCCAGAACTATTAATAAAGCCCCTATTTATACTCCAGGTTTCTGTGAACGGTGCAGCAGAAAGCTACAGCTGCGGAGCTAAAATGGAATAAATGTCAGCCTCCAGGGAAAAGTACTGTCCTGTGGGAAAGGAGACAGCCAAAGGGGCAGGTCTCAGACCTGAGGAAGCAGAGAGCAAACGGCAGCACCCTGAGCTTACAGGCAGTGGGCAGAGCCAGCCAGTCACCTCCCTGCAGCCGCAGGTCTGTGCAGAGCTGCCAGAGATGCAGCGTCAGAGGCAGCTCCCGCTGCTGCCAGCAGAGACCAGCGGGATTTGAGCTGCCACTCCACTGAGCTGGGACCAGGTGTGACTCAGGGCAAAGGTTCAAGAGCCAGAAAGGACGTCTGGGGAGGCTTTGAGCGCACTGTCTGCTGGACTGGGATGATAATGGAGAGCACAGGAGGGCCGTATCTGAACACAGCTGCCGTGACATCCCCGGTAGGAATAGCTCGATTGCTGCAGATGACCTTTGGATGTACCACGTTCAGCCTGGTTGCCCACCAAGGGGGGTTCAGCGCCGCCTACGGCACCTTCTGCATGTTTGTCTGGACCTTCTGCTTTGCCATCACCGTGTTCATCATCGCCTGTGAGTTCACACACCTGCACAGCTGCCTCAGCCTCTCCTGGGGAAACTTCACCGCTGCCTTTGCCATGCTTGCCACACTCATGTCCATCACGGCTGCAGTGATCTATCCGCTCTACTTTGTCCAGGTGGGCTGTTACCCCATCGGCTGTGAGGTGAGAGATTTCCGCATCGCAGCCAGCGTCTTCGCGGGCCTTCTGTTTGTCACATATGCCACTGAGGTGTTCTTAACCAGGGCTAAACCGGGACAAGTCACCAGCTACATGGCCACTATCTCTGGGCTCTTGAAAATCGTTCAGGCCTTCGTGGCCTGCATCATCTTTGGGGCACTGGTGAACGACAGCCAGTACGGTAAATACGTGGCGACGCAGTGGTGTGTGGCTGTCTACAGCTTTTGCTTTGTGGTGACAGTGGTGGTAGTGGCCTTCAGTGTCACAGGTAAGACTGCCTTGCTGTGGTTCCCTTTTGAGCGTTCTGTGGTCATCTACACCTTTGGGGCTGTGCTGCTCTACACGAGTGCTGCGGTCATCTGGCCAGTGTTCTGCTTTGACAGCAAGTACGGCTCCCCACGACGCCCTGGCCTCTGTGCCAAGGGCAAGTGTCCCTGGGACAGCCAGCTGGTGATTGCCATCTTCACCTATGTCAACCTGCTGCTCTATGTCTTGGACCTGGCGTACTCCCAGCGCATCCGCTTTGTCTCACACCTCTGAACTGTGGCTTGGCCTCTGTGGAGGCCTCTCAGTGCTGAAACACTGCAGATGCAGAGGGGCAGAGAGGTGCTGGGCAGCCACACACACACCATCAGCCAAACCCCAAGGTGAGGACTGACTGCACTAAGGAATTAATGACCTGGAGCAGGTGGGCTGCATCTGGTGCAAAGCACAGCCCAACTCCTCCATGGTTCTGCCTCACCCGCCTGATGCCAGCACGAAGGAATGACACAGCTCCACGTGCATCTGCAGACAGCAGGAATGCTCGTAACCACAGCAGCAGGGCTGCAGGCTACCAGGTTACTGAGACAATATTAGGGAAGACACCAGGGATTTTGAAACTGTTAACCAGTGCTTAATGGTAGCCAAGTGACTATTCAGGAGGTGGAAAAGTTAAAAGCTGCATGAAGGAACACCAGTTCAGGAGATGAAAATCAATACCTTGGAGTTTGGGTTAGTTTGGACTGCGTTGTGAGATGGGAAATGCCTGCAGGTGTGGGCACTTCCAGTCTGGGTGTTTCTGAGAAGAGCATCATGGCCATCACAGTATTTTGAAGGTTGCCAGTCTTTTCCCTTCCTCTCCTTCGCTGTCTAGCACAGAAAAGGAATATCCTCAAGTGCACACTTTGCAGGAGGCCTATTTGATTTAATATTCCTATTTAGCAAACACTGAGTCACTACAGAAATGAAAATTTGTGAAGTTGGGGCTCTTCTGCTGAGAATCAGGTTGTAGAGCAGAGCCAACCTGCAAAGTGACAGTGTGTGACCTGCCATCCTCACTTGAGCAGCACAGAAAATAACCTTGGCACGTGCTCTGTCTGAATTCATGGGGCACCATGGCTCTACACTGGGGTCAAGGTTTTTTTTTTTCTGGAGGCCTGAAGATAAATTCTGGGGACATGGGAAAGAGGAGGCAGAGACGAACTGATCTCACAGTGCTGCACAAGAGACCAAAGCGGGTGGGGAGGGGACATGGACAGGACTTGCACATGGGACCCCAGAGCAGCTCAGGCACAGGATTCCTGAGCACTCTGCAGCACTGAGTAGCCAAATTTCTCAGACCCATCCCTGACAAAACACCCACTTTAAAGTTCCACACTTCTCAGCTCAGATTTCAGGTCCCATAGGAATCTTCATTTGTTGCAGGGAGAAGCCAGAGTGTCCAAGTGCTTGTGCAGCACATGCAGACTTAAGTGCTTTGATTAAAATCTCCAGTAGCTGCCTGTCAGAAGCAAGATTTATTTTCTAACCAAAACAAAATAAAGCTGAATGGCAGATGTACACTCACATCTCCTGAGATCTGTGTGCTGTCACCCTCCTGTCCACACTTTCATTGCAGCAGACACGGCCCTTTCTGCATGAAAGTAGAGCTCACTTTATTTTAATGTACAAAGCCTGAACGCAGACCCAAAATAGAACAGACACAACACAGCAAGACCTCTGAGTGGATTCTTTGCAACAGAATGACTCAGGAATAAGGAAAGAAATTTACTTTTCATTGGTGCTTTCTGTGGGGTTTGAAAAGCAAAGGGAAAACTTGTTGGGACAGATTATGTTGAATAATTCTGAGGAAGGACCAGCCCTTAGCAGGGGGGAGCATTAGCCAGGAAATGGGACAAGAATCGGGATCCAGCACAAAGGAACAGCCTTCCAAGGGGGGTTTCACTTCTGTGAGTCCCAGTGAAGAGCAGGAAATCTGGAAGATGTAGTCCAAGAGGAGGCTGGTAGTTGAAGACCCAAGGCTGTCTGCTATAGACATAAACCAGGAGCTTTATTTCTTGCCACCCAAACAATTTATGAGTTGTACAAGCACAAAATGCTGACTTGGAGAAGGAAACTCACTTGTGTTGGAGGAGTCAATTTACAAGAGCCACTGTGTACTAAAGGACGCTGAGTATTTATGATGTATTCCTGTTAAACCCATCAATATGGACAAATTAAGATGTGCCACACTTGAAAATTACTTATTTTTTGTTATTACAGATCGCTAAAAGCCAAACAGGTGCCTGTGAAGGACCATGGCTTTTGTTATAAAATCCAACCCAGCGAGCCCAGGAATGTTGCTTGAGGAAAGGCCCTGCAGGCTCTGGTGTGGCTCTGGGGGCTGGGGAAGGGGTCAGCAGAGGCAGGAGCCCACAGTGCTTGTCCCCAGGGGTGACACTGCCAGTTGCTCAGGCAGTGGCAGCTGTTGGAAAGCTCCTTGGCTGATAGCATGTAGCTGAGCCAGGTTCCTCCTGGGAAGGTTTTGCACCAAGTAGGAGCAAGAGCAGAAACACAATAAAATCTGGCAATGCCATGGATTGATGCAACTTACAATGAGGCAGGTCAAAGGGCCAGAGAGAAACTGGTACTTGGGAAACAATGAGGGCAAAATTGATTGTCTTCACAATAAGGGCAAAGAGAATTTAACATGGAAATCATGATCCCACTGACTGGAGGAGTGGAAATACAAGTCATTGCCAAGAACAGTGTGTTCAGATTTAGCTTTCTCATCTGCCAGCCAAAGACTGAGCAAAAAATGTGAACATGGTCAAAATGGCAAAAAAAAAGATTGTGTGGACAACAATCCTCTCTTTTGGGAGAAAAAAAATAATAAAAAAAAAATCAAAACCTCATGCTTCAGTGGTTAAAACACTCCCCAACCATTGGAAACTATGAGATTGCCCAATCCAGGACAGAGAACATCTGATATCTGCTCGGCAGGATTTGCCAACCAGCTCTGTCATGATTGAGTTCACCAAACCCTCTTCATTTCCAGAGTGTATCTGCCCCCTTAATTAATAGATGAGGACCAAGCAGCTCACATGAACCAGATTTCCCCAGTCTCCAACCGTTCCCAACCTCTTTTGGTAAACTAATGATAGAATTTAAGTGTGTTCATTCATTAAGGACTTGTGGCTGCAGCCAATCTAGACAGCACCCGGAGGATTCCAGCATGGACAGATTAAAACTGGAATTGTTAATGGCTTTGGTTTGGTTTTTCCCCTTCTTTTTTGGAAGCCCAGGGTTCAGTATCTCCAAAAGATCAGCGTTTAGGAACATTTATCAACAGAAAAAAACGCTGAGATTTATTTCAGTCAATAAAGAAGCATGGGGAAAAAAAATTAAACCAGTGAGGTAAGATGATACTTAGGAAAAAAATCCCTGTGTACTGCCTGGGTTTTACAGGAGCAGTTCAGCGGGCCCGGTCTCTGCACAGCCCCGGGGTCTGACCGAGGGAGCCCTCGCTGCGGGACCGCATGGGAACCGGGACACGGACACTCCCTCCCCGTTCATGGGATTCAGGGAAATCCCTCGGGAAACCTGCGGGCAATTCCCAGGGCTCCGGGACCGGCGGCTGCTCCCTGCAGTACCTGTGATGGGGACCCGGCACCGGAGCGGCCCGGGCCGGCCGAGGGGAGGGGAGACCGGAGCGGAGCGAGCACACGGGGACCCAGAGCTCCGGGCGCTGCCCGAGGGGCCCGGGCCGGCTCGGTACTGTCCGGTGCTGCCCGGCCCGGTATGGCCCGGTATTACCCGGTATTGCCCGGTACTGCCCGGCAATGCCCGGTACTGCCCGGTGCTGCCCGGTACTGCCCGGCAATGCCCGGTACTGCCCGGCAATGCCCGGTGCTGCCCGGTACTGCCCGGCCCGGTGCGGCCCGAGGGGCTCAGGCGGGAGCACAGCGCCGCCTGGCGGCGCGGGACGGCGCTACTGGTGGCCCCGCAGGCGATGAATGATGCAACACCAGGCGCCGGTTGCACCAATCGCTGGCGAGCGCTGCGCCGCTGGCCCCGCCCCCGCCCGCTGAGTGGCGGAACTCCGGCGCTGCCCCGCCCCGCCGCCCGCTGATTGGCTGCACGCCCACTCCCGCCGCGCGGCCGGGCCTCCGCGCGCGCGCAGCCACGTGTGCGGCAGCGGGGCCGGACCGGGACCGGGACCGGGACGTGGCGGGCATGAGCGTGGGGTTCATCGGCGCGGGGCAGCTCGCCTTCGCCCTGGCCCGCGGCTTCACCGCGGCAGGTGGGCGCGGGGCAGCTCGCCTTCGCACTGCCGGGGCTCGGGGCGGGCAGGCGGGCGCGGGGCGGTGCCGATCCCTCGGGCTGACTGACACACGGTGTCGTTCGCAGGGGTCCTGGCTGCCCACAAGATCACGGCGAGCTCCCCGGACACTGACCTGCCCACCGTGAGCGGACTGCGGGTGAGTGCGGCCGGGTAGCGGGGACCGGGTGGTTCCGCTCCCCTCCCGGGCCGTCCCGGGCCTGAGCGGTCCCGTTTGTCCCCAAACCGGTGCAGAAAATGGGAGTGAACTTCACGGTGAGCAACAAGGACACGGTGAAGAGCAGCGATGTCCTCTTCCTGGCCGTGAAGCCGCCCATCATCCCCTTCATCCTGGAGGAGGTCGGCCCCGACATCGAGCCCCGGCACATCGTGGTGTCCTGCGCGGCCGGTGTCACCATCAGCTCCATCGAGAAGGTGAGAGGGGACCGGGCCGGGCCAGGCCGGCCGTGAGCCGGTTCCATTCCTCTGACCCCGAGGGGCCGATGCAAGGGACGCGTTTCTTGTGCTACTTAAGACTAAAGTCACGCAGCAGCAACAACCAACTTGGTTTTGGTCACCTTTGCATGCCTTCATCAGCAAATGCTATTAGAGGTTTTATCCAGCTCTTCCCTTACGTGAGGTGCTGTACAGTCATGCTTCTTTTAACAGCAGTGGGTCATCCCTGAACTTCTGCAGGATTTATGTTAAGTGTCTACAGGATCTGTTTCAGAGATCTGTGGGTTGATGTGGATTGAGTTCTTTGGGATACTCTTTCCAACCTGGCTTTGCCCAGCTCCTGCTTTGCTGGTACTGAGGAAAGCTTCACATTCACAATGCAAAGCTGTGGCTCAAAGCAGGACATTTTTGGTAATACAGGTCTCTCCTTTCCTTCTGCTTGTGTTGCTCTGCCCCTGGGGGGTCCTGTCGTGGACAGCCCATTGATGAAAAAATAATCACTAAAGCTCATTTTTCTCCCTTCTTTCTTTTTTTCTTACTTTCTATCTTCAATGATTTTCTGCCCTAAGAAACTCTCTACCTTCTGCCCCACACCAAAAGTGATCAGGTGCATGACCAACACCCCTGTGATAGTCCGGGAAGGTGCTACAGTCTATGCCACTGGAACTCACGCAGATGTGGAAGATGGGAAGCTTTTGGAACAACTGATGGCCAGTGTGGGCTTCTGCACCGAGGTGGAAGAGGATCTCATCGATGCTGTAACGGGGCTCAGTGGCAGTGGCCCTGCGTATGTATGTGCTGTTTCCTCAGCTAGTGGCAGGCTTAGGGAGAGCAGTACGATTTTTTTTTTTCCCCATCACCCAGATTTGCAATGGGACATGTATTCCAGGGTCCCATTTGGGACAGCAGGAAATTTTTTTTAACAGCCAGATAAGTCTGAAGTCCATAGCCAGTGTGCAGTGTCCACGTGTCCATGTTCCAAAACTTGTGCCTGTAGTTTTCATGATGCAAAAGATGAATTTCTCCCATTCCCCCCACCCCTGAGCTGGAACTAGTGGGAGGGAAGCCTGGCACGGCATCCATGAAGGGAAGGGGGAGGCTTTTGTCAAGTCTGTAAGTGATGGGAGTCACAAAACAGTCCTGAAGCCCTAGGATTCTCTCCTTCCTGAGACTCACCAGTCCTAGAGCAGAGTCTTTCAGTCACCTTCTTCCTCTCTCTCTGGTCTCAGGCATTCACTGCCCTGGATGCCCTTGCAGATGGAGGAGTAAAGATGGGCCTTCCCCGCAGGCTGGCAGTTCGACTTGGAGCACAGGCTTTGCTGGTCAGTGTTACCCCCTGCAGAACAAATAGGAGTCTCTGCCTGCTCTGTGCAGAGGGTGCTACACATCACAGGTTGAAATGATCCCGGTCCTCTCACAGAAATCTCCTTTCAAGAATGTGTTTGGTTTGAGTGCACACAGGTTCATGGTGAGGGGCTGTAGGAAGTGTCTGCAGCAATGTGCTGCTGCTGGTGGTGGTGTGGGAGCTGGGGCCTGGGAAACTGCTCCTTTGCAGGCTTCGTCAGCTCTGAAAAGTGTTTTGGCAGCCTGCAGGAGCCCAGGTTTGCCTGTTGTGAGTGTTGGTGCTGCTCTGTGCAATGGAGAATAGGGGTGTGTGACAGTGGCTCCCTCAGTCAGAGCTCTGGTGTTTTCCTTGCTACAGGGCGCTGCCAAAATGCTGTTGGAATCTGAGCAGCATCCTGGCCAGCTGAAGGACAATGTCTGCTCACCTGGGGGAGCCACTATCCATGCCCTGCACTTCCTGGAGAGTGGTGGCTTTCGCTCACTCCTCATCAATGCTGTGGAGGCTTCCTGTATTCGGACAAGGTGGGCACCTAGGAAGTCCTAATGAGCTTGCAAGACTTGCCCCCCCCCCTCCCCATCTTCTTTTTTCTATGCCTTCCTCTCCCACTACCCCATTGTAGGGAACTGCAGCATTTGGCAGACCAAGAGGAGATTTCCCCGGCAGCCATAAAGAAAACTTTGCTGGACAAGGTGAAGATGGAATCTCCTTCTTTGTCTGTGGCATCTGCTAGCAAAGTCAGTCTGTTCACCAGCAAGAGCAAGAAGAACTGAGCAGACTGCTGTATTCTGGCAGTGCTGAATGTCAATGTCCTGGTTGCAGCCAGGACAGGGTTAATTTTTGCAGGAGCCAGGAATGGCGTGGCCAGGACCCTGGTTATTCTGTACATCATGTACGTGGGCAGAGGGGAGGGGGGCTGAAGAGGGATGGGGAGAAGGGGTCCCTTCTGGTGGGGTGCATGAAGCCAGTGGTGAGAGTAATATCATGTTACATGTGGTGAGCAATCACGTGTGAATCCTTTGCCTCTCTTTTTCATATTGTTGCTGTTATTATTTGTTTTCTTATCTCAATACTGTTTCCAGTAAATTTTTCTTATAGCAAACCATGATCTTTACTTTTGGTGCCTCCAGTTCTCCACTGGGGGAGAGGGACAAGAGGGGAGTGAGAGAGCAGCATGTGGGTTTGAGTATTTCAGTGGGAATGCTAATATGGGGAATAGCATTCCTAAGCCACAACCATTAGTGTTCTCTTGGTGTCCCCTGTACCCGGCTGTGGGGCAGTGCTGTAGCAGAGGGTCTTTAACCTGTCCTGGGGTTGGTGTGAGCTGTCCCTGGCAATGCTGTTTTCTTGGGCAGGGGTTGTATTCTCATCAGAGCTTTGTCAAGGAAATCATTTGTCTGGAAGCCTTGGGTACTTCCAGGACTCAAGGAGTGTTTGTGGTATCCCATGCAGAATTTTTTTAAACAGGATTTTTTAAAGATGTTTCAGAACTTTTGGTTTCCAAGGTTTAATCCTATCTGGCCCCATCTTGCATCTGCTGTCAGAGTTTATGTCCTGTCACTGCCATTATTAGCTGCAGCAGACGCTGCCACGCAAACATCGTGCTGCATGGTACCTCAGGGCTGGGCCCAAAATCTCTTCTGGGAACAGACCGAGTGCTTCTGCCTGATCTCCCACCACTCAGAGACGTGTGGCGTGAGCATTGGACCACGCTCCTTTTCTCTCTCATCCCTTCTCTCTGCTGGGTCTGTCCTGGGGAGCCGTGACCTCTCGCTGCCTCTCCTTTACTGCTGGCCTTGCTTGGGTGCTTTGGCAGGTGGAGGGGTACAGAGCTTTTACATTTCCTGCCGTCTCTGAGTGGGAAATGGTAAAGTATTTTTATGTTAGGCTTTTGGCTGCCGGCAAGGTAGGACCCTATAGGTGTGACAGATGGTTTCTCGTCTTCCCTCTTCACATAAATACTAAATTGGGCTAATCCAAACTGTTCTGACTGGGGATATCCCTTGCCACTGGCAGTGGCCACTAGCTCAGGAGTCCTTGGGTGTCATATGTTCCTTCCTTTCCTGCTCAGGATCTGTAAGACCTGTGCATACAGACCAAGCTGGAAGTCAGAGGGATGAAGTACTGGCTGATGCAAAATGCAAGGGAGTGTTGTGGAAAGAGTTCCCACTTGGCTGAAATAGTGGGATGCAGAATGAATGGCTGCCTGAGCTTGAGCCCCTCTGCAGGGGGCTGTAGGGGTTTCCCCTGGGACTCCCAGGGAGACAGAGCTATAGATTAACTTCCTAGATGGTTTTAGACCTGTAACTGAGCTGGCCACCATCAGAAGATGGAAACCCAGCCCATCAGGGGCTACAAGGGCTACAAGGCTTGCGGTCACATCCCCTGTGCACAGAGCGGAGAGCAGCAGTGCTGCTGCTGGGTCCGAGCCCCTGCTGCTGTCCTACGGAGCACGGTTTCTCCTTAACTCCTGTCTGCCCACTTTCATTGCTGCACCTTCCACTTGCCCTGCTCTGGTACACCCGTCTTGCCCTCCCTGCTTTGCCTGTGGCATGGCAGCAAGCTGGGCACAGCCTGTGTGTCACGGAGCTGCAGCAGAAGGGCTGGGAGCGGCTGGAGCGAGCCCGGCGTGAGCCGGGAAAGCGGCGATCGTGAGCGGAGCGGCGGCCCCGGCCCTAAAGGCTGCGGGCAGGGCTGGCTGTGCACGGCCCCGCTCCGGGGACAGCGCCCGCGGCACCGGCGGCTCGGAGGGACTGCGGGCGGAGCCCGAAGGCAGCACGGAGCCTCCGGTGCCGGGGGCCCCGCCGGTGCGGACAGAGGGACCGTGCGCTCTGAAAGGCGCGGTGCGCGGCGGGGAGAGAGCAGGAGGCCGGCGGCTGCTGCCAGAGATGGCGGGAGCTGCTCCGCGGCCGGTGCAGCGCTTTGGTGAAGCGGCATTGCTCGGGCCGGGCCGGGGGGTGTATCGCGGCGGCGACAGGGGCCGTCCCGGTGCGGAGCTGCCCCCGGTACCCCCGGGCAGAGCGCGCGGGCCCCTTAAGGCCCGGGGCGGGTGCGCCGGGCGCTTCATGAATGGAGCCACGTGACCCAAATATCACGTGACGAGTCCGTGAGCGGCGGCGGCGGCGGCGGCGGCGGCTCGTGAGTACGTCCCTCCCAGCGCGGCCTCCCCGCCCCGCCCGGACCGGCCCGGCCCGGCGGCCCCGGCAGGAGGTGCAGCTCCACCGGCCTGCGACGGGCGGGCGAGGCACCTGGACCCGGGCGGGGCGGGGCGGCCGGGTCCCAGGAGGGCGGGACGGGGCGGGGGAGGGCGCGGCGGGGCCCAACCCGCGATAGGTGGCCGCGGCCACCATCGCGGGGGTGGCAGGGGCTAACGGGGGCCGTCATACGCTGACTCACGGCGGGCTTCGCGTCGCGCCTGCCCGGCGCCCGCCCGTGCCCCGCCCCGCCCCGCCGGCCGGGCCCCGCTCAGCCGTCCGAGCAAAGGTGCGCGGGGCGCTGGACGGGGCCGGCCCCGCCCGCCGCCTCACGGCTCCACGGCAGGGCATCGCGGGCGCATCCGGCCCTCCCTCCCGGGTTGCCGAATGCCCCGATCGTGTAAGCCCGGCTGCCCTCAGGGCCGAGCTTGCCCTTAAACCCCGCCGCACCTTGGGGCGCTCCGGCTCCCCCGGTGCGAGCTGGCCCGGGCGGGGTCTCGGCTCCCCCCGTCCGCCGGGGGCCGCCCCCCGCCGCGGGGTGTTTCGCCGGAGGTCTCGATATTCTCCCGGCGACGAAGAGGATGGGAGGGAGGTGTGAGGACGCCGTCGGTTGTGTCTCAGCCCGGTTCCAAGAGCAGAGGCAGGCGGGAAAGCCCCGCTGCGGCAGCGGTGACCTGAGGATCGGGTCACCGGTGGCTGCAGACCCGCGGGGTCCGGCGGGGCCAGGGTTCGTAAGGGGTGCCCGGAGTCCCCGGGTTCCTGATGGCCCGGGGACGCCCAGTGCCGGGCCGGGAGGGTCGGGGGTGTCGGGCACGGCATTCGGTCACGCTGGCTGGGGCGGGGGCCGGACTCTGGCCGGACGGGACGGGACAGGCTGGAGGTGCGCGGCAGAGGAGGGCATACCGCGAGAGGGAGGGAGGCTTCAGAGCTGGGCATTGGCTTAGCAGCGAAGAGAGCAGAGTTAAGAACCAGTGGGTGAGGCAGAGTCCTTGCGGAAAAAAAAAGGCGTGAAGTGCTCAGGGTTGGATTACTCACCAGGGGACCCCTAGGGTGGGGAAAACCGGAGGCACAGTCTTGGTCACACAAGTAATTTGGGAGTCATTGGATGAGACTGGTGAGCTAATTTGACAAGCAAGCAATAAACAGAAGTATGAAATCAATAATGGGAGTGAGTGTTATTTGTGTGGTGTGCCCGCAACTGCTTGATAGCCATGCATCCTGTGCCTGCCAGTGAAGGAGCCTGTGGTGGAGCACAGCCTGCAGCAGGTGACTCCCCTGTTACACGGGGATCGTGCGCAGGGTTCTGATCAGGATTGTGTGGAGAAGGGCCCGTGTTGATCATGCGTGTGCTGTCAGGTCCAGTGTGCTGCCGATGAGCTGAGGGAGAATGGCTGTGCTTGGGCTGAGTTCAGCCTTTTTGAGCTCTGGGGAAAATGTGCGAGAGGGGGGGACTGCAGATTTCTTCATTGCACCATAGTGGTTGGAATTTCAGGTGATCTTTCTTCAGAAGCTATCAAAAGTGATTCCATCAGCAGTCGGAGAGTAGGCCAAAGTGGGCTCTGATTGTTCGACCAGTCTCGGGTATTCTCTTGTGAGCTGGCCAAGGTTAAAACAAGGACCCAGGAAATCTTTGGGTTGTCTCCCATTCTACTGATCCCATTCTACGACTGCCTTGGTGTTGCTGCCCTGAAGAGGTTGGATTCCAGGTTTTTGGGGTGTTTTGGATGGGGTTTTGTTGCAGTCTAAGGTGTTGGAGGAGGTCCTGCCTAGAAGGGTAGCTGGACAGGGCAAGAAGAGGAAGGAGTAGTGCCTCATGCAGTGTTCTACCTGTGCCAGGCACCAGACATTCCCCAGCTGCGAAGAGCACTCTTCCCAGTGCTCTGCATAAGAGTGCAGCAGGAATGTGCCAGGTTGTTTCATATTGGGTCTGCTGTAAGAAAGACAGCCCGTGTGTTGATGCAGCTGTAATTTCTGTGTGCCACGAAGGGGCAAGCAAATGCTGTGGTCCCCTGACCATACTGCCTGTCACCTTCCACTCACAAGAGGATGGGGCATGGAAGTGCTGCAGGGGCAAGAATATGGTCTCTCCAGCTATTCCCGTTCCTCTACCTTTTCCAGCAAGACGTTGTTTACCAGGTAGGAAAAACAGAAGAATAAACAAGCAGTCTGGGAAGAAGGGAAGAATGATTTTTGTGCCAGCAGTTGCTCATGTGCTGGCCGTCCTGACTCATTGCCCAGCTGCCTTTCCTTGGGCAGCACATGGACCATGCCCAAGCCCAGTGTGTCGGGTTGGTAGCCGGACATCTGTTGGAAGAGCATTGTCCTGAGGTATATATACAATAGCCTGGCTCCTGGCAGGCTGAGGAAAAGCTATGCTGGTGGTCTGGGGACTGCCGTTAGGTCGTAGATGCCACGGGGGAGCTGTGCACAAGCTGCTGGGAAGAGAACTGCCTATTTGCTGTGTGGTGCATTTGGTATGGTCTGTAACTGGACATCATCGACCGTCTGCTGGGCGTAAGGCAGGGGCAAACAAATTGGTGTTTGACACTGTGAGACCAACGGGGCAGAGGCCCTGTGGTGCACAGGAATAGGGCCCAAGGTGTGAGTGGGTGCAGTCTGGGCGTTGAGGCACAGCCATGTCTGTCAGGTATATCTATGTGGCTCAATGCCTGGGCAGGTTAGTAGAACTGAAAGCCTGAGGGAGGAGGGAACGTGGAGAAGCAGAAGAGGAGCCTAGTGTAGTCTGTCAAGCAGGCCCGTGGAATTGCCTTACACAGTTTGTAGTTGTCGTCCACGCCGAGGAGGAGTCTGCTCTGTTGTTTTGGCACCTTTAATCTTTGTTTATTGTGGAGCCACACCTTGGCTCTGAAGTAAGGCGGAAGAGGTGTTTGGGGTCCTGGCATGGCCAGGGCTGACAGGTACTCTCCTAGAGGAAGAACTACAACTGGAGTCAGTTTTTGTGATTGGGAGAGAGAGTAAGGAGCAGGTGGTATCAGCCCAAATTTGTGATGGGGCCAGTGTTCCAAAGCTTGGCCTGTACACTTTCTAGGGTAATGTTATATTGACAACTCCCATACTGGTGCTTCCTTGGGGGTTATCTGGAAATCTGGTAGGGAGTGGAGATTCGAGTGTGCATGTGGGGGGTACTAAGGTCACCTGCCCTGTTGGGAGTGCAAAGGATGAGGCTGGGAACAAGTGGTGGCAGATGCCAGCGCTGAGTCACGCATGGACTGGCTGGCGACAGCAATGCCTGGACCCTGCTGCTTGCAAGGCTATTTTTTAAAAATGTGGTTTCAGAATGTATTTTTTCTGATCTCCCGGTTTTTATTTTTTTTTTTAATAATCCCCACCATAAACAAAAAAAGAACATTGCACAAAGTCTCCAGGGGAGCAGAGGTGTGGAAGGGCAGCAGTTTTCTGCTAGCGTACAGAGTTGCCCTTGGAGTCCAGCTCAGCTGGCTGTGTTGGAGGTCTTCTGATGGTGGGGGTGAGTGGGGACAAGGATGTGGAAACACCAAGGGGCAGTGCTGCTGGACCCTGCCAGAGGAATGCAATGGTGTGCTCTGCTATGTACAAGGTGGCTAATTTGACCTTCTTTCCCTTCCAGGAAACCAGCCTGACAAGGCTGTTCGTGTTATGGACGACCCCAACAAGGAAAACAGGAATTGAAGGTAAAGTGGTGGGTGGAGGACCGGGGTTGCAAGCCGGGGCGGCGTCCACCTCAGGTCACAAGCGTGGGGGCCTCTCTCCCAGTGTGAAGAGGGAGCCAGGCGCGGAATGGGACCAGCGTGAACAGATGAGGAGCTGGTGACCATGTCTGTGAGAGAGCTGAACAGCATCTCGGGGCTGTCGAAAGAGGAGATCATCCAGCTGAAGCAGCGGCGGCGCACGTGAAAACCGGGTTACGCAGCCAGCTGCGGGTTAAGCGTTTGCACCCAGAAGAAGGAGGAATGGAGAAGCAGAAAGGCAGAGCTGCAGCAAGAAGTGGAGAAGCTGGCCTAGGAGAACGCCCAGCATGAAATATGGAACTCGATGCTCTGCGCTTCAAAATACGAGGCTCTCCAGAACTGCGCCCAGAAAAACCGTGGCCCGGAGGGCCCCCGTTGGGGGGGGACCCCCGCATCTGGGGGCCTCTCACTTCAGTATGCGGGCCCATCGTCCCGCAAAGGTTGCCTATACTAGTGTCTGTCAAAATAGTGAAATCCAAAACAGGACGGGCCCGGGTCTTAGGAAGCGAGCGTTGCCTGGCTGTCTGTGCAGGGCAGTTAGGCACAAACAGCCTGGAATACCCAAAGCACAAGCCTCCCACCCGGGTACGGGTTCTTTGACTTGGACAAGGAATGGCCCAGATGATCGAGCCAGTTATTTTGTCGTGTCGATGGGTATGAGCAGTGGTGATGCATCCCTTGGCCTGTTTGAGACAAGAGCTTCCCACCCAGAAGTCTGTAGGCCATCCGGGTGCCTTGGGACAGACTATGAGATTTGGTTTTCTACCAAAGAAAAGCTGTGCAGCGGGGCTGACAGAAGGGTGGTGGAGGTGGCACGAGGACAGCTTTCTTCCTGGGGGGCGGGAACCTAATTTTCGGGGTCACTTCCAAAGCTTATTTCATGACTCTTCCAGGGGTGCATCTCGCGCCTGAACCTGCTGCTTTGTCTCTTGGTACCTGAGTTACAGGTTGGGGTGTTTCCTGTGTCATAGGGTTATTCCTTTCTAGGTGTGCCTCTGTGCCAGAACCGGGGGTTTCCCTCGCGTCCATGAATTAGCTGTGTAAAACTGGCAGGCGGGGAAGGACGACGCTGCTGTGTCCTGTGCTGAGGTCCTGAGGCCATGCAGGGCCCAGCACCCTGGGAAGGGGAGAAGGGAAGCGCAGTCTTGTTGACGCAGGCGGTTTTGGTGCCTAATGGGGTTGCACTGACAAGACGCAAAATCACTAGTTGTTCCCGGTGTTTTGAGGGTATCCAGTGTCTCTAGTGTGATGGTTTACACAACGTTTATGTGGTTAAATAGCACATTTATGTAAAGAGGGAGAAACATCTTTTAAGATATTAAATTATCTAAGTTTAAAATTGGACAGAAGAGAGAGGTATTTATAGTCAGCTTTTTTACCTGAGAAGGTGGAGAATATTTGACCATATGAGTGGGGAAATATTCTAGAGTCTTTGCTAGTTAAAAGTTATAAATAAAATATTTTAAAGTTTATCATGAACCTCCCGCAACCTGTTTGCGGGCTCTGGGTTAGTTTTATAAAGAGTATCAGAAGTTATTTATAAAACTTAGAAAAAGAAAAAAAAAAAAAGAGGCAAGTCTGTTTGATACTTTTGCAATTGTACCAAAAAGTGACTATTCTGACCTTGTAGGTTTGTGTGTCCCCTGTGTGGGCGCTCCTCTGCTCACAAGCTCTGGGCGCACTGTGGTGCCAGGCTTTGCCTTGTGCTGTCATTTTCACAATGTGGTCGTTTCCCTAAACTCGACTGAGAGGTTGAGTTGGAATCTCTCTGAAGTCTCAGAAGGGTTCTGGTGATAGGCAAGGGGCTGGTGGTTGTGAAGAGAAAGAATGGCTGGTGGTGCAGTCAGAGGGGACATGTTAGCGACGCCTGCAGAGGTGTGTGGCGGAGACCAAACACCCGGTTAGCTTGGTTATCTGCAGAGGATAAAACTGCACTTTGCGTTCCTGCAGCACACCTGGCAGAGAAAGGAATGAGGGGACTTGTCCAGGTCAGGGAAACTGATGGGGTTAGCTCCAGAATTAGATCTGTAGTCAGAATTGTGTCTATGTCAGGGCTCACGAAAAGGGGCAAGTTGCAGGGCAAGAGGGGCAGCATGGGTCAGGTCGTTGGGGTCGCACTTGTGGCCAGTAGCGTGGCAGGATCACTGTCTTCCTGGGGCGCTTCTGCCTAGGGGTTTAGGGGATGTGTCAGATCCAGCTTGATGCAGATTGCGAAGCGTTTGTGG
>CM031873.1:12086060-12133840 GCA_018697195.1 Certhia americana | reverse complement strand
GAAAAGGGGGGCACCTAGGAAGTCCTAATGAGATTGCAAGACTTGCCCCACCCTCCCCATCTTATTTTTCTACTGCCTTACTCCCACTACACCAGGTAGACTGCCACGCATTTGGCAGACAAGAAAGAGGAGATTTCCACGGAGCCATAAAGAAAAAATTGCTGGAAAGGTGAAGAGGGAATCCCTTCTGTCTGTGCATCTGCTAGCAAGTCCGTCTGTACCAGCAAGCGCAAGACGACAATGAGCAGATGCGTAATTCTGGCAGTGTGAATGTCAATGTCCTGTTGCAGCCAGGACAGGGTTAATTTTGCAGGCGCAGGAATGGCGTGGGCCAGGGACCTGGTTATTCTGTACATAATGACGTGGGCAGAGAGGGGAGGGGGCTGAAGAGGGATGGGGAGAAGGGGGTCCTTCTGGTGGGTTTCATGAAGCCAGTGGTGAGAGTAATATCATGTTAATGTGGTGAGCAATCCCGTGTGCAAATTCTTTGCCTCTCTTGTCATATTGTTGCTGTTAATTATTGTTTTTCTTATTCAATACTGTTTCGTACATTTTTTATAGAAACATGCTCTTTACTTTTGGTGCATCCAGTTCTCCACTCCAGCATGCCATGGGGGGAGAGGGGACAAGAGGGGAGTGAGAGAGCAGCATGTGGTTTTGAGTATTTCAGTGGGAATGCTACTATGGGGAATAGCATTCTAAGCAAACCATTAGTGTTCTCTTGGGTGTCCCCGTACCGGCTGTGGGGCAGTGTGTAGCAGAGGGTCTTTAACATGTCCGGGGGTGGGTATTGTGAGCTGTCCCTGGAAATGCTGTTTTGCTTGGGCAGGGGTTGTATTCTCCATCAGCGCTTTGTCAAGGAAATCATTGTTGGAAGCCTTGGGTACTTCCAGGACTCCAAGAGGGTGTGTGGTATCAAATGCAGAATTTTTTAACAGATTGTTTGTAAAGAGTTTCCGAACTTTTGCGTTTCAAGGTTTAATCCTATCTGGCCCCATCTGCATTGCTGTCAGAGTTTATGTCTCTGTCACTGCATTATAGATGCAGCAGACGCTGACCACGCAAACATCGTGCTGCATGGTACATCAGGGTGGGGCCCAAAATCTCTTCTGGGGGAAAGGACAGAAGTGCTTCTGCCTGATTCCCACACTCAGCGGACGTGTGGCTCTACGTGAGCCTTGACCACGCTCTTTTTCTCTTCATCCCTTCCTTGATGGTGTCTGTCCTGGGGAGCCCGGACCTCTTCGCTGCCCTCTCCCTACTGCTGGCATTGCTGGGTGTTTGCAGGTGAGCTTTTTACATGTCTGCGTCTCTGGAATGGGAAATGGTAAAGTATTTTATGTTAGGCTTTTGGCTGTCGGCCAGGTAGGACCATATAGGTGTGACAGATGGTACTCGCTTACCTATCACATAATACTAAATTGGGCCTAATCCCAAATGTGCTGCTGGGGATATCATTGCCACTGGGCAGGGCCACTAGGTCAGAGTCCTTGGGTGTCATAGGTTCCTTCCTTTCCTGTCAGGATCTGTACGACCTGTGGCATACAAGACCAAGCTGGGCGTCAGAGGGATGAGGTACTGGCTGATGCAAAATGCAGGGAGTGTTGTGGAAAGATTGTTCCCACTTGGCTGAAAATAGTGGATGCAGAATGATGGCTGCCTGAGCTTTGAGCCACTCTGCAAGGGGGAGTAGGGTTCCCCTGGGAATCCCAGGGAGATAGAGAGCTATAGAGTAACTTACTAGATGGTTGTAGACCTGTAACTGAGATGGCCACCATCAGAAGATGGAAACCCAGCCATCAGGGGCTACAAGGGCTACAAGGCTTGCGGGTCACTCCCCTGTGCAAGAGGGCGAGAGCAGCAGTGATGCTGAATGGATGCGAGCCCTGCTGCTGTCTACGGAGCCGGTTTCCTCCTTAATCCTGTTTGCCCACTTTCATTGCTGCACCTTCACTGCCAGCTCTGGTAAGCCCGTCTCTGGCATCTCTTTGCCTGTGGATGCAGCAAGTGGGCCACACTGTGTGTCACGGACTGCACATAAGGGCTGGGAAGGAGGCTGGAGCGAGACCGGCGTGAGCCGGGAAAGCGGAGGTTCGTGAGGGAAGCGGAGGCTCCGGGCCCTAAAGGCTGCGGGCCGGGCTGGCTAGTGCACCGGCCCCGCTCGGGACAGCGCACGAAGGAACCGGCGGACGGAAGGGACTGAGGCGGAGCCGAAAGGCAGCACGGAGCTCCGGGACGAGGGCCCCGCCGGTGCCGAGGGCCCCGACGGTGCACGAGGGCCCGCGCCGGTGTTTATATTGTTTATTTTTTTTGAAGAGAGTCAGTTTACCAGCCGTGCGTACTGCGTGGAGGGGCACCGCCGGTGCGGACAGAGGGGGGGGAAAAGCGGCGGGACGTGCGCTCTGAAAGGCGCGGGTCGTTTGCGGCCGGGGAGGAGAGCAAGAAGAGAGGCCGGAGGATGCGGCAGAGATGGAGGGAGCTGTCCGCGGCCGGTTGCAGCGCTTTGGTGAGCGGCATTGCATACGGGCCGGGCGGGGGGTGTATGCGGCGGCGAAAGTGGGGCCGTCCCGGTTGCGGAGCTGCCACCGGTACCCCCGGGAGATGCGCGCGGGCATTAAGGGCCCGGGCGCGGGTGCGCCGGGCGCTTCTATGAATGGAGCTACGTGACCAAATATCAAGTGACGAGGTCCGGTGAGCCGGGCCGGCGGCGGCCGGCGGCGGCTCGTGGTCACGGTCCCTCCAGCGCGGACTCCCGCCCCGCCCGGACCGGGCCCGGCCGGCCGGCCGCCGGGCCAGGAGAAGGGGTGAGCTCCCACCGGCCACTGCGCCGATGGCGGGCGTCGAGGCACCTGGCACGGGAGGGGCGGGGCGGGCCGGTCCCCGGGGGCGGGACGCGGGCGGGGCGGGCGCGCGGGCCCGCGATGGTGGGCCGCGGCCACAGCGGGGTCGGGCAGGTGCCTAACGGGGCCTCAGTCCTGACTCACGGCCGGTGTGGTCTAGCTTCGGGGGTCGCGCCTGCCCGGCGCCGCCCGTGCCCCGCCCCGCCCCGCCGTGCCCGGGCCCCGCTCAGCCGCCGAGCAACAGGTGCGCGGGGCGCTGGCCCGGGGCCCGGCCCCGCCCGCCGCCTCACGGCTCCACCGGCAGGCATCGCGGGCGCATCCGGCCCCTCCCTCCCGCGGTTGCCGACTGCCCCGATCGTGTTACAGACCGGCTGCCCTCAGGCCGAGCCTGCTCCTCTCAACCCCGCCGCACCTTGGGGCGCTCCGGCTCCCCCGGTGCGAGCTGGCCCCGGGCGGGGTCTCGGCTCCCCCGTCCCGCCGGGGGCCGCCCCCCGCCGCGGGTGTTCGCCGAGGTCTGCGATCCTTCTCCCGAGGACGAGAGGGCCGGGAGGGTGAGGAGCCGTCGGTGTGTCTCGCCCGGTTCCCAGAGCAGAGGCAGGCGGGACAGCCCCGCTGCCGGCAGTCGGTGCCCTGTGCTCGGGCTCCCCGGTGGCTGCAGCCCCGCGGTCCGGCGGGGCCCGGGTTCCGTAGGGGCTGCCCGGAGTCCCCGGGTTCCTGCTGCCCTGGGACTGCAGTGCCGGGCCGGGAGGGTCTGGGTGTGTCTGTGCACGGCTCGGTCACGCTGCTCGGGGCTGGGGACGGCTCTGGCCGGCCGGGACGGGACAGGCTGGAGCTGCGCGGGCAGAGGAGGGCACTACCGAGAGAGGGAGGGAGGCTCTCAGAGCTGGCCCTTGGCTTTAGCAGCGAGAGCAGAGTTAGAACCAGATGGGTGGGCAGATTCCTTGCGGAAAAAATTGCTGTGGAAGTGCTCAGGGTTGGATTACCTCACCAGGGGACCCCTAGGGTGGGGAACACAGGAGGCACAGTCTTGGTCACACAAGTAATTTGGGGAGTCATTGGATGAGACTGTGTGAGATAATTTGCCAGCAAGCAAATAAACAGAGTATGAAATCCACACTGGGAGTGAGTGTTTTTGTGTGGTGTGCCCCGACACTGCTGATAGCCCATGCTCCTGTGCCTGCCAGTGCAGGGGAGCCTGTGGGGGAGCACAGCCTGCAGCAGGTGACATCCCCGTGTTTACACGGGGCTCGTGGCAGGGTTCTGCATCAGGAGTGTGGAGAAGGGCCCGTGTTGGATCATGCGTGGTGCTGTCAGTTCCCGTGTGCTGCCGCTGAGCTGAGGGGAGAATTGGCTGTGCTTGTGCTGAGTTCAGGCCTTTTGAGCTCTGGGGAAATGTGTCGAGGCTGCAGTTTCTTCATTGCAGCCATAGTGTTTGGCACTTTTCAGTGTGATCTTTCTTCAGGAAGCTATCAAAAGCTGATCCATCAGCAGTCTGGAGAGTAAGGCAAAGTTTGGTCTCTGATATGTTGCCAGTTCTCTGGGTGTTCTCTTTGTGAGCTGCCAAGTTAAAACAGGACCCAGGAAACTCTTTGGGTTGTCTTTCCCATTCTACTGATCCCATTCTACTGACTGCCTTGTGTGTTGCTGCACCCTGAAGAGGTGGGATCTCCAGGTTTTTGGGGATGTTTTGGATGGGGTTTTTGTTGCAGTTCTAATGGCTGTTGTGAGAGGCTCCTGCCTGAGAAGGTTATGTTGGACAGTGCAGAGGGAGGAAGGAGTAGCTGCCTCTGCTGTGTCTACCTGTGCCAGCACCAGCCATTCCCCAGCCTGCTGAGGAGCACTCTTCCCAGTGCTCTGCCTGATGCAGCAGGCATGTGCCCTGGTTGTTTCATATTGGGTCTGCTGTAATAAAGACAGCCCGTGTGTTTGCTTGGCAGCTGTAAATTCTTTAGTGCCACAGGGGCAAGCAAATTCCTGTGGTCCCTCTGACCATACCTGCCCTTGTCACCTTCCACTCACAAGAGGATGGGGCATGGAAGTGCTGCAGGGGCATGCATATTGGTCTCTCCAGCTATTCCCTTTCCTCTCCCCTTTTCCCAGCAAGCATGTTGTTTACCAGGTAGGAACAGAAGGAATAAACAGCAGTCTGGGAAGAAGGGAAGAATTGATTTTGTGCAGCAGTTGCTCATGTGCTGCCTGTCCTGCCTCATTGCAGCTGCCTTCCTTGGGCAGCAAATGACCCTGCCCAAGCCAGTGTGGTCGGGTGTAGCAGACATCTTGTTGGAAGGAGCATTGTCCTCTAGGTATATATAAATAGCCTGGCTCCTGGCAGGCTGCAGGAATATCTCTGCTGGTGTTCTGGGGACTGCCGTAGGTCGTAGATGCACTGTAGGGAGCCTGTGCCACAGCTGCTGGAAGAGCACTGTCATATTTGCTGATGTGTGCATTTGGTTCTGGTCTGTAACTGGACATCAGTCCTACTGGGAGTAAGGCAGGGGCAAACAAAATTGTTGTTTGACACCTGTGAGACCAAAGGGGCAGAGGCCCCTGTAGGCTGCACAGGAATAGTGGCCAAGGCTGTGAGTGGGTGCAGTCTGGGCTGTTTGAGGCACAGCCATGTCTGTCAGGTAGTATCTATGTGGATCAATTCCTTGGGCAGTGTAGCCTGAACTGAAAAGCCTGAGGGGAGGAAGTAACGTGGGAGAAGAAGTAGGAGCCTAGGTGTAAGTCTGTAAAGCAGGCCCGGGAATTGCACTTACCAGTTCTGTAGTCTTGTCTTCCACGGCAGAGGAGGAGTCTGCTCTGTTTTTTGGCACCTTTAATCTTTGTTTTCTTGTGAGCACACCTTGGCTCTGAAGGTAAGGAGGAAGAAGGTGTTTCTGGGTCCTGGCATGCCAGGGATTGACAGGTACTTTCTCCTAGAGAAGACCTACAACTGGAGTCAGTTTTTTTGTGACTGGGAGAGATGAAGGCTGCAGGGGTATCAGCCCAAATTTGTGATGGAATTCCAGTGTGTCCAAAGCTTGCCCTGTACACTTTGCTCAGGGTAATGTCTTATTGAACCATACTGGCTGCTTCCTTGGGGGTATCTGGAGTCTGGTAGGACTGTGGAGATTCTGAGCTGTGCACCTGTTGGAAGGGTGTACTAAGGTCACCTGCCCTGTTTGGGAGTGACAAGGATGAGGCTGGGAACAAGTGGTGCAGAGTGCCAGCCTGCTGAGTCAGCATGACTGGCCTGGAGCAGCCATGCTCTGGACCCTGCTGCTTGCAAGGCTATTTTTAAAAATGTGGTTTCCAGAATGTATTTTTTGACTCCTCCCAGTTTTTAATTTATTTTTTTTTTTTAATATCCCCCACCATAAACAAAAAAAGAACATTGCCACAAAGTCTCCATGGGAGCAGAGGTGTGGAAGGGCAGCAGTTTCTGCTCAGGTACAGAGTCTGCTCCTTGTTGAGTCCAGCTCAGCTGGCTTGCTTGTCTTCTGAGGTGGGGGTGAGTGGGGACCAGGATGTGGAACACCACGGGGCAGTGCTGCTGGACCCTGCCAGAGGAATGCCATGGGCTCTGCTATGTCCCAGGTGCTAATTTGACCTTCTTTCCCTTCCAGAACCCAGCTGACAAGGCTGTCGTGTTATGACGACCCCCAACAAAGGAAACAAGGCCTTGAAGGTAACGTGGTGGGTGGAGGACAGGGGTGCACAGACGGGGGCAGGCGTCCACCTCAGGTTCACAAGAGTGTGCTGCCTTCTCTCCCAGGTGAAGAGGGAGCCAGGCGAGAATGGGACCAGCTTGACAGATGAGGAGCTGGTGACCATGTCTGTGCGAGAGCTGAACCAGCATCTACGGGGCCTGTCGAAAGAGGAGATCATCCAGCTGAAGCAGCGTCGGCGCACGCTGAAGAACCGGGGTTACGCAGCCAGCTGCAGGGTGAAGCGTGTCACCCAGAAGGAGGAACTGGAGAAGCAGAAGGCAGAGCTGCAGCAAGAAGTGGAGAAGCTGGCCTCAGAGAACGCCAGCATGAAAATGGAACTCGATGCTCTGCGCTCCAAATACGAGGCTCTCCAGAACTTCGCCAGAACCGTGGCCCGGAGCCCCGTGACCCCTGCACGGGGGCCTCTCACTTCCAGTATGGGGCCCCTCGTCCCTGGCAAGGTTGCTACTACTAGTGTCATCACAATAGTGAAATCCAAAACGGACGCCCGGTCTTAGTGAAGCGAGCGTTGCCTGAGCTTGTCTGTGCAGGGCAGTTAGGCACAAAACCAGCCTGGAATCCCCAAAGCACAAGCCCTCCCCACACGGGTCCGGGTTCCTTTGACTTGGCCCAGGACTGGCCCGCTGATCGCTCCAGTTTATTTTGTTGTGTCCAGATTGGTATGAGCAGTGGTGATGCATCCCTTGTCCTGTGCAGACAGAGCTTCCCACCCAGCAGTCTGTAGCCCTCGGGTGCCCTGGGGACAGACTCTGAGATTTTGGTTTTCTACCCAAAGAAAATCTGTGCAGCGTGGCTGACAGAAGGGTGGAGGAGTGGCCCGAGGAAAGCTTTCTTCCTGGGGGCTGGGAACCCTAATTTTCGGTCACTTCCAAAGGCTTTATTTCATGACTCTTCCAGGTGGTGCATCTCAGCGCCTGAACCTGCTGCTTTTGTCTCCTTTGGTACCTGTAGTTACAGTTGGGGTGTTTCTGTGTCATAGGTTTTTATTCCTTTCTAGGTGTGCCTCTGTGCCCTAACCGTGGGTTTCCCTCAGACGTCCATGACGTTAGCTGTGTAAACTGGCAGTGCTGGGAAGGACGACGCTGCTGTGTCCTGCTGCTGAGGTCCTGAGGCCCTGCAGGGCCCAGCACCCTGGGAGGGAAGAAGGGAGCAGCAGTACTGTGTTGACTGCAGGCCGGTTTTGTGCCTAATGTGTTGCACTGAACAAGACCAAAATCACTAGTTGTTCCCGTGTTTTGAGGGTATCAAGTGTCTCTAGTGTGATGGTTTACACAACCAGTTTATGTGGTTAAATAGCCCTTTATTTAAAGAGAGAAACATCATTTTAAGAGTTATTAAATTATCTAAGTTTAAAATTGGACAGAAGAGAGAGCGTATTTATAGTCAGCTTTTTTACCTGAGAAGGTGAGAATATTTGACCATATGAGTGGGGAAATATTCTCAGAGTCTTTGCTAGTTAAAAGTTAATAAATAAATAATTTTAAAGTTTCTCATGAACCTCCCGCAAACTGTTTGTGGCTCTGAGGTTAGTTTTTATAAAGAGTTATCAGACTTTATTTATAAAACTTAGAAAAAGAAAAAAAAAAAAAGAGGCAAGTCCTGTTTGATATCTTTTTGCAATTGTACCAAAAGTGACTTATTCTTGACCTTGCTAGTTTCTGTCGTGTCCCCTTGTGTCGGGCGCTCTGCTCCCCAAGCTCTCGTGCAGCACTGTGGTGTGCCAGTGCCTTTGCCTTGTGCTGTCATTTCACACTGTTGTCGTTTTCCCTAAACTCGACTGAGAGGTTGAGTTGGAATCTCTCTGAATTCTCCAGAAGGGTTCTGGTGCATAGGCAAAGGTGCTGGTGGTTGTGAAGACAAGAATGGCTGGCTGGTGCAGCAAGGTAGCAACGCCTGCCCAGAGGTGTGTGGCAGGAGCACCAACACCAGGTTAGCTTGGTTATCTGCAGAGGAAAAACTGCACTTTGCGTCCTGCAGCAAACCTGGCAGAGAAGGAACGTGAGGGAGACTTGTCCAGGTTCAGGAGAAAACTGATGGGGTTTAGCTCCAGAATTAGATCCTGTAGTCAGAACTTGTGTCATGCTCATGGCTCACCTGAACAAGAGGGGCAAGTTTGCAGCAAGAGGGGCAGCATGGGTCAGGCTAGTCCCTGGTGTCTGCACATTGCTGGCCAGTGAGCTGTGGCAGGATCACTGTCCTTCCTGGGGCAGCTTCTGCCCAGGGGTTTAGGGGAGTGCTCAGACTCACAGCTGTGATGCAGCTGAGAAGCTGTTTGTGGCCAGGCTCTGTTTCCACAGACACTTTGACTCCATTCTCCCCTTCCCAAAGATTTGAGCTGATTTACTGAGTTTTAGAGAAGCAGGACGTGAGGGGGAAGCCCATGTGATCTCCTGGCTGCTGAAGATCTGAGTGGAGGAGACTGATTGGGATAACACAAGTGAAGCCACAGTGTCGTGAGGGGGTATGGCCATCCTGGATAAGTTTTGGGGATGTTTCCTTTTGCTGAACTGATACTGCTGTCCCCTGAGCGGTGGAGCAGGTCAGCCTGAGAAAAGCTGTGGCAGGAGAGGAGCAGGTAGTTGATGGGGATTTCCTGCTGGAGGAGATCAGCTTTGCTCTGATTGATAGGGAGTTTAGAGAGTTGTTTGGGATGCTTTTCCAAGTAAACTTCCCAAAAGAGGAGCAGGTTAGAACATTTGCTCCAGACTTCTCCCTTCCAGCCCTGGACTTTCTCTTCTCTGAACTGAAATGCCTGTTGTGCCACTTCCAGCCATTCACCACACAGGCCACACACTGCACAGCACTCAGCAGGCTCTGGTCTTCCAGCTGGTTGTGTGGTGACTGGAAGAAGTGAGATTTTGCAAAACACAGAGGCATCCAGTTGTCCTGGGGTGTCATTCCCAGCCCTGTCCCTCCTAGACCCAGCCTGAGATTGAATTGGCCAGAGCCCTCCGGAGCACAGCTGAGTCGTGATGTGGGCCGGAGGAGCAGGCAAGGTGTGTATGAGGCTGGTCAGGATCTTTGTTCCACAGCTGGAGCCTCTGGTGTGAGGAGAGCCCCATCAACACAGCAGGCAACGATGGGCAACCCACGGAGAAATGGCTTTGTGTTGTGCTCTGTCAGGGAGTGCCCGGTGGCTGGCCGCTGCCGGTGGCACCGGGGGCTGGCAGCAGTGCTGAGCGCTTTCCTGCTGCCCTGCCGGCTCGGGGCCCGGCCGTGAGGGAGGAGCAGGCCGTGACTGAGGGGTGCCGCTGTGGGGAACAAACGCTGCATGTCAGCCAGGCCACGGGCCCCTGAGTGTTGCTTCCCCGTGGTTTTGGTTTTGTTCTCGGTGAAGTGTAGCACCCTGAGTGATGTATTTCCGCAGTGTCCAAGGAGTCTCCGGTCCGGCTCCGCGGATCCCGTGTCCTGCCGGCTGCCCGTGCCAGGCCACCCTTGCCCGAGCCGTCATGCTGACCGCTCTCTCGTATATAGTGTTCTGGAGTGTGACAATTCTTGTTCCTGAGGTGCTCGTCCGTTTGGTTTCCCTGCTGTAAAGGGTGTCGTGTTCCCTTTCTCCTTTTCCTGGTGCCGTTCCGGGGCGTTGGGAGGGTCCCTGCGCTGGCCCGGCTGGGGAGCGACCCCGGCACCGCCGGGATTTGTGTATCTTGTGAATTGTGTGCAGTCGCTCCCGGCCGGAGCCGGGGCTGGCGGACAGAAGGGTTACCCAGAGGGCTCCGGGCTCGGTGCAGGCGGTATTTATTGCTAAGTTATTGCCGTTATTTATTCTGTACAGTGTCCGCCGCCTTTGTACGCGACAATAAAGCGCTTCAACAGCCGCGGCCTGCGCGTCCTTGGGGGGCCGCCCGGCAGCAGGGGGCGCTGCCGCGCGGGGGGCGGTGCCGGAAGCGGCGCGCGCGCGCTCTGACCGGAAGGCGGAAGCGGCGGAGCTGAGGCCGGTGGCGGCGGAGGCGCGGCGGTTCCGGGGCGATGGCGGCGGGCGGCAGCCTGAGCCGCTCCGAGCGGAAAGCGGCGGCGCGTGCCGAGATCCTGCGGCAGGAGGAGCAGCGGGACCGCCGGAGACAGGTACGGTACGGCGCGGCCCGGCCCGTTCCACCTCGCCGCTGGGCCGCCGTGACCAGACGTGTGCACCGGGCAGGTATCCCGCATCTGGAGGAAGCCGCCGGCGGAGCGGAGCCCCGAGGAATGCCAAGTGCTGAGTGAGAGCGAGGACATCGTCAGGGAGCTGGAGCGGCGCCGCAAGCGGCGCGAGCGGCTGCGGCGGCGGCAGGAGGAGGTGGGCGGCGGTGATAGCGGGGAAGCCGTGTCGGTGACGGCGGGGCGGCGGTGATAGCGGGGAAGCCGTGTCGGTGACGGCGGGGCGGCGGTGCCAGCGGGGAAGCCGTGTCGGTGACGGCGGGGCGGCGGTGATAGCGGGGAAGCCGTGTCGGTGACGGCGGGCAGAGGCGGGGCGGACGCCTCCGGGCTGGCTGCTGCCGAGCTCTGCAGCCGCAGCAGGCCCCGGTGAACAAGCGCTGCGCCCCAGTACCGGGAGGGCGTCTGCCCCCCGGGGACTGCCCCGTGTCCGCCTCCGTGCCGCCAGGCGCCTGTGGCTGCGTGGGCCGGTCTCCCAAGAGCGTGGGTCAGCAGCTCCTGGTCTCCAGGAAGCTTTTCCCCCGTGATCCTCCCACGCACAATACCCGAGTCCTTCTCGTTTGGAAACCACTGTCGATGTAGTGTTTGTGTTATTTTTCCTGGTTGGCCCAAGCCCATATTCGGACTTTTGGGGAGATCCCTGCTCTTTGTGACTGTGTGGTGTGGTGTGTCTGACCCTGCTGAGGTGTTTTCCAGGTGTGTGATGAGCCGGAGGAGCTGCAGAGGAAGGTGGCTGAGCTGGCAGCAGCCGTGCGCAGCGCCCGGCACCTCGTCATCTACACGGGCGCTGGGATCAGCACGGTGGGTCTGGGGCAGCAGCTGCAGCCCCTTGGGGTGCTCGGGGGACTCTTGCCTGGTTCTCAGTGGCCACAGGATGTGAGGGTGAGCCTGGGATGCTGCCTGGCTCCCGTGGCCAGTGCAGTTTCCAGGGTGAGCATGGGGTTGTTCCTGCTGCCCGGAGATCCTGCGGCTGTGTTGCCCTGGCCATGTGCAGGATGCACAGCCTGAGCAAGAGGACACTGGCCTTGCCTCACTCGGGTCTCTGCAATGACTTGGTGTAAATCCTCAAGCCAGTTAGCTCAGGAATGTTATATGTGTTACCAGACATGCAGAGACAGCTGGGGATTATTGGAACTTATCAACAGAAGTTTGAGAATTGTTTTGCTGCAGCGGCCTGGGGCAAAGCAGCAGCCTGGTTCTACCTCTTCTAATGTGACATCTGTCACCTTTGTGTGAGCTGTCACTCCATTCTCTGCTGAAAGGGAGCATCAACAGGGCAGGGGGCTGAGTGCTGTTGTCACCTGCATGTTTGCTAGAGATGCTGAGTGTGAGGTGCCAGAGTCAGAGTCTAGCGAAAATAAGAAAAGGCTCAAGAATGGAGTTCTGTGTAGGGAAAGGAAGTATCAAGGATGAAAAAGAGTTCTGGAGGGATTCTATAATAGTAAAATTGGAGAAAGCTAACACCAGAGGTGAAAATGGGAGCTGAAACATAGAAGAGAGAGAAAACATATGAGGAGGTTTCCCTGTGTTTAGGGATCAGCTATGCTGGAACACTCAGAGTGAATGAAAAAGCAGCCATGGATGGAGGTCTGTGGTTGTCACAGCCTGGGCTGAGCTGTGACAACCCTGCCCCCTCAGGCCTGGTTTTCTCTCCCGGTGACAGGCAGCTTCGATCCCAGACTACAGAGGCCCCAACGGCATTTGGACACTGCTGCAGAAGGGCAGGAGCATCAGGTGAGGAGCCAAATCCTGAACTGTGTGACAGAAAGCTGATACTGGAAGAGGTTAATGGCAATTCCAGGGTTTTTTTTCTCCCTTACTTCTTGTCAGGGCTGCAGACCTGAGTGAGGCAGAGCCCACACTCACTCATATGAGCATTGCCTGCCTACATAAGCACAACCTGGTAAGATATTTTTTCCTCACCTCACTCATTTCCTCTGCCTAAGAATGATAAACCCAGCAGAGAAAGCTTTTCAGAATATTGCCTGATTACATTTTTGGCTCAAGTTGCTGCATATCCATGTAGGAAAATGTACCCAAGCCTTCCTCAGTGAGCTGCAGGCTGCAGCTCTGGCAGATTTTCCCCTGGTGCCTTTTCTTTAACACGTTGTATTTGGTCTGGGAAACTGGTCACAAATCAGGCAGCCCTAGAAATGTTCTGTTTAGCAGGAGGAGGCTTTCCATTTAGCTTTCACAAAGGTCTGTTCACAGTGCTCTTCCCCTGTGGGTCCTGCTCTGATGTACAGGCTGTTCGTGCAATTTGGGACATATGCAACACCTGCTTGGAGGGAGAGCTGTGTGATCTGCAGAAGCTCAGAGTTTTGTTCCCTTCAAGGTGCGGCATGTGGTGTCTCAGAACTGTGATGGGCTGCACCTGCGGAGCGGGTTACCCCGAGCTGCAATCTCTGAGCTTCATGGGAACATGTACATAGAGGTGAGTGGCCAAACCAGGAAAATCTCAGCGTTAAGTGGCCTCACAAAAAGAGAATGTAAACTCTTGATCTGCCACTAGCTCAGAAGGAATTAGTATGAGGGCTTGTCCTGTGTGCAGTTCCTGTCTTCAGACCATCAGGTTTGGGCTGAACTACTTAGAAAGTACCAAACCCAGATCTGTAGCTCTTCGTCTGTACGTGCTGGAGCTTTTTGCTTCTGACATCTCTTCCTCAACCCTTCTCTGAAATCCCTCCCAGCATGTAGCCAAAGGCTGCCTGTGGCTCCACTTGCTGGTTTTCAAAAAAAACCTTGAGGTTTTCCACGTTAGCATCTGATCCCTGATGCTTCTGTCTGCAATTCTGTGTTGTCCCCAAAAATGCTTTTTTTCCAAGAGAAGAGGTTTGCTCCTGGCCTCTGGTGGGTGGGATGCTGATGGCGTGACAGGGTTTGTGCTTTCATCCTGCACCAGGTCTGCACTTCCTGTACACCCAACAGAGAGTACGTGCGAGTGTTCGATGTGACGGAGCGCACAGCCCTGCACAGGCATCACACGGGCAGGATGTGCCACAAGTGTGGGGCACAGTTGAGAGATACAATCGTCCACTTTGGGGAGAAGGGGACATTGAGACAGCCCCTGAACTGGGAAGCAGCAACAGAAGCTGCAAGCAAAGCAGATGTGATTCTTTGTCTGGGTTCCAGCTTAAAGGTAACTTTAGAGACTCGGTGAAGATTGTTAGCAGCATTCCCTCTTGGTGATACACCTTGGTGCTGAGCAGTCTCCTCCCAAACAGACAACTGTAAACTCTGGTGTCAGGATTCGCCCAACATCTGTGATAGTCTCTCTTCCTCCCTCTTTCCCCTCCTGGTAATACATTCCTTTTCCTCTCGCTGATACGGTTCACAGCTGCGTGTGCCTGTGGCTGTGCTGATCCTCTGTGCTTTGTGGCAGGTTTTGAAAAAATACCCACGGCTCTGGTGCATGAGCAAGCCCCCCACACGCCGGCCCAAGCTGTATATTGTGAACCTGCAGGTGAGATAAAGCCCTTGGCACAGGGTTGGCCAGGTGTGAGCCAAGGAGCCGCGGATGTGTGGGGCCGAGCCGCGGGCAGGAGCCCCGCAGCCGCCGCGGGGAGCTGCCTGCAGCCGGCTCTGCTGTCGCTCGCAGTGGACCCCGAAGGATGATCTGGCCGCTCTGAAGCTGCACGGCCGCTGCGATGACGTGATGCGGCTGCTGATGGCGGAGCTGGGGCTGGAGATCCCGCGCTACGATCGGTGAGCGGCCCGGGGCCCGTGCGGAGAGAGCGCCCGGCCCGGGGCCGCCTCCAGCGCCCACCGCCGCCCTCTGCTTCCTTCCGCAGGGCGCGGGATCCCATCTTCGCGCTGGCCGAGCCGCTGCGCCCCGGGGAGGAGGGCACGCACTCGCGGAAGCCGGTGGCACCGCCCCGGGAGCGGGAGGAGCCCCGGGAGCAGGAGCAGCCCCGGGAGCGGGCGGAGGCGGCGGTCGGGCGGCCCGGGGGGTGGCTCGGCCGCGGCTGCGCCAAGGGCCGGCGCAGGAAGAGCCGCTGAGCGCGGGGCGGGGCCGGCGGTGACAGCGCGGCCATGCTGCGCAACGGGGCGGCGGGCGGCGGCGGGGCCGCGGCGGGCGGCGGCGGCCAGCGGCCCGTGCGCGTCTGGTGCGACGGATGGTGAGTGGGGCGGGCAAGGGGCCGGGTGATGTCGTGGCGCCGCAGAAATAAACCGTGTTGGCTACGCTGGTGCCTCCGCCTCCTCTGTCACCGCGGCGGGACGGGCCCGGGCCCCGCGGGAGAGCGCCGGTCCCCGCGCAGAGCTGCCCCGGGCCAGCGGCAGCGAACGGGAGCGCCCTTGGCTCGGCCGCCTCAGGAGCGTGCCCCCCGGGCTGCAGCCAGCACCTGCCGGGCAGGTGCAGGGAGGGACCGAGCCCTGGAGCGCCAGGGCCGGGTCACTGCGGTGACCGGGCTGTACCGGCACAGCTTTGCCCGGCGGCAGAGAGAGACCTTCAGCCCCGAAGCCAGGGGCAGCGCGTCCCGGTGTGCCCGGGCTGACCCGGCCTTCTCTTTCCAGCTATGACATGGTGCACTATGGCCACTCGAACCAGCTGCGCCAGGCGCGGGCCATGGGCGATTACCTGATCGTTGGGGTCCACACGGATGGTAAGAGGTTTTACCGGGTTTCATCTCGTGCGGCCCCTCAAATTGCCCAGCAGCATTAGCCCCAGGAGAACCAAGAATTCCTGATAGGGTCAGGCTTCGTCTTGCATCTGCTCCAGGATCAGTAGCCTCCTTTGGGAGTGGAGTCACACTTTTGGACTGAGGATTAGGTGGGTCAGATCTTGCAGGCTCTGAGGGTTAACCTGCATTCTGTGCCATAAAAACAGTTGAAACAGCTGAAAATCAGTCTGCTTTTGCTGGTAGGAGCTGCAGAACTTACATTCATAAACAAGTTACCTTGTGGAGAAAACTCACTTCAAGGCCATCTGGAAGTTAAGTGCCAGAAACAAGTTCTGGCATATGAAGATGTATTTTAAATGGATTTATGGATGCAGAATTTCCAGTATTAACCAGGTGTAGTATGAAGTTACTGGTTAAGAGGGAAATTTCTCCTAGGGGGATGCCAGGAGACCCAGCTCATCCCCTCAGGAAGAATATCTGGGTACAGGGAAGCACTGAGACCTTTTACCCTCCGAGTGAATTCCAGGGCCTTTGTTAAATGCTTAGGAAATGCAACTGAAACAAAATATTTCCTGATCTATCTGGGGCTTACTTTGCTCCCACAGACTGATCCAAAGCTGAGGATAAGCCTGCAGTGAAGTTCACCTGCCCATGAAATAAGTGAGGCAATGACGGAAACTCACTGTAACTGCAGGACACGCTTCTAACTGGAATTTTGTTTCTCCCCCAGAGGAGATCGCCAAGCACAAGGGTCCCCCCGTCTTTACACAGGAGGAGAGGTACAAAATGGTGCAGGCCATCAAGTGGGTGGATGAGATTGCTCCTGGAGCTCCTTATGTCACCACGCTGGAAACCCTGGACAAGTACAGCTGTGACTTCTGCGTGCATGGGGGTGAGTGGTGTTTCAGGAGTGGCTGTGCCAACGTGGGGCTGTGTGCTCCAGGTGCCCTGAGGCAAACCAAGCAGGTCCTGGCTGCTGCAGGGGGCAGGGATACCTGGTGTGTGGAGAGCTCTGCCTTCTCAATACCTGCTCTGGGCAGCAGCACAGCTGCTTCTGCTGCCATGGCCTGGAGAAACACGTCAGCGTCCTCAAAATCTTGAGAGTGGCCAGGGCCCTTGGTTTTAACTTACAAAGGTGAAATGTGTCATTTAAAATTATTCTAAGGTTGCCCTTAGCACCAGCAGAAATTTGTGCAAAGGGGAAAGCCATTTACAAAATTTAAGTGTGAAAAACACTATTGAAATGAAAGCATGCAGAAATACAATCATGTTTGTATCTACTTATCCTGTGACCAGGTTAGATCTGAAAAGCTTCTCTCTTTATCCAGCTGATAAGCTGTTCAGTGGCTCAGCTGACTGTGTGGCCAGAGACCTAGTTCTTAGAGTGAACACTTTTTTGGTTTACAGTTGCTGAAGAGAACCAGTGTTCTGAGGAAATGTTCTTTCTCTGGGACTCTGTCCCTTCCTGGGCTGTTGCCGATGCTCATTAAACCTCAGCCCTTCCTCCCTGCCCCTCTGAAGGAATTTTGTTAGTTTGACCAGGAGTAGTCTTTGTACTCATTTCGTGTATCTCTCATCTGATCCCAGCCACCTGCTATTGATAAGCCCAGTATTTCACTAAGTGTAAATAAATCCTTAATCTTTAGAAGATAAATGTGCTTTTTTTCATCTGGATGGAGCAGTTATCAAATTCCTCATTAACTTCCTTGCCTGCCCTGAACGTGTTTGGTGTACGTGACCCCTTAGAGGGCTCGGTGGGGGGGTTGTGACAGTAGAGGAGTGCCTGTGGCCTCTGCTCCAGTTGCTGGCACTCATCCTCTCTGCCACGTCATCCCCTGCTTCTCCTGAGCAACACACCTGCAGTGGCAGCATTGCCAGGTTGTGTTTGTGCAAAAGCTGTGTTTGGAAATAGCTGAGCTTACCTGAGAAGGTGGCAGCAGCCCTGCTGTTTGTGCCTCTCCTGGCATGCCAAGTTGTGCTGGCAGTGTGTGCCCTCCTGTTCCTGTGCTCTGAGGGGTTTTAGGAGAACTGAGCAGCACTGAGGCACCCCAGTGCCCTCAGACTGTTTTGGCAAAAGGAAACCAGCTTAGCTTTTGCTTGTGGAGGCTTTGTACCGTCAGAAAAAGTATGAAAACTTGTAACATGAACCAAGGGTTAAAACCATTCCCAGAAGAGCTAAAAGATTCTTTTTTTAACATTGATACAGATAGTGTTTGATTATTGTCATTCAGACAATAATCAGCTGTGCCTGCTGCTGCAGGACACCCAGCAGTGCACCAGCTGGGTAATGGTGTTCAGTATCCAGGAATATCTTTGTCTCCACAGACACAGTAGTCTTAAAAACACCTGACATTTTTTGGGGGCACAGGACATGTCCCCAGCATGTGCACAGGAATTTGAATTGCAGAATTCCAGCCTGGCTGTAGTATTGTGGGACCTGCACAGCTGCTGCTTGTGAGGAGGAGAGCTTGGGTACAGTTCTGAGGCTTTTCTCTCTCTGCAGATGACATCACCTTAACTATCGATGGCAAGGACACCTATGAGGAAGTAAAGACAGCAGGGCGATACAGGTAACCTCTTGCTGCTTACCTGTTTATCTTGTTCTGGGCAGAGTTTCTGGGAATTTGTGCCTTGAAGGGAAGCCAGAAGAAACATACCAGTCTTCAGGACACACCTGAATTTGTATGTGTGTCAGAGCTCCAATTGCTCCCAGCATTTTGGCTTCTTGGAAGTGGGGCAGACAGTCCTACCCAGTGGGGCTGTCTGGTTGTGGTTCAGATGCTGGTTCTGGTTTTAAAGCCTCACGGAGAGCTGGCTCTGTTGGGAAGTGTGAGTGAGGGAAGCGTTCACACCAGAAGTTGCTGTGGTGTGAGGATGATGCAGAGGCTCAGCAAATAAATGCTATACTTGAGAAGGAAGGCTTCCTTAGGACAGCCCCTGGTCTGGACTGATCAGGTGTCACAGGTGTTTCTGTGGCTTCTGCTTCATCCTTTGCTTGTCTCCTGCAGGGAATGCAAACGCACTCAAGGCGTGTCCACCACTGACCTTGTTGGCCGCATGCTGCTCATGACTAAGGCTCACCACAGCAACATAGTGAGTCAGAGGGCTCTGGGTGGGAGGTGGAGTCCAGGGCATCCTTCCCTTCTGCTGCCCCATGCGGGGTAGAGCTCCTGGGCCTGGCTCCCAGGTGCATGCAGAACAGGCAGTGGCAGCAAAACAGCCTGCTTCTGTTGGCTTCAACATGTCTGAGATCACAGTGTGATGGGACAAAGACTCTGGTGCCTCATGATCAGTGTGGGCCTCAGGAACGTTAGAGGAACTGCAGGCAAGCCCATGACTTCTCCCAGAGTGAAACATCACAGTGCAGGCACAGTGATCTGTCAGCCAGGTGCTGCCAGAGTTGGAAACTCCTCTCCCTTCCCACTGAGCTTCATGCTTCTGCCTTCTGTTGTCTCTAGTCTGAATCAGACCTTTCTTGATTCTCCTCAGCTCACTCTCTGGTTGGATGCTAACCTAACCAGGGAAAAGTAGTCTGTGGTTTTATGTCAGGAAATGAGTTGAATTGACTGAGTAATGAAGGAATCTCTGAATAGAATCACCAGGATAACTGCAGAAACAAGTGACCCACAGGCAAATTCCGGGACAGAGGGAGATGTTCTGGTGTGCTGAGCTGTTAAATGGGCTTAGCTATAACACATGAGTTCCCCCCGCAATCTGCCCAGTGCTGCTGGCTGCTGCAGGTACCTAAGCCTGCCTCTCGTGAGGGTGTTTGGCAGGAGAAGGGATGCTGTCCTGTCAGGGGCTTGCCAGGCTGAGGGAGGATGCAGCTGTGCAGCACTCTTGGGGCTGCAGGTTGGGCAAGAACCACCTTTGCTGGTGGTGCCAAGCTGGGATCAGATAAGGACACATTTCCTGTGACTCATGCTGGGATAAGATTCTGGTTTAGGTATTAACCAGTTTGTCAGCATTCAGTGCCCCTGGTGTGCATTTTGAGCCTGGCCTTCCCAGCACTTCCCACACACAAGCATATCTTGGTTGGATGAGCTGTGCAAGTGCTTAAACCTTTTGACTCTTTATCTCCCTTCAGGATGAGGACCTAGACTATCGGAAGCACACTGACAACTTTGGGAAGGTAATGTGAGTTCTGGTCGTGGACGTCTGGTTGTTGTCCTGCCTGAGAAGGATTCCCAGTGTGCTTTCTGGCCTGTTGCAGGCTTGTTTGTCCTCCCACACGTAGCAGTAATGCCTCAGTGAATGTCTGCTGTCCCATGTGGCAGCACCTGCAGTGGGTGTGATGGGCAGGTGTGGCACAGGGCAGCACATGAGCTGTCCTTCAGTGGGACCACAGCGCTGCTGTCCCCACTCAGCCTGTGCTGGGTTCCGTCCTTGCTTGTAAATTCCTTCCTGCCACTTCCCTTGGGACTGGAGTGCCCGTGGTTCCAGCCTGGTGTCAGCCTCTGTGGATGTTCCTCTCAGTGCCTGTGTTGTTTTGAAGGTGTTGTCTCAGGTTTGGGAGGTGTGGACAAGCAGGTGCTGGCCACACGGTGTAGCACAGCTCGAGGGCAGTGCAGCCCGCTCGGTGTTGCAGCTGCCATGTCCAGCCTGTGGCTCACACGGCATCTAAAGGGCACTCAGCCCTGTTGATTTCCTTGCCAGCTGGATTGTCCCTGCTTAATGAGCTGCACCAGCAGCTTGAACATGTCTTTTTTACTCACAGGGGATTTGCTGACCTGTCTGAACCATCCTTAGTTCCCCATCATTTTGGGGGATTTGAGTAGGTGTTTTGGTGCATATTGCTCCAGCATGGCTGTTTCCTGGGGCTTGGATCTGGGTAGAATGCATCAGGGCACTGGGTACCCTACGTGACCCTGACAGCTGAGCTGTCTGTGTGCTGCCCTTTGCAGGGCCTGCTCTGGCCTCAGCTGCAGTGTGTGTGTCCTGCCAAGTCCCGTGGAGCAGCTTTGGGTAGCACAGCAGGTGACTTGGTGGCTGTTTGCACACCCCACGTGGTGGGGACCGAGCTCTGCCCTCAGAGCTGAGGGGCCAGCAGGTGCCCTGAGGTGTGGCAGAGCATAGCTTGGTTGCGTGTTGTCTCCCGAGCACATCTTGCTTCTCATGGAAATTCAAACCTGCCCTGTTGTCTTCCTCCTTCCTAAGCTTTCCTCTTAGCATCTCCTGAGCTGGCTGCTGAGGCAATGATTTAGACAGAGCATAAAGGGCTTTTGTGAAATTGCCTAAATACTTGATGCCAGGAATATAGAAAGTCCAAGGTGCTGGGAGTTGTTACAGTTGCCAGAAAATTCAGATGAGCAGATTGACCAGCACTGTGTTGTCCAAACCCCCTCAAGGAGCCTGAAAAGAAGCTGTCTGGTGTGTGTTTCCACAGGGACCCAAAGGTCACAGTCCCTGGACTGGCGTCTCGCAGTTCCTGCAGACATCCCAGAAGATCATCCAGTTTGCGTCAGGGAAGGAGCCACAGCCAGGAGACACCATCATCTATGTGGCTGGAGCCTTCGACCTGTTCCGTATCCTTAACTCTCTTTGGTTGCAGCAGTGGGTTTTGTTTGATGTTCTCATGTTGGGAGGCACCAGACTGGATATTTGCCTCATTTTTTTTCCTTTTTCTGTAGCTGCATGTGAGGGAAGAGTCAGGAGTGAGTTCTCCCTGGCAGTTTCTTAGTCATAGGATGCTGAGAAAGAAGCTATAGGTCCTCTGTGGAGCGATCTGTGGCTGTTGGATTTCAGGAAGACAGATAGACACTCTCAACACTCTAATGATGGTGGTGAAGACTGACTGCCATAGCATCTGGAGCTGACACGCCGTTACTGGGGCAGGCTTTGTGCCAGAACATCTGGAACAAGTAGAAATCCTGGATAGAGGCAAAGCTGAGTCCATGTAAAGTGGAGCTGAAAAAGTTTCTGGCTTTTGCCCAGAACCGGTGGAACCTGAGGAGGGAGGCAGCAACTGTTCTTGGAAACAGGCAATTAGTAGTGCAAGGATAAAATCCCAGGGATTCCTGTCTCCCACTGAGTGACTCCATTTCTGTCTTCCACTGTTTTCCATGTGAGCTTCAATTCCTTAAACAGATCTGCAGATGTTGGTCATGTGGATTTCCTGGAGAAGGTTCACCAGCTGGCAGAAAAACCCTATATCATTGCTGGGCTGCATTTTGATCAGGTCAGTGTAGAACCTGTGCAAAGGCAGAGCAGCTTGGGCCTGTGCTCTGGGGGACAGGACGGGGATGTGTTGGCCGAAATGGGAATTTAATTTTGGGACAGAGCAAGAGGGAAAGGAGTTGCTGTGTTGCTTTTGACTGTCTGGTGCTTTGCCATAGGAGGTGAATCGTTACAAAGGGAAGAACTATCCCATCATGAACATCCATGAGCGGACCCTCAGTGTCCTGGCCTGCAGGGTGAGTGGGTGTCTCTGCACTCTTCCAGAAATTGCCTGGAGCCTGGTGGCACTGTCCACTTGTGCTCAGTGATCTTGCCTGAGTTCCCTGGTGTGCCCTGAGAAGACAGACAAGATAAATCACTTGTGGCTGCCAGAGGGGCCGATGAACCCTTGGGAGGCTCTGCAGGGCTCTTGTGCCATCCTGGCTGATCCAAGCTGGTGACCCATCCAGCTGCTCTGCCAGCAGTGACAAGGCTGCACGCCACGTAGGGAGCTGTGTGGCTCTGTGCAGTCAAACATGTGCCACTAGAAAACTCTGCTCCCTGCAGCAGGGGAGAAAATCCCTGGGACAAAATCATGGGGAGCCCCAGAAATGTGTGCCCAGAGCAATTAACTTCTATTTGCTCTGTAGGCACAGAAAGGAAATTCCATTTGTAGAGGAACAAAAAGCTGTTGTGTGACAAGCAGTTGCTGCTGAACCCAGTTTTCTGTTCCCTTTTTTGAATTTCTGAGTCTATAGCCAGGTGACCAGCTCAGGTCTCTTTAAGAAGCAGCTGGCTTCTGGCTTGGGTTTTGGGTTTTCATTTGATGGTTTTTTTTCAAATCTGCATTCTACCTGGTTCCTTTTTCAGTATGTCTCAGAGGTGGTGATTGGAGCTCCCTACGCCGTCACTGCTGATCTGTTGGATCACTTCAGGGTGAGTCCTTGCATACGGATGGACATGAAGATGCTGGTGGGTGATGTGTGTGGGGAGCTAAAGGAGTGCAGGAGAACACAGGAGTGAAAGGAGGGAGTGTCCTGCTCAGACTGGGACTGCCAGGCTGATGCAGGAGCGTGGCTTTGCTGGTCTCCAGGCTGTGCTCAGTGGGAGCAGTGACAGGAAATGTCCCTGTCATCTTTTGGATCTTTTCAGTGACTTTAATGTCCTTCTCCAGGTAGCACTTGTTTGTCATGGGATGACTGAGGTGGTGCCAGACAAGGACGGTTCTGATCCATATGAGGTAAAGTACCAGGTGCTTTGTCAGCATTTGATAGAGCCTGGCTCTGGTTGTGTTCCTGGACTGAGAAGTCCACTGACGAGTCTGCCTGAGTACAGCTTTGGCAGGTGGTGCAGCTTTTCATCCACCCCTGAGGGTGGCTGCGTGGAGCAGTCAGTAAATCATTCCCAACAGCTTCACTCTTCCAAGCATTGTTTTGCTCTGCCTGTTTTCTGATGCCTTCATGGCAGGGTGAGAAATCCTGTGTGCTTTGCTCTCTGTCCTGGGCAGCTCCTGTGTATGTGGAGCTTTGCTTTCAGCAAGCGTTTGTTCTGCCTCTGAGGAGATCACTGTACATCCTGCCTGTCTGGCAGCCACAAGACGTGCCTCAGCTCAGCTCAGCTGAGCTTCACTGCTGAGCTGTACAGCTAGGTCCCACGTGTTTCCACAGCCCAGTGCTGTCTGTTTGCAGGAACCGAAGCAACGTGGCATTTTCCAGCTGGTGGACAGTGGCAGCAATCTCACCACAGATCTAATTGTGCAAAGAATCATCAAGAACAGGTTGGATTTCTTTGTCTCCCAGTTCTGTCACATACTGTTCCATCCAGAATGTCTAGGGACTGATTAATGGGACCAAATAGGGAGAGGAGATGTTGTCTAAAGGCACAGTTTCAGCAAACTTGTCCTTCCTCTTTCATGGCTTGGGCAGACTGTAAATGTGGTTGTACCAATCTGTAAAAGGAACAGCTGAACTCTGCTGTGTCAGAACATGCTGCACAGCACATTTATTGGGTTTTCTCCTTTAATGATAAATTTCCTTTGCTTTATCCCAGGGGAAGGGGCATGTGTCCTCTTTCAGAGCTTAGGTCTTTTAGGCCCGAGTCCTTCACTTTCAGCACCTTGGCTCACATCAGTGATAAATTTGATTTTGGTGTTATAACACCCAGAACAGTCCAAAAATGGAATAGCAGCTTCTTCCACAGAGGGAGAAAGAAGTCATGTGTGACCAGTGTGGGAGTCCAGGACTGCAGAGTGCTGACAACAGCCATAGGAAGCTCTGGGAGAGGCTCTGGAGGAGTGTGGAGGTCCTGGGTGGTTTCTGAAGTGCTCTCAGAACAGAGCAGCATAGGAGAAGGCAATGCTTTCCTAAAGCTCCAGGTGCTTTTGTCTACAAGAGGGATGGTTGAATGAGAATCTCATGGCATAGTGTAATTTTTACAGGCTGGAGTTTGAAGCTCGCAACCAGAAGAAAGAAGCAAAAGAGCTGGCTGTGCTGGAGGCCATGAGAAGGCTGGAGGAGGAGAAGCACTAGGCTGCAGAGCATGGATGCGTGAGCCACTGAGTGCTGCAACCTCACCCTCTGGTAGAGCAGCTGCTCTTCAGGAAAGGACCCCTGAAGGGAGGCAGCACTGCTGGCACGCAGGATGTGCTGTCCTACCCTCTGCTGTCCTAGCTCCTCCTGCACTAATTATGCAGACATAACGAGTTGGGATTCCGTTGCCTAGTTTTATCTCCGTTAATCAGTCCCTGTCCCTTTTCCCAGGAGGAGCTCTGACAAAAAAAAAAAAAAAAAGGTTTTAATTATAACTAATGTTTTAACATGTTGATGTGCTTTTACCTTCTGCCATTTCTGGCTCTTAGTAGGAGGGAAGTGGAGGAGCTGCCCCTGTCCCCGTGCCCTGCCAGACTCGGCTGTCCTGACCCGGGTCTGCATTCCAGAGCAGCCCCTTGGGCACTGGTGTGGGGGGCTGGAGACAGTGAGAGCAGCCTGGGGGAGAAGACAGGTACCTCCTGCAGCTTTTGCTCAGGAACAAGGGGCTGGCTGCCAGAGGTGGTGCTGGGCTCTGGGGTTCACTGTGCTGTCTCTTCTCAGCTCCTGCCCCTGCCCAGACCCAGAGCTACTCTGGGCTGAGCTGGGTAAAGGCAAATCCTCTGCTGCCCCAGTGAGACGCTGCAGGTGGCAGCTGCTGAAGGGGCAGGTGGTGCAGGGATGCTGGCTCAAGGCATTTCTCCACATGAGGCACAGGGTCCCTTGGGCTTTTTCCTAAAGACTCTTCCATTTGTGAGGCTGCAGGCCCCAATGCCTTGTGTGGGCTTTGCTCAGAGCCCCACCTGCTGCTGCCACCAGAGCCCACCTTGTGCCCGATGGCTCACCTGGGGGCGGGACCTGGCCAGGTGAAGTTTTAGGGTGGTTTTCTGATGGCTGACATGCAGCATGCCTGCCTCTGAGGGGAGGTGCAGGGCTGGGAGAATGGGTCCTGAGCTGTGAGCCCCTTTTGCCTCTTACATTCCAGGATACTGTGGTGGGTATCCTGAGCAGCTCACTGCACTCTGCCAGATGGTCCTTCCAGGCTGTGTCTGGTGTCCTCTCTCTTGTAAACTTTTGTTGCTGATCATTAATAAAATGTTGAAGAGTTGTGCATTGGTCTTTTTGGGGCTCGAGCCCAGGTATCAGAAAGGGGGCATAGGGAATGTGTGTTGCAAGCCCAGTGCACTGGTACTGAGGGTCCCACTGCGTCCCTGCAGCTCCCAGGGCTGGGGCTGGCACAGTGGCTCCTCTGCCCCAGAGCAGCAGTGACTCAGACCTGCCAACCCCTTCCTGTGCACAAATTCCCCCTTGGCAGCTTGTGGCCCCTCCCATGGGCACTGGAGAGGAGCTCGTCCTTAAGGACAAACAGCTCAGTCCTGGTGATGCACCTGCCCTGCTGAGCACACTCCTGAGTTGCCTCCAGGACATGGACAGGTACCCCTGTAATTACAAATAACAGGAGCATTTAATTGCTGCTCTTGCTAGGCGTGTGGAGACATCAGCTCCATTGGTTCAGCTGTGGAGTAGCTGTTCCTCAGGGCCTCAAGGGCTGCTGCTGAGTTTATTCTAAAAACTTTATAGGCTCTTCCCTTCTCTCAGTGCCTCTGGGCCCTCCTGGTGAGCTGTTTGCTGACAGCACCTGAGTCCTGGGGCACAGCTGAGTGTAGGGTTAAAACAGGGGCAGCTCTGTACCCCACAGCTGTTGGTGGCCTCAGTGCCACTGAGGTTCCTGGGCAGGCGCAGGCAGCAGCAGCCAAGGATGGCACAGCAGGTCAGGTCCATGGTGTGCCAGGGGCACTGCTGGGACTCCTTGGCTTCCTTCCTAATGAGCACAGTAGCCATGGGGGCCAGGCAGGGCCCAACCCGCCCTGGGGATGGGGACTGCAGCCAGACTGGGTGCTGTGTTCCTGGGCTCACCACTGTGGAGGAGGCAGCGACCCCAGGTACCTGTCTGGGGATGCCCTGCCAGGGAACAGCTGGTGTTGGGGGGCTGCTGCCACCCCAGTGTCATCACCAAATCTGTATCCTGTTGCCAGAGCTGCTCCAGGGTGGGGCAGAGGCTGTGCCAGATCTCCTGCAGTAAAGGGGAAGCAGGGCCTTTCTGTTTGGGGAGAGACAGGGACAGGAGCCCCCTGTCTACAGACATGTGCTACCAGGGCTCCTTGACCCCTGCTGTCCCTGCATTGTGCCCTGCAGCTCTCACAGGCACTGGGCCATCCTAGAGCCCGAGGGGTTTTGTTCTGCTGGGTATCTGAGCAGCCTCAGCACCACAGGAGGGAGTGGAGGCTCAGCAGCCAGAGCACCCCAGATCTGGGTGGGCTCCCCATCCTCCCTCCCTACCCAAGGACAGACAAGACAGAGCCATCCCAAGCATGTTTATTGTCACCCCAGAGCCACCAGCACAGGCTCAGGCACTCACACCCCGTGAGGTCCAAGGACAGAGTCATCTCTGCCTTACACCACAAAGTGCCACGGGCTCCTGCCAGCTCCCGGGCCACATCTGTCACACAGCAGCTGCGGGAGACACCCGGGTGGCACCGGGTGTGGGGTCTGTGCCAGCGTAGCACCGGCCAGCAGCGATGGGAGCCCCCAGCCTGCCCCACCCCGGCCGCTAACTGCAGAGCAGCGCGGGGGGAGCGGCTCCAGAACCTGCGGCTGGAGCACGAACCGTGCCCAGCGTCCCGCGGGGAGCAGCCCGAGCCCCAGAGGCGGCCCCGGTACTCACCGACGGCGGGCGGGCCGAGCTGGGCAGCAGCACAGCGAGAGCCGGTTCGGCGGAGCCTCGGTGTGGGAGCGACAGCGGTCCGAGCAGCCCCGAGGTTCTGCCGCCGAGCAGCGGCGGGGCCGGGCCGGCCGCAGCACCCGGGGCCGCCGCCGTTACCGCCGGGCAGGGGTCCCTCCGGGGCGGCGGAGCCCGCGGAGCCACCCCCGCCCCCGAACCGACCCGAGCGCGGGGACTCAGACACGGACACGGGACTGGCGTCCGCATATTTATTGAGCGGGCCCGGGGCGGCCGGGATGGGCCCGTGCCCGGTGCCAGCCTCACTCCCGGAACTTCCACTCCTGGCGGCACATGGGACAGTGCTGCTGCACCTGCTGCGAGTTCAGCCACTTGAGGATGCAGTGCATGTGGAAGCAGTGCGAGCACTGTCCCCACACCAACGGGCAGTCGTCGCCGGGAACCTTACCTGCGGCACGAACACACGGTCAGCCCCGCCCAGCGCGCAGCGCCCGGTGCCGGTGCCGGTGCCGCACTCACAGTCGGGGCAGCAGCCGTTGAAGGCCATCCGGCAGATGCCGCAGTTCTCGTCGTTCGCCACCCACAGCCAGGACGCCACTCCGTGCCAGCTCCGCACGCGCACCCGCATCTCCCGCTTCACTCGGGCCAGGCCCCTGCTGGAAGGGCCTCCTACACCTGCACGGAGCTTCGCCGCGCTGAACGACCGCCGCGCCATGCGCCTCGGCAAACGTCCCGCCGTCTTGCCATGTCTTCCGGGCGCGGCCGGCACGTGCGGGCGGGCCTTTGGGAGTGCGGGTGGGAGCGGTTGCCTCGGCCATCTGGCCGACAAGATGGGCATTCAGCCTGGATGAGCCATCAATTAAAGCTGAACGAGAGCCTAGCGTGGCGGCCAGCAGTGGGCGCCGAGTGGCGGCCGGTTGCCTTGGGGCTTGCACCGCACGCGGGGGTGGCCTGGTAGCACCGTGCCGGGGGCGGGCGTGAGGCGTGCGGGCTGCGCGGGGGGAGGCCTGCGACTCGGCCCGTGCGGAAGACCTGGCCGCTGTAGTCCCGGGGGCGGGCGGCAGAGAACCGTCCCCGGCCCCTACCAAAACATGCCCGTGTACGGAGCTGGGCAGATGTCGAAGGCGGAGCTTGGGCCCGCGGCGGGTGGCGTCGCGGCTGTGGGTGGAGAGTTACGGGCGCGGAGGGCGGAAGCTGGCCAGGCGGGGCGGCCCTTTGGTGCGCTTCGTCCATACATCCTTCGTTCTGGCGGGCTGAAGGCCTCGGGCGTCCGGTCAGCGTGAGGTGTCCGTGGTCTCGTTGCATAAGCACACGCCGAAACAACTCCCGCGAAATGGCAGCACGTGAGGCAGGAGCAGACTAGTTTCGACAGCGGCTTCGGGCGGGTGCCGGCGTTGCGACGGCGGAAAGCTTGCTCGTCTCTAACCTGGACTTTCGGCGTGTCGGATGCGGACATCCAGGTGGGGCTCGGGGCAGGCGCCGCCTTAGGTGGCTTTAGTGGAAAGAGCTGAACGCAACCGAACTGCCTTGCTTGCCACATTCTGTGGAGGTCACAGAATAGCAGTCCAACGCAGGGCGACATTTGCCCATTTGCAGTTGTCGTAGGGGCACGGGCCCCGGCCCTGGGGGGGGCCCGGTCGAGGTGCCCGCGGGACCCCGCCGGCCTGCCCGGCTGGCGCTCGGGGCCGATGATTCCCGGGTGAAATCCCGTGATGTGTGCTTGCGTTTGTCGCGGTCGTGGTGGTCTCGAGTGGACTGGACAATTTGGGTTTAGGTGCTTTGTAAAGCCGCGTGCGGTGCAAGGGGACAGGGAACGAATGCTTTACTCTGCTGGATGCGCGCTGTGATTGGAGGATTCATTGGAACTCTATAGCTCCTGCTCGTGTCGCGGCGTAGCTGTCCCTAACGGGCCGTGGGCTTCTGGTGCTTTGTCAGATCGCACTCTGTTGGGTGTCAAGGGCTCCCAAGGATGTAACCATGTAGTGATTTGTCACAGAACAGCTCGCACTGTGCTGCTGCCTTGGTGTCCTGTCCCTCCCCCTGGTTTCACGGCCATAGCCCCATCTGGGCTGCTCCGAGCCCACAGTGCTGCAGTCGGGTGTGTGGTGCCTCTGCCTCAAGGGCTGCCTGCTGATGGGAGCTCCCACCGTGTCGAGCAGTGTCACAGGCACACTGAGTGGGCCATGAGCTGTGCAGAATTGAGATGCCATGGTGGTTGTGCCCCCCTGGCGAGGTGCTCCTGTACCAGGGGCCGGGAGTGTTGCGCGATCACCCATGGCCTCGATTGGCTCCATGTCCTCATCAGGGAAAACCAAACCACTGCTGTCAGACTTTCCTCAGCATTCACTGGTCCCAGCCTTTCCACGCACCAATCTGCTGTGCATGGGGAATTGGGAATTGTAAAGGAGTCGCTGTTCAGGTCCCTTCTCACTGGTAAGTGTCTGCACACCACTCGTCCTCTTCCTTGTGTAAGTTCAGAATTGTGTTTAAATAAATCCCGTTTGTTGCGTGATGCGCAGTTTGTGTACAACTAATCCCCTGTGCCTTGTGAGCAGCCAGGATCACCTCCCTGCTGCTGCACAAGTCCCGACTAAGGGATTGTTTGTATCATGGCTGACCCTATGGCTTTGGCCCCAGCCCCATAACCTCATTTTTTCCTCAGATGTGGGATTTGGTGTGGTTCCTGATGCAATGCCTCTTTATGTAGGTTGAGAGGCTGAAGGCGCTCTGTCAGAAGGAGCTGTTGCAGCATTGCTCTGGTGTGACCTCTGAGGCAGGAGCAGCTGCCCCTGGGCTTTGGGAAGAGCGACACTTTGTACTGCCTTGCTTTGTCCACATTCTGTCCATAAAGCTACACCAGTGCCCTTTGCATTGTCGTCCAGCAGCCTGTCTGTATAAGGCCCCTGTTTGTGATTCAGAGATGGACACATGCAGTGCAGCAACCTTGTTGCTTCCCAGAGTGCCTGAGAAACAAAAATTGGTGGCTCTGTTGCTGTCCTCATTTGTTTCCAGCCTTTGTGACAGCAAGGACAGACCTCAGCAGTAGGGATATTGTTGGTCTCCATTTTGTGGGGTAACTTTCCTATAATATGTCACAAGTGTACACAGTAAAAAAGTTCCCATTGTCTTGTGTGAATCCCTGCACTCACGGCAAGACATTCTCCTCTGTGGAGAAAGGTCTGGCTCGGTGGATTATTTTTTCATATTGCCCTAATTGACTCATCTTCAACAAGACCCCCAGTTTCCCCTGGAAAAAAAAACAGGTCATCATCCCTTGAATCTGCTTCCTGGCTGTAAATGTGCCTCCTGTCAGGACATGAACGTGAGTCTGTGCTGGTTTTGCCACTTGTGGTTTACGTCCCCTGAATCTTCACTGATGGGCTATGCGCCTCTCTTTCCACTTGGGGGCTATGGGGGGAATTTTTTGCTATCTAGGGTTTTTCTACACCCCACCAGCTGCAATTCTTGGTGATGGACAGCACGTGCTGGCTGGCTGAGTGTGTCTGTGGTCTGCGGGGTGGTTGCAGCATTAGAAAGATTTGCTGCTCCTTTCCCTTTCATTCTCAAGCTCTTTGCAGAGTTTGGGGACCTTGCAGAGGCAGCTGTGCACTATGACCATATCTGGTTCGGCAGTCTAGTGTACGGGCAGATGTGCATTTGAGGAAGCTGAACGCGCTGAAGCCATTGAAGCATACAAGGGCCCTTGGAATGGTGAGTGTGCCTGCCCTCTCGCCTGGGCTGCTCGCCGGTGGCTGGAGGCGGAGCACCCGGCACTCGTGTCCCTCCCCACCTGCCCATTTCTCCCACAGCCCCCGCTGCTTGCACACCCTGTCACACTCATGGCTTCTTCCCTCCCTCAGGTCGCCCCTGAACATCCAGCTGGTGACTCAAGACTCGACACGCATCGAGTACCCGAACAGAGGTGAGGGAACCTGCCCAGCACGGTTGGGTGGGAAAGGGCCATGGACCCCCTCCCTGGCAGGAACGTGGGTCCTCTTGGTTCACTGAAAGCACTAAAACGCAATTGCTTTTAAACTTGCAGTCGTAAACAGAGGTGCATGACCAGAAACCGCGGTCTCAGGGGATTTGGAGGAGGAAGGCAACAGGCGAGGATTCGTGGTGGAGCAAGATGGAGAAGGCCGAGAGCTGGAAGAACTTCCAAACAGCAGCTCTCTGCAGAAGAACTACGATGGCCCGCTGGAATGCTTACAGGGCCAGGGTAGTGCTGCCTTGGGCCTGGTCATGGGCTCCTGCAGCATCTCCAGCTTGGAAAGCGCTGCAGTCTGGAGCTGGCGAAAATTGGGCAGTCTTCCGCCACTCTCCACACCCCGTGGGGTCCAATGACAGAGTCATCTCTGCCTTAGCACCACAATGTGCCACGGTCTTCCTGCCAGCTCCTCGGCAGCTCCAGCCACATTCTGTCACCAGCAGCTGCGGGAGACACCCGGTGGTCACCGGGGTTGTCGGTGGGTCTGTGACCAGCGTAGCCCGCCATCAGCGGAATGGGAGCCCCGCAGCCTGCCCCACCCACGGCCGCTACTGCAGAGCAGGCGGGGGGAGCGCCCTCCAGAACCTGCGGCTGGAGGCACGACCGTGCCCCAGCGGCCCGCGGGGAGCACAGCCGAGCCCCAGAGGCGGCCCCGGTAACTCAGCCGACGGCGGTCGTGCCGAGTCTGGGCAGCAGCACTTTCGGGAAAAAAAAAAAGCCCGCGTTAGAGCCGTTTACGGCGGTAGGCCTCGTGTGGGAGCGACAGCGTTCGAGCAGCCCCGAGGTTTCTGCCGCCGAGCAGCGGCGGGGCCGGCTCGCCGCAGCACCCGGGCCGCCGCCGTTACCCCGGGCAGGGGTCCTCCGGGGCGGCGGAGCCCGCGGAGCCACCCCGCCCCCGAACCGACCCGAGCGCGGGACTCATACACGACACACGACTGGGCGTCCGCATTTTATTGAGCGGGCCCGGGCGCCGGGATGGGTCCCGTGCTCCGTGCCAGCCTCACTACCGGAACTTTCCACATCACTGGCCGGCACATGCAGTGCTGCTGCACTCTTCTAGGAAGTTACAGCCACTGATGAAGGCATGCAGTGCATGTGTAAGCAGTGCGAGCCTGTCCCCAACCAACGGGCCAGTCGTTCGCCGTGAAACCTTACTGCGGCACGACAACACTGGTCAAAGCCCCGCCCAGCGCCAGCGCCCGGTGCCGGTGCCGGTGCCGGGGGGGGGGGGGCACTCACACGTCGTGGCAGCAGCCGTTGAAGGCCTCCGGCAGATGCCGCAGTTCTCGTCGTCGCCACCCACAGCCAGGACGCCACTCCGTGCCAGCTCCGCACGCGCACCCGCATCTCCCCTCCGGACCGGCCCCGCCGGAAGTGCCCCACACCGCACGAGCTTCGCGCGCCCGCCCGACAGCCGCGCCTCATGGCCACCGCCTCTTGCCATACTTGCCGGCGCGGCCGCAGCGCGGGCCGGAAGTTGCGGGTGGGAGCGGTGCCGCCATCATGCCGAGCAAGATGGACATGTCCCTGGACGACGTACATTAAGCTGACCGGGCCAGCGTGGGGCCAGCCGGGGCGGCGAGCGGCCGGGGCGGGGCCGGCACCGCACGCGGGGCGGGCCCCGGCCGGGGCGGCGTGGGCGGCGGGCGCGCGGGCGGCGGCCCCCGTGCGGGAACCGGCGCTGATGGCCCGGGTGCGGCGGCAGGAACCGTCCCGCGCCCTACAGCCGGGTACGGACTGGGCAGGCGGAGCTTGGGCCGCGGCGGCGCGGCGGGCTGGGGTGGAGAGTCGGCGCGGGGCGGGAAGCGGCCGCGGGCGGCCCTTTGTGCGCTCCCGGCGGGCTGAGAGGCCCGGGCGCCGGTCAGCGAGGTCCCGGTCTCGTTACAGCCCAAACAACTCCCCGAGAAATGGCAGCACGACCTGTTCGACAGCGGCTTCGGGGCGGGGGCCGGCGTGGAGACCGGCGGAAAGCTGCTCGTCTCTAACCTGGACTTCGGCGTGTCGGATGCGGACATCCAGGTGGGGCTCGGGCAGGCGCCGAGGGCAGCGGGGCCCCTGCACTGCGCCCGGTCGGGTGCCCGCGGGAGCCCCGCCGGCCCTGCTCCGGCTGGCGCTCGGGGCCGAGGATTCCCGGGTGAATCCCTAGTGATGTGTGCTTGCTTTGCCGCGGTCGTGGTGGTCTCGATGGGACTGGACAATTTGGGGTTTAGGTGCTTTGTAAGAGCCTGCTGCGGTGCAAGGGGGACAGGGAACGATGCTGTGACTCTGCTGGATAACGCTGTGATTGGAGGATTCATTGGGAACTCTATGAGCTCCTGCTCTGCGCGGCTGTAGCTGTCCCTAACGGGGCCGTGGGCTCTGGTGCTTTGTCAGATCGCACTCTGTTGGGTGTCAAGGGGCTCCCAAGGATGTAACCAGGTAGTTATTTGTCACAGGAACAGCTCCCCTGTGCTGCTGCCTTGGTGTCCTGTCCTCCCCCTGTCACGGCCATGCCCCATCTGGGCTGCTCAGAGCCCACAGTGGCTGCAGTCGGGTGTGTGGTGCCTCTGCCTCAGGGCTGCAGGCTGATGGGAGCTCCCACCGTGTCAGGAGTGTCACAGGCTCACGAGTGGGCCATGAGCTGTGCAGAAATTGAGTGCCATGTGTGTCCCTGGCAGGGGCTCCTGTACCCCGGAGTGTTGCCATCACCCTGGCCTCTGGCTCCCATGTCCTCATCAGGGAAAACCAAACCACTGCTGTCAGACTTTCCTCAGCATTCACTCCAGCCTTTCCACGCACCAATCTGGCTGTGCATGGGGAATTGGGAATTGGAAAGGAGCTCTGTCAGGTCACCTGCTCACTGGGTAGTGTGCTGCACGCCACCTCCTCTCCTTGTGTAAGTTCAGATTGGGTTTAAATAAATCCCTGTTTGTTGCAGTGAGGCCGCAGTGTGTAAAACTAATCCCCTGTGCCTTGTGAGCAGCCAGGACTCACCTTCCTGCTGCTGCACAAGCTCCCACTGGGATTTGTTTAGTATCAGGGCTGACCCTATGGCTTTGGCCCCAGCCCCATAACTCAGTGTTTCCTCAGATGTGGGATTGGTTTTGTTCCTGTGCCAATGCCTCTTTATGAGGTGTGAGAGGCTGAAGGCGCTCTGGTCATGAAGGAGCTGTGCAGCATTGCTCTGTGTGCCCTCTGAGGCAGGAGCAGCTGCCCCTGGGCTTTGGGAAGAGCTGACACTGCCTTGCTTGCCACATTCTGTCCAGAAAGCATCCACCAGGTGCCCTTTGCAGTTGTCGTCCAGCAGCCCTGCTGAGAGCCCTGTTGTGATTCAGGAGATTGACACATGCAGTGCAGCAACCTTGTTGGCTTCCCATAGTGCCTGAGAAACAAAATTGGTGGCTCTGTTGCTGTCTGTTTATTTCCAGCCTTTGTGACAGCAAAGGACAGACCTCAGCAGAGGACTTTGTTGGTCTCCATTTTTGGGGTATGTTCCTAATAATGGGCACAAGTGTAGCACAGTAAAAGTGTCATTGTCTTGTGGATCCCTGCACTCACGCAGACATTCTCCTCTGTGAGAAAGGTGTCTGGGCTCTGGAGTATTTTCAGTAGTTGCCACTTTGACTCATCTTCAACAAAGACCCCCAGTTCCCCTGGGAAAAAAAAACAGGTCAGCATCCCTTGAATCTGCTTCACTGGCTGTAAATGTGCCTCCTGCAGGACATGAACGTGGAGTCTTGCTTGGTTTTGCCACTTGTGGTGACTCCCTGAAATCTTCCTGATGGGCTATGCTCCTCTCTGCCATTGGGTCTTTTTCCAGGCTGTCTGTGGTGGATGGACAAGCACTGCTGCTGGCTGAGTGTGTCTGTGGGCTGCGGGGTGTTTGCAGCATTGAAAGATGCTCCTTTCCCTTTCATTCTCAGGAGCTCTTTGCAGAGTTTGGGACCTTGAAGAAGGCAGCTGTGCACTATGACAGATCTGGTCGCAGTCTAGGGACGGCAGATGTGCATTTTGAGAGGAAGGCTGACGCGCTGAAGGCCATGAAGCAGTACAATGGGGTGCCCTTGGATGGTGAGTGTGCCTGGCCCATCTCCCTGGGCTGCTCCCGTGGCTGGAGCGGAGCACCCGGCACATCCGTGTCCCTCCCCACCTGCCCGTTTCTCCCACGCCCCCGTCCTGCTTGCACACCCTGTGCACACTCAGGGCTGCTCTCCCTCCCTCAGGGCGCCCCATGAACATCCAGCTGGTGACATCACAGATCGACACGCAGCGGAGACCCGCACAGAGGTGAGGGAACCTGCCAGCACGGTGGGGTGGGAAGGCACAGGACCCCTCCCTGGCAGGGAACGTGGGTCCTCTTGGGTTCACTGAAAGCACTAAAACAATTGCTTTTAAAACTTGCAGCGTAAACAGAGGTGGCATGACCAGAAACCGCGGGGTCTCAGGGGGATTTGGAGGAGGAGGCAACAGGCGAGGGATTCGTGGTGGGAACAGAGGGAGAGGCAGAGGAGCTGGAAGAACTTCCAAACAGCAGCTCTCTGCAGAAGAACTAGATGCACAGCTGGATGCTTACAATGCCAGGGTAAGTGCTGCTTGGGCATGGTCATGGGCTCCCTGCAGCATCTCATCTTGGAAAGCGCTGGCAGTCTGGAGCTGGCAGAAAAGTGAAGGCATTTTCCAGGTGCTTGGACTGAAGCAGTCTCCCTCTGAAGCTGAGCTGTGCCTTGACTTGGGCCTCAGCTTCACTTCCCAGGGCACTTTGTCACCAGTTCCTGATGGCCAAGGAACAGTCTGTGCTCTTGCCAGGCTCCACAGCTGGAACAGCCACTATGAGCAGCAGCTGCAGGGCAGGCAAAACTCACACAGCTGATAGGTTGCAGGAATGGGAAAACAGAAAAGAAAATCTAGTGGAAGAACTGCGTGGTGTTCTGCTGGGGGAAGAGTGTAATGTTGGTGGCAGAAATGAGCCCCAGCCTGGGGAGCCATGGGCAGGTGGGAACTTGCTCGGGCTCTGCCATGGCTGGGTCAGAATCCCAACAAAGCTGAGGCCACAAGGACACCGTGACAGCAGAGTTGGTGCTTTAGGACCAGGATAGGTCAGGGCAAGAGCACGATTCTAGAAAAAGCCTTGGAGCAGTGTAGGGTGCTGTGGCTTGGACCCACCTGTCCCTGTCCCCCAGCACTTGGGGGTTCCTCAGGGCCAGGCTGCCTGCAAAGCAGTGGGTGGGCTTGGGTGCAGGGGGGTGCTACAAGGTGCCAGGGCTGCTGTGAGGCACCTGGTGACAGTTCCTCCCCTTTCTTGCAGATGGACACCAGCTAAAGCGGCAGCAGTGGGCGCAGGGAAGGACTCCAATCTTGCCCCACACTCCCGGCAGGGGCTGCGGCTGTGGCTACTACTACCGAGGATGGGATTTGTTTTACTTTTACGTTCTGGGATAGGTTTTAACTCCTGTAAAGGTTTTTTTTAATTCTCAGCAGACCTGTTTTGTACCGAGTTATTTTTGGGATAAATTTTTCTGGTTGCCTGTTGGGCCAAGGTGGCTTTTTCACCTTTGCCGTAATAAAATAGAACCATGTCTAGAGCTGTTGCTGATGCCTTGCCGCGCTGGGGCCCCGCGCTCCATCCCGCTCCCGCACATACCGTGATGTTCTGCGCCACTCCCCGTCCCGCCCTGCCGGTCCCGGTCCCGGTCCCGGTCCCGGTCCCGGTCCCGGCCCTGTCTTGCCCCGTTGGTCTCCTTCCTGGTCCCGGACCGCTGTCCCGGTCCCGATCCCTCTCTGCCCCGCCCTGCCGGTCCTGCCGCGCTCCGCCTCGGTCCCGCCCATCCGGTCCGGTCCGCCCCGCCCGTGCGCGCCCCCCCGGGCCAATCAGCGCGCGGTCCGCGGCCGGAAGCGCGGCGGCGGCGCGGCGGCGAGTAACGGGAAGTGCCGGGCGTGTCCCGGAAGTGCGGGGGCGCGCGGGGCCTGGGCGGATCCGCGGTGTTGGCAGCGCAGCGCGGAGCGAGCGAGACCGGTACGGCGGGAGCGGGCGGGAGAGGCGGGAGCGGGCGGGTGGGAGGCAAGGAGCGGCGGGAGGGGCCGGGCCGGGCGGGTCGCGCTGGCTCCGCGCCGCGGGAGGGGCCGGGCGCGGCCGAGGGTCGGGCGCGGGGCCCCGGGTGCCCTTGCGCGACCTTCCGAAGGCCGGCGGAGCCGCCGCCCCCGGTGGGGCCGTCCCGGAGCGGGGCGCGGGCGGCCCGTGCTGCCCTGAGGGGCCGGGGCAGGTCCCGGCGGGCGTGCCCGGTGCTCCCCTGAGGGCCGGCGGAGGGGATCGCGGGGCCCGGCACATCCCGGGGTCGGCGGTGCCTCTGGCGCGTACGGGCTGCCCATAAATGGCCGCTCGGTACGGAATGAGGAACTGGCAGGCGCTGTACCGGAGTCGGGCTGCTCCGTGACACGGCGGGGCCCTTCCACCCCGAACGCCACGGGCCGGGGGCTCTGCACGGGAGCCGCGGTTCCTGCGCTCCCCCGGTACCGTGACTGCACACCGAGCAGCGGCGTTTTCCCGAGAGCCGCTCTGAGGGCCGTGGTCGTCGTTTGTTTGTGGTGAGAAAAGCCCCCGAGCGCGCTTGTTCCCTTGAAAGTTTCGGGTGCACTCTGTTGCTCCGGCTGTCCGAGCATTTTTCCAGTGTGGAGGATCTTATTCCGTGACGGCGGGGTGGGGACAGTTTCACTGCTGTGGGTTCGGCTGCTGGCACAGTCCCGGCTCCAGGTACCCACGGTGCTGGTTTGCATCCCAGGGGCAGCACTGCCAGCACCCTTTATGCTTCTGGAGTTGTTTGTGACCCCTTAGCCCGGCTCTGCACAGTTCACCCATGTAGGTGAATGACAGGCCAGGGATATGTCAGAGCAAAAGGAAAAAAAAAAGAAAAAAAGTCCTCCATCCTCAGACTGCCGAATCCCCAGTGGGCAGCAGTGTCCCCCCCGTTCCCTGAGTCCTTCCTGCCTGGGGCTGTGAGACAGCCAGGGGGATCAGGTGGGATGAGAATTCCCTCAGATGCTCTTACAAAGTGACTGGTGCAGCAGTGGTACCTGGATATGCCCTGGCAGCGCCCAGCCTCAGGAAGTGCCAGCCAGGCTCCTGTCCCTTCTGTGCTGCTGGTGTCCCCCACTGCACTGTGCTGCCCTGTGTGAAGCCATCTGAGCTGTCTGTGTGGAGCAGCCAGGCCAGGTCGGGCTGTTCTGGCTCCCTGTCCTGGCAGAGCAGACTGGGACAGGGCCCTGTGGAAACACTTACTGCTGGGTCACATTCCAGCCAAGCTCTCGGGGTGGCTGTGCAGACTTTCCCTGCGCGGGAAGAAGGAAGGGTGGGGACTGCTGGAACTGGCACGGCTGCGCTGAGGCCTGATGGATGTTGGAAGCTGATTAGCTCATCTCAAGATATTCTGACTAATGCTGGGGTCACTGCTGCCATGGGATCAGGATTCCGGGCTGTGGAGTCAATGGTTCCCACTGTCTGCTTGGACGTGAGCAGGGATATTCCTGCTAGTGCTGGCCTGGCAGGAGGTGGGGATCTCGAGTTAGCTGCTGCAGCTGCTCTGTCCTGCACAAAACATGCTGAGAATCCGGAAGAAACTGCTGGTTTGAGGGAGCACTGAAGGCAGAGTGCAGATTGCTGGGTGGGGATTCAGCCTCCTGCTGCCTTCTACAGGCTGCTGTGATCCTGAGGATTTGCAGGGAGCCAGGGTCTGTTTCTGAAGATCCAGGAGCCCTCCTGTACTCTGCTTCCAGCACAGACTGGGGCCCTTTCCTGCGGCTGTGGCAGTTCCTGGAGGTCTGTGTTGTTCCACGGAGCAGTGGGATCCCCAGAACCTGCGGGTGAGCTGATAGGAAAGGTGAGGGCTGTTTCCACAGAGCCAAGCTCGGCCTGGCCTGCAGTGCTGACTGGAGTCATGCTAGTTCTGGTCCCCAGGGGTGTTTTCAGTCCTGGTGGGCTCCTGTCCTCTTGGAAATCCTGAGAGGGTTGGGGAGGGTCATGATTAATCTGTGTTGTGATATGCATCATTCATTCGCCCTGGATCACAGAAGTAAGGCTGGAACACAGGAATGTGACCAAAGAGCTGGGGATTTGGGTTTTTTGTTTGTTTGGGCTTTCTTCTGTGCCCTGTGTGTTGTGGTTGTTGCTAAATACCAGTTTGTGGGAGGGGTTCCTCATGGATCAGGTGGAGGTGGTGCTAGTGATGCACGGATGAAAACTGTTGCTGCATGTGTTACCTGGGGTCCAGTTGTTGAGGCATGACAGCTCTATGCAGACACTAGTGCATTTCCAAACTGCCCAGGACAGGATTCTGGATCTTGGAGGTGAGCAGCTGCTGGCAGTCAGGGCTGTGAACGCCAAGGCTATTCCTAGTCAGTGCAGCTGTCTCCAGCCATGGGAACTGCAGTGGGACTGGTGCTGTTGTTCACAGAGCACTGGCTCCAAGAGCTTCAGGTGCTGGAGCAGAGGCTGCCTCATGGCTCCTGCCATCACTGATCCAGCTTTCTGTGACAAACTTTGTCTCTGCTTGGTCTGAAAATTGGAAGGTGGAGGGTGCCCATGGATGCTCATGCCCAGAAGTGTACCCAGCACTTCTGGAGATAGATGTGTGGATGCTAGTGGATCCTCTGCCATGTGTGTGATTCTGCTTCTGCTCTCACAGAAGGCTCAGTCACAGAATTTGAGTCTCCAGAAGTTTGGGACTTTGGCTCTGTAAAGCTGAAATTCTTTCACTTCCACTCCTGGAAGCTGCAGCTATCCTCAGCAAGGTGTGAGAGTTATACTGAACTGCAGATCATGGGAGGTACAATCTAGCTCAGAGGCAAAGCCAAAGGACATGAGGAGGGGATTGGGCAGGATGCAGTGAGGAGATGGAGCAGTGCAGAGTGAGTGAGCGTTTGCTCAGTGCTTCTGGGAGTCTTCAAGTGTGGCAGCTGTTTGGGAGAAGCAAGGGACTGGGTTTGATATGGAGACACTGGCATGAAATCTCACCAGTTTTTCATCTGTGACATGAGACTAAATGTCCTTTTGAAGGCAAAATTCCACATGATTCAGTGTGAGGATGTTGGAGGATGCCATGTGGAAGGGCCAGCTGTTTGCTGTGCTGTGCAGCTACAGCAGGAAAAGCTCCTGGCACAGATGCTTGTGCCATGCCAGGCCAGAGCCCTGGTATAGCCCCATGGTGTCCCATCATCCCCCAGCACCTTTCTAAAGCTGTGCCAGAGTCCAAGTTGTTATTTGCCATAGGATAACCCTTCAGACAATGTGCCCTGTGGAACACCAAGAATTCCTGAATGTGTCATTCGATTTTACCGAGGATTTTAATGGAGTGTTGGCATCACCTTTGCCCAGCCCTTGGTGTGGCTGGGCATTTCCTGGGCAGCTGAGCCAGGCTCCATATCTTTACTTCATTGCCTGGTTCCCTGATTATGTGTGCCACAGGTCCTTGCTAAAGGCTGATCCAGGTGTCTCATCCCACTCTGCCAAGGCACGTGGCACAGGGCACTCACCCTGTACATGTTCTGAGGTACAAAACATGAGCACCAGATCCCAGCAGAGGCTCCTGGCATTCATGCCAGTGGTGAGACAGAGGCCTATTCTTAACTGGAATCCTATTGTGGAGAATAGAATTTATTCTGCACTCTGGTTTATTCCAATTGAAAGCCCACCTGCTTGATCTTGTGGAGGAGAATGTCTTCCCTATGGCTTTCAGGTATTTACATTACAAGCAAAGCACTGAGGTTGAGTTTTCCTCACTCTTGTCTGGGCCTCTGCAGGCTGAAGATGAGACCTGGCCTCTGGAGGGTTCTGCAGGGGCTGGGGGCCCTTGGCAGGGTTGTGTCTCGCAGGGAGCAGTGTGAGGGGCCCCAGTGAGAGTGGGAGCCTGTGGAGTCACAGCAGAGCAGCTCTGGGGAGCCCTGCTGCTGGTGTGGTTGGTCAGGGCAGTCACATCTCCTCTCTACTTCAGTGTGGGTCACGTGTGCGAGGATGGCAGAGCAGGAGCCAACGGCAGAGCAGCTGGCCCAGATTGCAGCTGAGAACGAGGAGGACGAACACTCAGTCAACTATAAGCCACCTGCCCAGAAGAGCATCCAGGAGATCCAGGAGCTGGACAAGGACGATGAGAGCCTGCGCAAGTACAAGGAGGCACTGCTGGGCGCCGTCACCGTGAGTGCAGGTGAGCGCTGGGATATGTTGGTCTCTTCTGGCCTTGCCTCTGCTCCCACCTGGGAGCTGTTCTCCCAGCTCTGTGTTTGGGCAGGAGCACAGCCCAGGGCTCCAAGCTGTGTCTGTGCTCCCCCATGCCAATCACTGGCCGGCAGTGTAGGGCTCAGGGACTGAAGGGTGGGGACAGCACTCTGCCTTTGCGGAGGGCTGTGGGCTGGGCCCGGTGCAATGGGACCCTGAGGCTGTTTCTGCTGGTTTTCATGCTCTTTGAAGAAGTGCCCTGGAAGGAAAAGGAGCTGTGTTGGCCCATGTTGGGGATGAGTTTGCAACAGCTTTTCCTCTTGTCTCTAGATCCCAATGCTCCAAATGTGGTGGTGACCAAACTGACCTTGGTCTGCGCTACGGCTCCAGGCCCCCTGGAACTGGACCTGACAGGTGAGCTGGGAGGGAATTCCAGCCCTGCTCCTGGGCAGAGCTGGCAGGAGCACTGCTGGCAAGGTGGGTGATCCTTCCTTTGTCAGCAGTGCTGGGGGCAGAGCACAGTGCTTGGGTTCTGTATGTGGAGCCCAGCAGCAGTTCCATGACACCTGGGTGTTTTGTAGAGGTGTGAGGGGCTGGATGGGGCAGGCAGATTATTCCAGCCTGCATGGTGACATTCATGACAGCTTCAAAATGGTGAGAGCCTTGGGGCAAACATCTGCAAAGAAACAGTTTGGAATTAACTGCATGGTTGTGCTGCAGTGTCCTGTTGCAGGGCATTGCTTGCCTGGCTCTGGCAGCACAGAGGGCCCTGCAGCTAGGGCCATTCCCTGCTCCTACAGCTCCTACACCAGCTGCCTTGTGCCACTGAAATTCACCCCACAGCACAGCACAAAGGAGCTCTGAACAACCCTCTCCTGTCTCTGTAGGTGATCTGGAAAGCTACAAGAAGCAGGCGTTTGTGCTGAAGGAGGGCGTGGAATACCGGATAAAAATCTCCTTTAGGGTAAGGATTCTGATCTGGAAATGGAACGAATGGACCACCAGACTGCTGCAGTCCTGCAGGGGAGTGCCTCTGCCCTGAAAGTGGGGTTGTGCTGAAGGAATGGGCTCTTCCTGCAGATGGGGTGTCTCCATTCCTGCAGAATGGAGACATCCTGCTCAGTCCCTGCTCCTCTCTCTGCAGGTAAACAGGGAGATCGTGTCAGGATTGAAGTACATCCAGCACACGTTCCGGAAAGGCGTGAAAAGTAAGTGCTTCTCTGTGACTTGGTGCTGCTCTGTGTGAGTGAGGGCTTCCTGCTCATCTTGCTGCTGTGACAGGGGTTGCCCAACAGCTCCTCACGGGAGGTGACAGTCCTCAGTGTCACTGGGCCTGTGGAGCTCCTAGACCAGCAGTGGTGGGGTAGCCCATGGTCCTGGCTGCACGGCATGTGATCCTGATCCCCCCAAGCATTTTCCCCCTGAGCTTGGCAGGAAGCAGGTCACAGCTGACAGCATTTCTAGTGCTTCCAAGGTCACTCCCCACAGGAGGGACCCATTCCTGGGGGGAAGGAACTCTGAACTGGGTGAGATTCCTATTGTTACAGCTGCTCTAGGGATTGTTGTAACAGTAACAGTCCTTTGGTTTGCTTTAGCCTTGCCCCAGATGCAGGGGAGGCTCCTGAACAGCATCCATACACTTCTTTTTGTCCTTTTAGTTGACAAGACCGAATACATGGTTGGGAGCTATGGCCCCCGAGCAGAGGAGTACGAGTTTCTGACCCCCATGGAAGAGGCCCCAAAGGGCATGCTGGCCCGGGGCAGCTACAACATCAAGTCCAAGTTCACAGATGATGATAAGACTGACCACCTGTCCTGGGAGTGGAACCTGACCATCAAGAAGGACTGGAAGGATTAGCCCTTCCTAAGGCCAAACCCCAGAGAGCGTGAATCAGACAGTGGCTACCGTAGAATTCCCCCCCTGTACCAAAGTGCTGACATTGGAACCCCCTTACCTGTCACCCCCATTATCATTTGGCCAGAGAGCTCAGTTTTTTATGTGCCCCCTCCCCAGAGAATTGCTGAGTGCATTGACCAAACCATGCTGTCTGCATCTGGTCTCCAGCTGCCCGTCCTGGGGCTGTGCTGCCCCAGCACTGAGGGGAGTGCCCACTCCTTTGCCAGGCCCTTTCTTGCTTCCCACCTTCCTTTATCCAGGAGGTGCCAAAGGGGAGGAACCCCTGTTAGGATCCTGTGCTTGGCTTTCCTGCGCACAGCTCAGGGTAGCTACTGCCTCCAAGTAGCTGAAGAATTTTGGTGCCAGGCAGCTGTCAAATCAGTTTATTGGTTCAAGTGTTGTCTGCCTGCCCTTTCCGCCCCATCAGTGTCCTGGGCAGCTTCATTTGTGGATGTTCCCTGTAACCATGATGCCTTAAATGTGTAACATGTATCCTCTAGGGAGGGGGTCCTGCCTCTGTTACACTTTTTAAACGCCACCTGCCCTCTTCGTCTGTTGGCATGGGCTCAGCTTGGTCACGCCCCTCATGTGTTATTAGGAATGATTCACAACTTCCCACTTCACTGCTGGTCTGTTCCTCACCTGAGACAGGACATCTCCAGAGGGGAGATGGTGTGACATCCTGGGTGACACCTGGCCGCCCTTCCTGGCACCCCGAGCACTGGTCTGGCTGGCCCCCAGCCTTGCCTGCGCAGAGCCCCGAGCTCTCTGGGTGCCCCCGCGGCACAGAGGGGGCTGAAGGGCAGGGCGGTGCAGGGGTCACCAATGTTGCCATCACCTCGCACTTCTCATTGCAGCCCAGGTAGCTGCAAAGCACTGAAATTCCAGGACAGCACCTGCCCTCCTGGCTGTTTCAGGCTGAGGATGGACGAGTCTGTCTCTGCAGCTGCTCCTGATGCGATCAACAAAGAACTTGCGGTGGACAAGTGTTCTGAAGCGGTTAATGCCTTATGTATCTGTTCTGCCTTTAAAATCTGTGCCTGGCCTGTCAGTAGTTATTGCCTTGACACTCGGCCCCCCGTGCCTGCCGCAGACCCGCAGCATGCCGGCCTCCACCCTTGGCTGCACAGCTGCGGCTCTTGGGGCAAAGAAGCCCCAGGGGCCCCCTTCGAGACCCGGGGGGCTGGGCAGGCATGCACCACCTCTGCAGCCCTCCGGTTTGGATCTACCACGTTGAGGTTAGAACTGGGACCAAGTACATGTGGCTTTCTCGTAGCTACGTCTTTGCCTCTAACTCCCCTCGCCCTGCCCCTAGAGAGTTTTTTGTTGATTTGATTTGGTGCGTATTGTCTGTAAGTCCTAGACCCAGGTTAACAGGTTTGGAATCATCGTCTGCTTCTCCTTTTATGACAGTTAAATAAAATCTTTGAACTGACTGTGTACTGTCCATGCCGGATCTTCAGCATGAAGTGGCTGAATGGAATTTCTGCAAACAGCTAGGGTGGAAGAAGACCAGGATCTCTGGGCCTGTTAGAATGTGAAATGGGATTTGGGACGGCCCTGGCCAGAAGAGGAGAGGCCCCATGGCAGTACGTGTGCAGGATCTGTCCCTTCCTGTTTGCCCTGTTCTGCACTGCCGACAGGGTGAGGGGTGGGAGGGTGTGGGGAAGTGGAAACAGGGATTTCCAAGGGGTGTCTCTTGCCAGCAGGGGAGCAGGCAGACTCTAAATCCACAGCACAACTGCTCCAGCTGCACACACAAAGGGAAATTCCTGTGCAGTCACAGGAATGAGGGAGGCGATCAGAGAACCCAGTCCATGAGAGGCAGCTCGATAAGAGCCTGCGGATGTTTACAGAGCATGTGGCATGTTTGTGTTAAGGATAAGGAAAGTGTAGCCATGAAAAGTTCTTTTCAGAATCCCTGGTGTGAGAGAACCTGGAGGAGAGTGCTCAGGTCTGCTCCTGGTCAAAGACTCATGAAGGCAACTGAGAACTCCATAGGCTCCCTCTTGTATTTGGAGCTCACAGCACAGGCACCTTCCTTGGGCCTTGGAAAACTGCTAAAGGAGGTGATGGGACTTGGAAAGGACAGGGGCTGGAGGCAACAGTCTGGGCTGGGCAGGAGCTGGCATGTGGCCAGTGCCCACTCCAGCAGGCACATGTCACTCGTGCTGCTTGCTATGGAGAGCAGTGCCCAGCTATGACTCTCCAGCCCTCTGCGTAGTGTGGGGCCCTGGAGGGCAGTGTGGGGACTGGAGCAGAGACCAGGCCTCACTCACAGCCCTGATGTGCCTGATAGTGTGAACAAAGGCCCCCCTGTGCTGGCCCCCAACAGCCCCTCTGCGGGCAGGGTCAGATGAGCACCCAGCTGATGCAACTCCAGCGCTTTGGCAAGAGTTTCCACACCCAGGGTGTGGAGGCTACCGTTAGTTCGTTTTACTGTGGTAGGAGGCCTGGAGGGGGAGGACAGCTGTGCTACGCTCCAACTCTGGGGATTCTCTGCCTCTGCTCTCTGGCACGTCTTCCTCTTGTGGGGTGACAGCTGGGGTCCTCTGCCTGGTGCATGCCATGAGTGCACTTGGATAGGGGTGGCTCTAATCACAGGCTGGGTGGGACAGATCATTTGCATGAATTGTAGTTCCCAAAGTAAAGCCTCAGCCCATTCCAGGTGATGCACCTTAAGAACCTCAGCCAGAAGTTGTGCAGGAGCAGCCCAGGCCGTTCTCCTTTTGCAATGCTGCAGCAGCTCCATCTGACACCACAGCTCTGGAAGTGCAGCAGCCGAGTCTCATGCAGAACTGCCCGGGGGCAAGGCTGGCTCTCTCAGCAGAGACATCGCTGCAGGGCTCTCAGTCAGGGCAGGGCACAGGGGCTCTCCGGGCAGTGGCTTCCAGCCAGACAGGCTCCGAGGAGGCCTGGACTAATGCAGCCGCTGATTGCCGCCCTACCAGACCAACGTGTCTGTGCCTGCCCTGGGTGGCTGCTCTGCCCTCATCGTGTGCTCAGCTTCGCCTTCCAAAACCTCGCTGGACTCTCCCCGGCCCTGACAAAATCGTCTGGTTTAGTACCGGCCACAGCTCCTGAACGGGCAGCAGCTCCTGGCAGCACTGGATTCTCTGCGGGGAGCTGGTGAGCTCCTCGCCGCACTGTCCCGGGGCGCGGCCCCTGCCCGGAGCAAAGAGCAGCAGGGACCTTACAGCATCGCCGGGCTGGCAGCGCGCAGGGCGCGGCCCGGAGTCTGCCCCCGCTGTCACCGGCGCAGGAGCTGCCCGGGGCACCGGCACCCCGGTACGGGCAGCGCCCGGGGGCTCCTCCCCGCCCAGCAGCGGTCGGGACCGTCGGCAGTCCCACCCGGGCGATGGGACATTCCCTGCCATGGTTCTCTCTGCCCGGTCCTTCCGCAGGCTCCGCGCACAACCGCCTGCTCTGGGCTGGAGCCGCAAGGGGCCCTGCTCGGCCCGGGGGCTCCCCCGCGCTGCTTGCCTTCTCCGTGAGGGGCGAGTGTACCGAGAGGAGAAGGGGGGACGCCATGCTGAGCTGCCCCGGCACATCTCTCGTGAGTGGCGAACTTGCAACAAAGCGAACCGGGGCCGGTACCCGGCCCGGGCGGCCCCCCGTTGCCAGGGCGAGGCAGGCCGGGCCGGGGAGCGGCGCTGGCCGGTGGAGCGGCGGCTGCCGGGGGAGGGCGCTTGCCGGGGAGCGGCGCTGCCGGGGGAGCGGCGCTGCCGGGGGAGCGGCGCTGCCGGGGGAGCGGCCGCTTGCCGGGGGAGCGGCGCTGGCCGGGGTAGCGAGCGCCTGCCGGGGGAGCGGCGCTGCCGGGGGAGCGGCGCTGCCGGGGGAGCGTCGCTGCCGGGGGAGCTGGCCGCTGCCGGGGGGCGGCCCCGAATGCCGGGCGGTGCCTGAGGGGAGGCGCGGGCCCCGACCTCGGCCGGGGCCGCGCCTCGCGCGCTCGCGCCGGTCACGTGGGACGCGTCGGCCCAGTCAGATCAACCACGGCGCTCGTTGCCGTACGCAACGCGCAGTGGCCAACCCGCCGGCGCTTCCGAGTGCCACGTTCGAGGGCAGGGGCCGCGCGAGGACGGCGGCGCCGGACCAATGTGCGAGCGGCGCCTGCGGGGAAAGCAGGCCAATGGCGGCCCCCGGCGGGCGGGGGCGCGGGGCCGGCGGCACAAACCCGAGGCGTGGCGGGTGAGGGGCGTGCTGACCTCCAGAGCCCATTGGAGACCACGTGGCAGGGGCAGACGGGCACCGTGCCAATGGACGAGGCGGGCAAGCGCGACCAATAGCGTGCGGCATGTCGGGGGCCGGTATAGGGCGGGTTTGTTATAAGTGATGCATGCTGCCTCGGCCCTTGCGCTTCTGTCTCCGCTCGTCCCGCTTGCCGCCATCAGTCCAGGTCGTTTTTGCTCGCTTTGTTCTCCCCGCTGCATCTTGTCCTGGCCCTGCTTGGCTTTGCCCGGCCACGCTCCTCCGCACAGGATGAGGAGATTGTGCTGTCCTTGTTCTTTCGCGTCCAACTCCTTGTCGAGCAGTGCTCTTGCCGAGCGCCCGATAACTGCGTCGTCGAGTTCTTTTGAGGCGCTGGCTGTTGCATGGGCCGTGGGTGGAACGTGCGGTCACTTGGTCCTATGGCGCGGTGCCGGGTGAGCGGTATGTTCTGGGCCTGGGGAGAGGCGCTGAGTGGCCGCTCTCCCCCGGTCGGGTGTGGCGCGTTGCTGCTGTTGTCGGGGTCCCGCCCCACCCCGGGGCTCCGTTAGGCGGGCAGGCCCGTGCCGGGATGCTGACGCCCCATCGCCGCATACCGCCCTCGGTTGTGCGGGCAACTGCAAAGCGCTTGCGCCCTGATTACGCGAAGGCCGCGGCGAATCTGAAATGCGGAGGGCTCGGGAATCCGGCTGGCTCAAGGTGGACGCCACGGAGGAGTCGGAGCTGGCGCAGCAGTTCGGCGTTCGCGGGGATCCCACCATCAAGTCTTCAAGAGACGA
>CM031873.1:12059383-12073254 GCA_018697195.1 Certhia americana | reverse complement strand
AGCCACAGGCTCCGAGGAGCCTGGACTAATGGCAAGCCGCTGTATTGCCCTCTACCAGACCAACGTGTCCTGTGCCTGCCCTGGGTGGCTGCTCTGCCCTCATAGTGTGCTATCTTCGCCTTCCAAAACCTCGCTGGACTCCCCCCGGCCCTGACAAAAATCGTCTTGTTTAGTTACCGGGCCACAGCTCCTTGAACGGCAGCAGCTCCTGGCAGCACTGGATTCTTCTGCGGGAGCTGGTGAGCTCCTTCGCCGCACTGTCCCGGGGCGCGGCCCCTGCCCGAGGCAAAGAGCAGCATGGACCTTACATGCATCGCCGGGCTGCAGCGCGTCAGGAGCCGGCCGGAAGTCTGGCCCCCCCGCTGTCACCGGGCGCAGGAGCTGCCCGGGCACCGGGCACCCGGGACGGGCAGCCCGGGGGCTCCTCCCCGCCCAGCAGCGGTCGGGAACCGTCGGCAAGTCCCACCCGGGCTGATGGGACCTTCCCTGCCCATGTTTCTCTCTGCCTCGGTCCTTCCGCAGGCTCCGCGCACAACCGCCTGCTCTGGGCTGGAGCCGCAAGGGGCCCTCCCTGCTCGGCGCCGGGGGCACGGAGCCCCGCGCTGCTTGTCTTCTCCGTGAGGGCGAGTGTACCAGAGGAGAATGGGGAAGCCAGCTGATGCTGCCCGTCAACTCTCCGGAGTGGCGAACTTGCAACGAAGCGAAACGGGGCCGTACCGGCCCGGGCTGCCCCGGTGCCAGGGCCAGAAGGCGGTCAGGGCCGGGGGAAGCGGCGCTGCCGGGGGAAGCGGCGGCTGTCCGGGGGAGCGGCGCCTGGCCGGGGGATCTGCGCTGCCCGGGGGAGCGGCGCTGCCGGGGAGCGGCGCTTGCCGGGGGAGCGGCGCTGCGGGGGAGCTGCGCTGCCGGGGAGCGTGCGCTTGTCCGTGGGAGCGGCGCTGCGGGGGAGCGGCGCTGCCGGGGGAGCGCGCTGCCTGGGAGCGGCGCTGCACCGGGGGAGCGGCCCGAAGGCCGGGCGGTGCCTGAGGGGAGGCGCGGGCCCCGAACCTCGGCCGGGCCGCGCCTCGCGCGCCGCGCCGGTCACGTGGGACGCGCGGCCCAGTCAGGATGCACCACGCGCTCGTGGCCGTACGCACGCGCAGTGCCACCCGCCGGCGCTTCCCGAGTGCCACGTTCGAGGGCAGGGGCCGCGCGAGACGGCGGCGCCGACCAATTGCGAGCGGCGCCGCGGGGAAAGCGGCCAATGGCGGCCCGCGGGCGGGGAGCGGGGCCGGCGGCCAACCCGAGGCGGCGGGTGAGGGGCGTGCCCTGACCTCCAGCCAATGGGAGACGCACGGTGGCCGGGGCAGCGGCATCGGCCAATGGCAGGCGGGCAGCGCGACCAATAGCGTGCGGCAGCGGCCGGTAGAGGCGGGTTTATAAAGGGAGGCGGCGCCGCGGCCGCGCGTCTGTCTCCGCTCGTCCCGAGGCCGCCATCAGCCATGGCGGGGGTGCGCGCTGTGCTCCCGCTGCTCTGCCTGGCCCTGCTGCTGCCCGCCCGCGCCGCCGCACAGGAGGAGGAGGATGGCGTCCTGGTGCTGCGCGCCAACTCCTTCGAGCAGGCGCTGGCCGAGCACCGATACCTGCTCGTCGAGTTCTGTGAGCGCGGCGGGGCGGGCCGGGGGGAACGGGCGGGCACGGGACCGAGGGCGCGGCCGGGGAACGGGAGGGTCGGGCCGGGGAGAGGCGCTGAGGGCCGGGCTCCCCCGGGCGGGTGTGGGGCTGGGCTGCGGTGCGGGGTCCCGCCCCACCCCGGGGCTCCGTGAGGCGGGCAGGCCCGGCCGGAGCTGACGCCCCATCCCGCAGACGCCCCGTGGTGCGGGCACTGCAAAGCGCTGGCGCCCGAGTACGCGAAGGCAGCGGCGAAGCTGAAGGCGGAGGGCTCGGAAATCCGGCTGGCCAAGGTGGACGCCACGGAGGAGTCGGAGCTGGCGCAGCAGTTCGGCGTTCGCGGGTATCCCACCATCAAGTTCTTCAAGAACGGCGACAAAGCTGCGCCCAAGGAGTACACGGGTGAGGAGGGGCAGGACACCGGTGAGCCGGGTCTGGATGTGCAGCCAGGGTGCAGAGGGCAGCAACGTGGCGCCGGGTCCCGGCACACGGCCCTGTGCTGGAGCTGTGCTGTGCCTGGACAAGGTCCACTGTGACAACGACCTGGGAATGGTGCTGGGCCCGTGGGGAACAGGCCAACCTTTAATGGCCTCCCTCTGGAGAGATCCCTAAGGTCAGCCAGAGTGGAGGAAGTTACTTTGGTGTAGGAAAGCAAAGTGACCTGAGCTTGCTTTGTTGTGTGTCTTGGCTTGACTAGAGCAGTGCAGTACCCAGAACTGGAAATATGCCTGGGCTGTGGAGTGAGGAGGCAAATATGGGGTGTGAGACAGCTGCAAGGAAGGCCAAGACAGAATTCAGCTAAGCCAGGCCACACAGTGCTGATAACAGGGCAACATCCAGAATAAAGGTCTTGGAAGGAAAAGGTGCTGTAATAACCTAATGCTGTAATAACATAATACTGAAGTCCTGGAGAAGTGCTGCATTGCTGGTCAAAGTTTAAGGACGGGGCAGGAGGTGAGAGAAGAATGGACTCCTGAGAGCACCTTGTACCTTGACTTATCAATTATGGATTAGCTTAATTGTACCATGAGTGAAAGGGAGAGAGTTGCGTAAATGATATCTTGAATCTTGCTGATCTCTTGACCAGCTGCTGAAAGGTCTTCTCTCTCAAAGCTTGAGGGTTTTGTGGTCCTGGGCTTAGCTGGGGGGAAAGTGACTCCTTGTTATCTCCCGGTGTAGCTGGCAGGGAGGCGGATGACATCGTCAGCTGGCTGAGGAAGCGCACGGGCCCAGCTGCTGCCACCCTGTCTGATGTGGCTGCTGCAGAGGCACTGGTGGACTCCAGTGAAGTGGTGGTGATTGGTTTCTTCAAGGTAGAGTTTGTGTTTCCACTGGAGATGCTCTTGTGTGTGTCTAGGGCCTTCCCTGTTTGCTCCTGACTGGGGAAGGTTCTGTGCCTTATGAAGTACTTGCTGTCTTCCCTTCCTTGATCTTCCAGTTCCTTGGGCTGAGCTCTGGGGTGTGACTGCTTCAGATGATGTGGCCCCTCTGAGACATCTTTCTTTACTCTCCAGGATTTGACATCAGAGGCAGCAAAGGAGTTCCTACAGGCAGCAGAATCTGTGGATGATATTCCTTTTGGGATTTCCTCCAGTGCTGATGTCTTCACCAAGTACCAGATGAGTAAGGATGGTGTCATCCTCTTCAAGAAGGTACTGGCTGGTGCCAAGCCAAGCACCACACCGGGGTGTGCCGTCCCTTTCCTTTCCTTAATTAGTTAAACTCCAGCAAGGTCAGCCCTGGATGAAACAGCAAAGGCCCCATGCTGTTGGTGTAGCTGTTCTTGGGCTTCAGAGCCTGTGGCCCCTTTGTGGGCTGGGGGAGCCTCAGGGACCCACAGTGTGCAGCTGTGTCAGCCTCCCAGCCCTGTGCTGTTCTTCCAGAGCTGCTGGGCTTTGGGTGCAGGTTGTTCCTTCACTGCACCCAGTTCCTCAGCTCTCCGCAGTGCAGCAGTGCTCACACAGTCTTGGACAGGCCCAGGAGAACAGTAGATGAGCTCTCTGGCTGCCATGGTGCTGTTTGGTTGTGTCTTAGCAGAGTTGCTTTTTGTTGCTCACTTCTGCTGTCACTCCCTGCTGTGTCCAAGAGCTGCTCTGTCTCACTGCTGGGGCTTCTGCAGTGCAGGGATTCCAGAGAAGCTCCAAAGAGGATTTGCAGTTCCAGCTGACTGGGCTGGGGCAGTGGATTATGTGCAGAGGGATGCTGACTACCTGCAGTACTACAGACATGCTAATGGAGGCATGAAAATCCCTATCACTGGGATGAATTTCCAAGTTTGAGCAGACAAGAAGAGGTTCTTCAGGCTTGGTGGCTCCTCACCCAGAGGTGCTGTGAGGCAGGACAAAGTGCTTTGGGTTCAGATTTACTAAACGTGTAATTTCATTGATCATGACTCTGCCCAACCTGATGTAACACAAGACTTCCTTTTTGTTTGCCTGAAATAATTGTTATATTCTACTGTACCTCTGACACTGTAGGTTTTTTTTATGGTGATAGAAACTTGTAGACTTAAATTCTGAGTCAGAGCCCCTCAGGTCGATGTGGCTGAAGGAATATCTGGCTGATGAGCTCAAAATGCATTAGCAAAATGGCGGGGCAGAACGGAGGAGTGTTTTGTTCTTGTCTCGCTTGGTAGATGTGCAGTATTGTGTGAGAAGCTTTGTGTGCCCCACTCTGGGTAGGGCTGGGCAAAGTTCTGGGCCTGGCAGCCTTTGGCGTGTGCTGGGAACAGGAGTCACCATGCTGTGCCATGCTGGGATGGGGCAGGAATGCTGTGTGGAAGAAGCAGCCATTGGGGTTCCTCCCTGTTCCCCTGCAATGGCATGGCAGTGCCATGGCAGCTCTTGGATATATCTGCTTTAAATGAAGGGGAAAAGGAGCATCCACAGTAATCAAACACCAGGGCAGGAGAACTTGATAGCCTGTTTTGGTTTTGGGCTTTGGCTCCATACCATTAGTTGGGTCTGAACTGAGAGGGTTTGGTCCATTGTTCTTCTCTTACTTTGTGTGAGTTGTCCAGACTCACACAGTCCCTTGCACAGCTGTCCTGATGGTGCTGAGGCAATCTGTAAAACCCCTCAAAGCGTTTGCTAAGTTATTTTCTGATGCTAAGTGTTTTCCTTGGCTTTTCCACTGAGGCTGGTGTGCTTCCCCTTAACAGAAGGTTATCTGAGTCCACACTCTTCCTTCTGTCAGCAACACGAGTCTGGCCTTGCCAGGGCACTGCTGTGCCCTTCTGCACATCCTCCCTCCAACCTTGATGGGCCCTCTGCAGCTGTTCTTGTTTCAGGCTGCCAGAGTGTTCTGGGAATCCTGGTCAAGGATGATATGGGTGCTGGCCCTGTAGCACAGGACCTGGCACCCCTGCTGTGATGTGCACCGTGTGCTGTTGTCCCCAACAGAGACTGGAATGAGTGCCCCAGAGCTGAGGAAGTTACAGGTGGCTGCAGGCTTTGCTGTCAGATGTTCCCAGCATTGTCTGGCTGCAGTGTCTGCTCTGACCATTGATTGCTGCAGGGCAGCTGCTCAGGGTCCTTCTTGGTGATTTGCACCATGAATGGTTTCACAGTGGTGCAGAGCAAGGCTGAGATTAAACCTGGCTCTTATTGCTCCCTACCTTCTGGCTAGGGGTGATTTAAAGCTTTGCTTGCAAGGAAGATGGGCACCTTGATCCAGATTTTATGTGGATTTTATGTGGTAACCTTGTTGAGATGGAAGTCTGCTCTGAATGAGTGCAGCTGAGATCCTGTGGGGCAGTGACTGGTGTGAGAGATTTGTGTGGGATGTGCAAGGGTTCTAATGGAGAATGTCTGTTCTTGCAGTTCGATGAAGGCCAGAACAACTTTGAAGGGGATCTCAAAAAAGATAACCTGCTGAACTTCATCAAGTCTAATTCATTGCCTCTGGTCATAGAGTTCACTGAGCAGGTGAGTCCTCAGATATCTGACAGGGCCCTTCCCATGGCTGCTGCAAGAATATAGCAAAGCTCCAGTTGTAGATTTGGAATTTGGTCATGTTTTATTGTGGGGCTGACACTGGGGGTACGGAGGAGTGGGAAGGACACAGAATAAAGGAGGTGGGGGCTTGCTGTGCAGAGCAGTCCTGCAGTATTGGAGGCTGCTGTGGGGCTGGTCAGCATAGTGGAGTTAAACTGGATACTGATTTGCCTCTTTCCCAAAAATAAAGTGTATTTTTTATTCCTCAGACTGCTCCTAAAATATTTGGAGGCGAGATCAAGACTCATATTCTGCTTTTCCTGCCAAAAAGTGTGTCTGACTATCAAGGGAAGCTGGACAACTTCAAGAGTGCAGCTGGGAACTTCAAAGGGAAGGTGAGATGGATTTCTTGGATTATGAGCTAAGAGACCACCCACCTCCTGCAGAGAAGTCTGTCTTTATCCATGGAGCAGCTGTGGAGGAGGACTTTAAGCCAGCTCTCTCTTCTGGGACAGGGGAGGAAAAGAGCCAGTTCAGCTGTACTTGGTGCAAGTGTGTGTGAAGTGTCAATAGCCACAAGGCACTCATGTTCACCTCCTGCCTTTTGCTTTTTTCCTCCCAAGATCCTGTTCATCTTCATAGACAGTGACCACAGTGACAACCAGAGGATTTTGGAGTTCTTTGGCCTAAAGAAGGAAGAGTGCCCAGCTGTACGGCTGATCACCCTGGAGGAAGAAATGACTAAATACAAACCTGAATCTGATGAGCTCACAGCAGACAAGATCAAAGAGTTCTGTGACAAGTTCCTGGCAGGCAAGATCAAGGTATGTGGATAAACAGTGCTGGTGGTGAACGAGGTAGCTGAGAGGAAACAGAAATGCTCCCTGTGAGGGGCTGGAGGAGCCCCTCCATCTTCTGCATGGAACATCCTGTGGGCTTTGTGATTAGGAATGAAAGGCAAAAGCTGCTGGGCCTGGAGGCTGTAGGAGAGCAAGCCAAGTGGAGGGACTTGGGCATGGCCAAGCAGTTGTGCTTTCTCTGTGGGGACTGTAGTGTTTATCCAGTTGCTCTTTCTGCCAGCAGTCTGGAAGGTGTGAATTCTGTTGCACAGGGAAAAGAATTGTCAGCTCCCATCTGCTGGAGGGGCTGTGTGTGGCTCAGCCAGCAGTGGGGGTGCAGCAAAGCCACTCCTCTGGGAATGGGGCTGTCAGCAGTGCTGCTTCCCTCCTGCAGAGCTCTGCACAACAGCACCTGCTATTCCTGCTGGTCAGGGTGGGAAGGAAAACTCTGTGGGAGAAGAGGAAGTTCATTGGGTTGCTTACAGCCTGTGACTGAGGCACTAGTGGGGTGCTGAAACCTGGGTTTCCCAGGATATGTGATTGTGTGTTCAGTCCAAGCAGCTATGTAGCAAACAGTTTGTCTGAATATCACTTTTTATTCCAGCCCCACCTAATGAGTCAGGATCTTCCTGAAGACTGGGACAAGCACCCTGTCAAAGTTCTGGTTGGGAAGAACTTTGAAGAAGTTGCTTTTGATGAGAATAAGAATGTCTTTGTGGAGTTCTGTGAGTATCTTTCTACAGCTGATTCCAAGTAACTGGTGTGGAAGGATTGCCAAGATACTGCGTGACCAGGATTAGGGGAAAAGCCTTTTGCAGTCTGGTCCCCAAAAGCAGTGCCCTGGTTGCAAATATGTGTGAGAACTGTCTGGTTGGGGAGGAGTGGTACCTCGTTAGATTGCTGGTGCAGCTCTGTCTCTGTAATTAACAGATGCCCCATGGTGTGGTCACTGCAAGCAGCTGGCCCCAATCTGGGACAAGCTGGGAGAAACCTACAGGGACCATGAGAATATCATCATTGCCAAGATGGACTCGACAGCTAATGAAGTGGAGGCAGTGAAAATCCACAGCTTCCCCACGCTCAAGTTCTTCCCTGCAGGCTCTGGCAGAAATGTAAGCAGGGAATGCACAGCTGCTTGCTCGAGTTATTCTGGACAAGAACCTTTGGGAGGGATCTGCATTCTGTTGGGATGGAACACAGCAAGTCTACAGGACACCCAAGACCCTTTGTGGGGTGTGGGCTGTAGGAAAGAGTTTGGGGGGCAGTGGGAAGTGGGAATGGGGAAAAGAGGGAGCATAGAGGACAGTGTGCTCATCTGCAGGCTATTCTTTCCTCGCAGTGATCTCTGAAGTCTAGTGGCTGAGCTGTTTTCCTTCGTCTCATATGGGTGAAGGTGAATTTTTAAATTCCCTTTTGCTTGGCATGTTCACTGTTGCTCAGAAAGAGAATTCTCCTCTCCAGGGGTGTGGGTCTGTAGTGCCCATAACCAGCATCCTTGTGTTTTCCCTGTGTAGGTAATTGACTATAATGGGGAGAGGACACTAGAAGGCTTCAAAAAATTCCTGGAGAGCGGAGGTCAGGATGGGGCAGCAGCTGATGATGTGAGTAATGTGAATGGAGTACTCTGGGCCTTTGGGAACAGGGAGACGATGGGTCAGACCTGGTTCTGTACCTGAATCCTCAGTCCTAAATAAGATCCTGTGTGGTCACATATCAGGAGAGCATATTGGTGGTGAACAAAGTGCCCACATCAGTGTGATCTGTTCAGGTGCAGCCTGGCTGGCTTTGGGCCTGCAATGGGCTCCTGTTCAGAAGAGCATCCTGTGGGAGTGAAGTAGCAGTGCTGTGGCACTCAGCACCTGGAACTGGGCTGTGTGATCAATGCCACATATCTGTGGCACTGGAAGCTCTCACCTGCTCTGGGGGTGTGTATTGCAGGTGTACAGGTTCCAGCTTCCAGGGGTTCCTAATCCTTAATGTCCTGCATCTGAAGCTCTTGTCTGAAGTCTCTGGATGTTGTGTTAGCATGGCAGCAGAGAGCAGTGACCAGATGAGGGCTGCTGCTCAGTGCTTGGTTCTGGACCTGCCTCATGTGCCAGAAACCAGGAGCTGTCTGTAACCTCCACAGGATCTGGAAGACCTGGAGATGGATGAAGAAACAGAACTTGAGGAAGGTGATGAGGATGAGCAGAAACTCCAAAAGGATGAATTGTAAAGAGAAGACTGATCTACATCACCCAAAAAATCAGACACTAAATTGGCTGCTGTGATGCAGCCCAGTGAGTCAGAAACCCATTAAGATTTAAAGCAGAAGGTAAATGACTGGAAATCCAGGGATTGGCTTCTAAAGTAACGCTTTACCCTCACTTGTCTATACACTTACCTTTTCTTTTCTTTTGGCTTTTGAAAAGGGAACTGTCACTAGGGAGCCAGCCCAGCCAGCTGGGCTCTTTTTTTCTATTATGATGTACTTTTTTGTACACAGCTTTTGTCTGGAGAACTCTGTTCTTCTGGGCAGCAGGAGGTTGTGAGGTAGTACCAGGAGTTCAGTGGCTTGACAATCTGGAGCCTTGACACTAACATCTTCCAAGACAGCTTTTCTTCTCTTTTTCTTTTAAAACTAAAGCCCCTAATTGATTTCTGCACCTGGCAGAGTCCTTAATGGTGTCAGCTGTTCTTCCCTGGGGCTGGCCTTCAATATACCTAGGGGCAGAGGGACGATGGCTTCCTGGGGAAAGGTGTATGTGAAGGTGCTTCTCTTCATGCTAGCCAGACGTTTCCCTTCTCCTTTAAGACACTAGGAGATGACTATTCCAAACTCCTGGAGGGGTGGAATACTGTGTACTGGCTGTGGCACAGGCTCTGAGGTGGAGGGGGCTGCTGGCTCACCAGCTGTGTTGACATCCTTTTGATCAAAGACAAGAGTTGCAATCCCTTTCCATGAATTATTTTGAGTGGGTTGACCCGGCAGGTGGGTGGTGGGGGAGGGCCTGATAAACAGATCAAACAGGACATTTGCAATTTACTGGGGTTTGGGAATGTGACTGAGGGAGTGCCTCAGGCCTGAGCTGCATCAGGCTGGTTCTTAGCATTCTGCTACAATAACATTGGTACTGAATTTGATGGCCAAATAAAGTTGAGATTTTAATACTATTATGTCTCTTTGTCTTTATCAGAGTGTAGAATATTTGAACCTACCCTGGGAGATCAGAATTGTGATTCTCAAGGGACTCCACTGCAATGGGGTGTGTGTCACTTTCTCCATAATTCATAAAGGAAGAGGAAGTGACAACCCTCGTGTCCTGTCCAGATTCCATGGGCTTGTGCAGGTGCTCTGTGAGGAGTGAGGAGCCTGGTTTGGCTGGGAGATGCAGCCCCTGGGCCAGCTGGCTGCCCTGAGGGGACGTGGCTCTGGAGCACTGAGTCAGGGCACAACGGGGCTGTGGGCTCTGCTAGTCAGGCTCACATGACCCCGTGAGCCACGCTGCTATTTCCAAACCTGCTGCTTGCTGCTGAAGGTATTTTGGTTAGAAAATATGCTATAAATGTCACAGGGAGGGCATGGTGAGGCTAGAGGACAACTGGGGGCACCTCTGTGCCTCTCAGCAGGAGCGATGTGTGCTGGAGCAGTGGCACAGGGGTGTTGGATGACACTTGTCTCTGTCTCCAGCTCCAGCCTTCTGCTGTGCCCTGGCAGCTGAGCCCCAGCAGAGTCCTGATGTGGTGTTCCCAAGCTTTGGGCACAAGGGCTGGGGCAGAGCAGGCACCCACTCCCCAAGGGACCAGGATGGGTTGTCCCTGACGGAACAGCAGCCAGGTGTACCTGCAGGGGGAAGATCTTTGGAGACACCTCCCTCCAGGGCTGTCCCCCCACATGACTGAAGATAGGCAGCAGCCACTGCTGCACCCCAACAAACCCAGCAGTGCTGGTGGCCTGGGCTGGTTGGTGACAGCTGCTTTGTCTTTTGGGGTGGGGAGGAAGGGAATCTCACCAGTAAAGTTCCACTGAAAGTTGCTGTCTAGAATTTGACTCGAATAGGTCCATTTTGTACAGCCAGTTGAACTGTCACCAAGTCTGAGCTCTGCAGAGGTTCTCCTCTGTTTCTGGGCAGAGACCCACTGTGCTCAGTTTAGAGGAGGTGCCTCTTGTAGCCCAAGGCTCCCTGTGGCACAGCAGGAGCTCAGCAGCCATCTGATGTGCCTGCCTAATTGCTGTTCCAAGAAAGCAGGCTGGAAGTGTTCTGTCCCCAGTGCTGAGCCTGGATGCCCTGTGCTGTGTTCAGGCTCATCTAACCACAAGCACGTGCTTGGCCAAGAGATCGATGCATTTGCCAGCAGATAAACAAGTGCAGGAGTTCTCAGGTGTGTGGCTGACTGTGCTGTTAGGGTCAGGGCAAGGGTCTGCAGCAGAAGAGGCAGAGTGAAATCCCTGACTCCTAAAGCAGCATTGGGATATTTTCTACACACCTGCCTGGACAATCCCCATCATCATCATTACAGAGTACAAAACTCATAAGTGTCTGACATGGCCAAATTTTGATGGGAGAAACCAGTGGTTGCTTAAGCCCTTGATGGACCTGAATGCTTCCTCTGTGGGAGGTGTTTCTGTTTTGGGTCCTGATGGTAGCTGGGTACTATCAGAGACAGGAGCTGTCTGGTGGTGGTGCTGTTCTGCTGCTGGTCCTCTAAGGCTGCTTGCAGTAGCCTGCCCTCAGCAGCAGCTGCTTCCCTGTCTCAAGCAGGACAAGGAACACCATGGACCAGCAGAGCAGGCTTCTGGTTCTGCACCTGTCTGGGGATAACCAGCAGCACCTCTGTCCTTGCAAGGGCACAGGGGACACCCAACACTCAGGTTCTGCTTCCATGCTGGGCTGTGTGCTGTCACAGTTGTGCTGGGCAGCACAGCTCCTCCTGCTCCTTTCAAGGCAGCTACAGGACAGTTCTGGTTGTGTTTGTGACCACAGTCCTGGCACATCCACACTGCACTAACCAGCTGGGATATGAGCAGACAGTTCCCCGTGTTGCTGGCTGTGCCCGTGCCCCTTCCCCCAGAAGGGTTTGATGTTGGAAAATTGCTTCCAGACTTCCCTGAAGGGCTACCCATGCAAGAGTAGATTTGACCCTTTGGATGGGCACATCAACAGGTGGGTGGTAAGATGAGACACCAACTTCTGCCCAAAAGTGGGAGGCTGCAGGCCTGGGCGGCTCAATTACGAAGCATCATGGCAAATAGCATGAGCTGCATGTCCCCAAAATAGCCCAGGGCAGTCTTTATAACGTGGTGCTCCCAGAGAATCATCAGTCCTGTGCCAAGAGCCTGTAGGTGAGCTGCGCGTGCCAGGTGCCACCTGCTGCATGCGACCCAGGGAGTGCAGGAGAGCACGGTGGCTGCCACTTCCCTGCGGCAAGGGGACACGGACACAGGCAGGGGCACGGCAGGAGCGCAGCAGTGAGGGGCCAGCACAGATCTGTAGGGAGGAGGGCTCCTGAGAGGCAGAAGAGGAGACAGCAGCGCAGCGAGGGGCCGGGCCGAGTGCTGGGCAGCCCCCATGCCGCTGTGCCTGAAGGCTGCTGGCAGCATGAGGGACTATTGCCCGGTGTCGGTGCCACGGTGTGGCCGGTACACACCGCGCCTCAGGGCCTCGCGCTCCGTGCACTTCCCCAACGACGTCGTCTTCCAGGACCACATCAAGCAGGGGGACCTGGAGCAGGTGGGCAGGTTCATACGAGCCAGGAAGGTGACACTGGACACCATCTACCCGTCTGGTGAGTGCTGCTGGTCGGCAGAGCTGGGGGAGAGCAGCGGCACAGCTCGGTGGGGCTGAAGGACACTGGAGCTGGGCTGTGGCCCACCTTCAGCAGGACTGGAGCAAGCCAGGCCCCTCCCTAGCAAGGAGCAGGGCCCCAGGCCGGGGCCACAACATTTCCCCTCAACAGCACAGTCAGCACATGCTGTGGAAAGGGGGAGCTTGGCCTCCAGGTGCCTGTAAGGCACAATCGAGCTCCTACAGTGTGATGGCAGCAAGCATAGGCTGGTCTGTGAGCTCTGGGCAGGACTCTGGGGCTCCTGCCTTTTCCCCAGACTGGGGGATCTGCATTTGTTCCTGGTTCTGCCTGTTTCTCACAGGCACTGCTCGCTCCTGTGTGTATTACTCTGGGGACTCATGGGGAAAACTTCACATTCAGTCTGCACAGCCTCACCAGTAACTGTTTATGGAATGCCTTGACCTGTACAGGCTGATGCAGAGCCCAGATTTGTCCTTTCCTTGTGCTTGGCTTCAGCTTCTGCTCTCACAAGGCCATGGAGACAGAGGCTTAAATGACCCTGGGCTTCTTTCTGTCCATACTGATTCTTTGTTAGTGATGAGCTTATGTAACTCAGGCAGAGCAGGACACCAGAGACTCTTCTCACATCTCTGTGTGAGTCCTGCACAGGACTCACAGCAGCTGCTCTGAGGGGCAGTTCTCCCTCCCTGTGTGCTGCCTGGGGCACTGGGTGCTGCACCATCCCAGACACGGTGTTTGTGCCGCAGAAGGGCAGCAGGAACGCACAGCAGCTCCTCCGGCTTTCTCAGCCTCTGTTTCTTTCCCCACAATTCTCTCCCTGAGGAGAGCTCCTGCACCCGAGCTGTGCACAGTTCGTGAGCCCAGCACGGAGAGCCCTTGCCCAGGCCAGGGCTAACACCTCCTGTCCCTTCAGGCATGGCAGCCCTGCACGAAGCCGTGCTCACGGGGAACCTGGACTGCGTCAAGCTCCTGGTGAAATACGGCGCTGACATCCACCAGAGAGATGAGAACGGGTGGACGCCCCTGCACATGGCCTGCAGCGACGGCTACGCTGACATAGCCAGGTACGGGCTGCGAGGGGCTGCGGGCAGCAGCGGAATCGGTGCGGCTCCACCGGGGGCTGCCCGGCCCAAGGCTCAGCTCCCCGCCCTGCAGGTACCTCCTGTCCCTCGGGGCCAGCCTGGAGGCCACCACCGATGACGGGGAGAGACCCTCGGACCTCATCGACCCCGAATACGAGGACCTGGTGCAGCTCCTCGGGGGCACGGCGCTGCGCTGAGCCGGGCACGGCGAACAGCGGCTCCGACAGCCTCGGGGCCGGCCCGGGGGGCTGCGCCTGCCCGAGGGCCGGGGCTGCGTCCGGGCTGGGCCCGGGCGGCGACCGGGCTGCGGCGCTCGGTACTGCGAATCGGGAACCACTTTGTACTTTTCCAATAAAGCATCTCGGTGACCGCCGCATCTCCGTGCCCGCCGCGGCTCGGTGACCGCCTCCGGTTCTGCCGGGCACGGGCACAGTCTGTGAGGGGAGAGGGGCGGGGCCTGTACGGGAGAGGGGCGGGGCCTGTACGGGAGAGGGGCGGGGCCTGCACGGGAGAGGGCGGGCATGTTACGGGAGATGGGCGGGGCCTGTGTGGGAGATGGGGCTGAGTCCCCCGTGCGGGAG
>CM031873.1:12026025-12059333 GCA_018697195.1 Certhia americana | reverse complement strand
GTGCGGGAGAGGGCGGGGTCTGTGCGGGAGAGGGCGGGGCCTGTACGAGAGGGGGCGTGGCCTACGCTGTGTGCGAGACCTGCGCGGGGGTGCGCTCGCCACCGGGAGGGGGCGGGGCTGCGCCTGCGCGCTGCGGCGCTTCCGTCGGTGCGGCTGGCGCAGGCGGGAGGGCCCGGGCGAGGGGCGCGCGCGTTGCCCGGCGACGGGCGGGGGGCGCCGCGCGGCCTGTCCCGGCCTGTCCCGGCCTGTCCCGGCCTGTCCCGGCCTGTCCCGGCCTGTCCCGGCCTGTCCCGGCCTGTCCCGGCCTCGCCTTCCTGCCGCAGCCCCGACCAGCCCCTGCCGGCCCCGCCGAGCCCCGCCCAGCGCCGCTGCCGCCATGGCCAGGTGAGCCCCGCCCGGCCCCGGGCCCAGCGCGGCCCCGGGCCCGGCTCAGTTCTTCCCCCCCCGCGCTCCGCTTGCAGCTCCCCCGTGTCCCGGGTGGTGTACAACGGAAAGCGGAGCAGCGGCCCGCGCTCCCCCGGCGGCGGCAGCGAGATCTTCACGCCGGCCCACGAGGAGAACGTGCGCTTCATCTACGAGGGTGAGCGGGGCGGTGTTCGCCGGGCGGGGGGCGCGGGAGGCTCGGGGCGGCCGAGGCGAGCGGCCCCGGCCCTGCCCTGGCCCTGTCCCTGCAGCCTGGCAGTGCGTGGAGCGCGACCTGCGCAGCCAGATGGGCTCGGAGCGCGGCCTGGTCGAGGAGTACGTGGAGAAGATGCCGAACCCCAGCCTGAAAGGTGCGGGGGACCGGGGCACCGCGCCGGCTCTGCCGGCCAGGGCGTTGTGCGTGCCGGGCGGGGGCTGTGCTGCCTCTGCCCCCAAAGTCTCTCCTGTGTCTCTTGCAGCGTTTAAGCCCGTCGACCTGGGTGATCTGAAGAGGAGGAACACACAGGATGCAAAGAAGTCCTAAAGCGGGTCCTCCCTGTCGGTCGGCTGCTCTCCTGAGGTCCTCAAGCAGATTTAATTTGAGATTTTGTGTTGATTTCCTCCTCTGGTTTGTCCTCCTAAAAGCCCGCGGGAGAGCCAGTCAGCTTTGGGGCTGGCTCTGAAGCTGCCTGAGGTCGAGGATGCTCAGGGCCTTACCAAGACTGCCCAGAGCCTGTTGTAAAGGATTCCAGCCCCCTGCTCATCGCTTTCTCTGGCCTCAAACTGTCCTTCCCCACTTCATGCTGAGCAACCCGATGCCCTGTTTCCCTCCTGTCGCTGCCCTCTGTGCTAGGCTGGGCAGGGCCGAGGCAGATGCGCTGTTGGATCAGGCAGCACAGGGTCTCACTTTCCCCTGTGCACCGAAGCTCCACAGCTGCTGGGGCTGGCCGAGGGCAGGAGGCACAGTCGAGTTTGTTCCTGTGCCTCTAGACACAGGGACAACCCCTATCCAGCCCCGCTGTGCAGCTGAGGGCTGGGCAGACCATAGCCAGGCTCCTCCCAGTTCCAGTGTGGCAGCAAGTTGCTGCCTGGGCTGCTTGCTGCCCGAGCACGTGGGCCACATCTGAGGCCACATTTTCTACCTGCTTAGATCAGGCCTGGTCCCTGTGGTGCTGGAGGGGAAACTGTTCCTCTCCCTACAGATGGAGAGAGGTGGAGTGTCAGCACCAGCCCCAGGTTCTTGAGAGGTGCTCAGAGGGACCTGGGCGACCAGCAGCCCCCACAGGGGACAGTGGCCGTGGGGGCAGCCGTGGAGCTGCACGGAGCAAGGCTCAGGAGCTCCTTGCCCTGGCAACGCTGCAGTTTTGTACTAACACCATTTTCCAGATATGCACCCTTGGAAGAGACCTGGCCCCTCAGCTCACCCTGGGTGGCCGTAGGTGGTAGAACCACGCCTGGGGTGCTTCCTTAAGCCACTGACTCCTGGCACTGCGTGGATGGTTCCTGCGTCCTTGCCTGAGCCAGAGAGAGAGAGACTGTGTCAGCTTCACCCCCCTGAGCTGCTGGGCTGCTCCATGGGGTGGGGTGGCAGCCCCCTGCCCGCCTGTGCTCCGGGCTGGCGGGGATGGGGCTGCCAGGCCTGCCCAGTGCCAGTGGCTGTGGGGAGGGCTGCAGGGACCTGGGGCTGCCAATACCTTTCCTTTGTTGAGTCCTTGAGTTGTACTGTACCCTTTCCTTTCTGTGGTATGTCACTTGAGGAGTGTTGTAAATAAACGCTGGTGTCCTTTTGGGGCTGCCTTGGTGTGGTGCTGCAGCCTGGGCCAGCTCTGGGGCGTGGACAAGGGGCAGAGAGCAGGAGCTGTGTTTATTTTTCGCAAAGGGGCCTTGGCCTTGCACTTGCTGGGGCTGTTGATTTCCCCGCGGGCAGGTGCAGCATGTTGGTGGCACAGTGCCCTTGGGCAGCCAGCATCCTGGGAGCTGTGGTTGCACCCAGGATTTAAATGTTGAGACTATTAATACCCTCGTATCCTCTTCCCTCTCCTGCTTTAATGGTATTTAGGCTATACTTAGCATTGCTAGAATTTCTGCCTGAGTGCATCTTGACACTTGCCACGACCCTGTTTACCTCCCATCACCAAAACATACCTGCTGCTTGGTTCTGGCACAGCAAGATGGGAATTAATGTCTCCTGAGCCACCCCAGGCCCTGCATCCCTGCAGCTGCAGGCAGTGGGGGGACAGGGAGTGATGGTTGTCACTTTCAGGGCTCCCTCTCCTTTGACTTCTGTCAGGATGGGCCCTGTGGTGTGTTCAGGGAGCCTGACAGGCCAGTGGGGCTGCCCTGGCTCAAAGCCTTTAGCGTGTCCAGAGTCCTGTCCTGTGTCCAGGCATGTTCAGCACTGTCCCCCTGTCTGGGCACCCATCTGGGGCCATCCCGGGACTGCAGGAGCCCTGCTGCAGCCCCACCAGCCTCTCCTTGCTTTCCTCTCTGCTCGGGCACAGTAAAGCCAAAGGCAAAGCAGCTGCTTAAGCTCGAATGAAATATACAAAAAACATTCTATAAGCAGGTGATTTTTATAAAGACTGATGGCAAATTGCAGGGCAAGGATGGTGAGGCAGTAGGGGGAGGTAGTGGGTGTTGGGGGTGTGAGGAGTGAAGCCACAGGCCAGAGAAATAAGGCTGTTTACCTATAAAAATCGACCTCATCAGGGTTTATTTCCCTGTGCCTTGGACACAGTGCTCTTCATTAGATTAAAGGGTGGGAGGAGGAGAGGAACGTGTTTGTCATCAAATTAGGTGGTGGGAAGAGGCCTGGCAGCAGGCAGAATCGACTTAGGAGACCAATTTGTGGTGCTCAATTCCCTTGATAAAGTGGGAATTTTCCTGCGAGGCGCCGTGTCTAGGGGTGCCTGGCTGTGCTGGGCTGGGGGCACTGCCTGCCATGCCGTGCCATGCCGGGCTGTGCTGAGCTGTGTCAGGAAGGCACTGGCTGGGGGACACAGCCCAGGCCACCAGTTTGGGGGTGAGGAACTGCTTCAGCCCCATTCCATGCCTCAGAACGAACTCCACAGCCAGGGACTGGCGCCATGGCTGCACTCTGGTCTCTGCAGAGGAGTCTCTGCTTAGGGCAGTGAGGTCCTGGCATGGGCTGCCTGAAAAGGCAGTGGGGGCTTGGGTGCTCCATCCCTGGAAACAGCGCCAGGCTGGACAAGGCTCTGAGCAGCCTGGTCTGGTGCAGGTATCCCTGCTCACTGTGGGAGCTGGGCCAGGGGACATTTAAAGGTCCCTTCCCACCCAAACCATCCTGCAAGTCTGGCCAGGCTGCTGTCAGCGCCGTCATCCCAAGGGATACCAGGAACGAGCGGCTCCCGTCGGGCAGCCAAGGGCGGCACTTGCCTCTGTGTGTGTACACGTGAGTGCGTGTGCACACGTGAGCAGCTCTGTGTGTGTCTGTGCACACGTGTGCACTGTGTGTATGTGTGCTGTGTACATGTGTGCACGTGTGTGAGCTGTGTATACATGTGTGAGCTGTGTGTACATGTGTGCACTCGTGTGTGTGTGTGCGCACATGTGTGTGTGTGCTGTGTATATGTGTGCACTCGTCTATGTGTGTGTGTGTGTGCGTGCACACGTGTGCCGGCTGTGCTGCCTGTGCTGTTCCTCGGGGTGGGGGTGCCCCCGAATGCTGTCAGGATGGACAGGGGTGACACCACTGCTGGCAGGGCTAGGCAGGCAGGCATGGGTGCCGTTCCCGCAGCTCAGCAGTGACGGGGAAGGGGGAGCTGTGTCCTTGTGCCGGGGCCAGCCCCGCTTCAGGGAGGTCCCAGGAGCGGTGTTGCCGGCTGACCCAGCCGTCCTGGGGGGGGCTGCAGTCACCGTGGGTTTTGGGGAGCTGCTGGCTGGAGCATGTGGCTCTGTGGGAGGTGGAGGTGACCAGGGCACAGCCCTGCAACACAGGCAGTGCCCAGCTCTGGGACACACCTGGCTGGCACTGATGCTACAGCCAGTAGCAGTCTGGATGCACCATCAGATGCAGCTACAGCACGACAGCCCGTGGCAGACATTGTGTGCTTGCACGGGGCTCCTGGGCCCCGGAAGACCCCATCCCTCCTTGGGGCTGTGGGACATGGGGCAGTGCTGGGGGCTGCCCCTCAGTGCCAGGGGACACAGGACATTTCCACAGGACACCCATGGGCTGAGGCTGGCTTGAGGTCCCTGAAGGGTCCCCATCATTGTGTGGCACACACAGGCAGGTCTGGGGGCCAGCCTTGGCCCCAGCAGGGTTGGGGGTCCACAGTGGGGTGTTGCCACAGCAATGCTGAAGCACGAGGTGCAGGGCACGGCCCGTGCCATGACCATATTTACCTTCCCAGAAACTGCTTCGTGCTCCAGCAATTTGCCTCAATTAGGCTCGTTACCACGTCAGGAAGGCCGCAGTGACGGCAGCGGCTGTAGGGCCGTCGGCTCCGCGGGGGCTGCCTGGGCCACTGTGGCACCATGGCTGTGAGCAGGGTAATCCCTGTCCCTCTCTCTATCCCTGTCCCATCCCTGCACTTGGGGCCCTGGGCAGACTCCCAACCCTGTGCTCCCCTCCCCTCGCCCGTTCCGCCACCGTCCCTGCGTCCTCACAGCCCCACAGCCCCGAGCCCGCAGCCCAGACCCTCTGTCCCTGTCTCTGCTGCTCCCATCCCCGCTGCCAGCGCTGCACTGGCTCTTGGGCGCCGGGTCCTGCTCGGCCGGGGCAGACAGCAAATTGTCGAGTAAACAGAGGAAAATTACTGTGTGCTGTGCTGGGCTGTGCTGCCGGAGCCAAGCTCTGCGTGGCCTGGGCATTGCTTCTTTGGCCGTGCCACGCCAGCCCCGCTGATGCCTCGCTGTGGTTCGGGACCCACCAGCAGCCAGCGCGGGGGGCTGCGGGGGTGTCGGTGCCGCAGCCATGCGGTGACAGGGTGGGATCTACCGAGGGGCAGCCTCCTGCCCCGGGTTTACTGCCTGGGACTGCCGGGGCGCAGCTCCAACTCTCCCCCTGCTCAGCACTTCCCCTGTGCCGGGCTGTGTGCGGGACTTGGGCAGCCGGGGAGCGTCACCTGCTCGGGGCCAGGTGGGGCGGAGTGATCGGTGATGGGCAGCGCCCATGGCCAGGTCCGTGGCCGGAGGGGGTCACGGCGGGGCGGCTGTCCGTCCCTCGGGCAGGGTGAACCCAGCCGGGGAGCAGCACCGGCCTAATCCCCATACACCAGGCGATTGTGGTGCCCAAAGCTGCGGCATCCGGGCTTAGCGCTCATGTGCGCAGCACAAGCCTCTTAGGCCACCGCTGTGAGCCCGCCCCAGCCAGCCCGGCCGGGCGGCACTGGGGTCTCGCAGCCCCACACCCGCTGCTGCTCACGGAGTTCAGCGCTGCCCGCGGCTGATGCCCGGCCACGGCCTGGGCCAGCTACCGGGAGAGCGGGGGTGCCGCGGGCAGAGCCAAATGATTTAATTAAGGGCTCCTGGCAGCGAGAGGACAGAGCCGATTAGCGGCCAAGGGATAGCGCGTGCTGGGGGAGCTGGAGCCCCGGCCGGCAGCGCTGCAGCGGCTGCTGCTGCATGTCTGCCACAGTCACTTGTGCAGGGCTGCTGGGCTGGGGGTCAGGAGTGGGGCAGTCAGTGGGGCTGTCTTCTGGTGCAGCCCATCCCTGACAGATGATCCATGGCTGTGGCTTGGGAGCATCTGTGGGGTGCTAGGGAGCATAGTCCATACATGTCCAATGTCCCCAGTGTCCCCAGTCCCCACAGCCCACAGAGAGGCACACACGGAGCTGGCCCTGCAGCCCAGCACGGGCCCACACCTATTTACAGATATGACAGATAAATTACAGCACTGCGCACAGGGACTCGCAGGTGCACGAGGGCAGCACCACAGGACAAACTCCCACCCCACAGATCCCTGGTCCCACAGTTCCCCCTTCCAGAGGTCCAGGTCCCACTTGCCTGCCTCACTGTGTCCATTGTCCATGTGCCCAGCGCAGCACCCTCACCAGGGTGGCAGGTCCCAGTGCCCACCAGCACCTGGGCAGGATGGGGCAGGGAACGGCGGCATCCCAGCGGCTCAGCACAGCCCTCCCCCCGCTGTGGGCTCAGAAGTGGCTCTCGGCCGTGGTCTCAGGAAACTCATAGCAGTGGTGATGGCCCCCCAGGGCCAGGTGCTCAGCAGCGCTGCGTCCACTCCTCTCCAGGCGCTGGGAGCTGGGGTGGGGGGCCAGGCTGTGCCCCAGCCCGTTGGCACAGCCACTCACCAGCTGGTGCTTCTCGCAGGTGCTGCCGGCGCCGTTGCGGGCACTGGGTGCATGGCTGTAGGTGTGCTTGTACTCCTCAGCCAGGTCCTTACCCAGCTTCCAGCGCTGCCACCGTTTCAGCAGCTCTGCCTGCACCTGTGGGCAGTGGCTGTCAGTGTGACCCCGTGCCCCTGCTGCCCGTGACCCTGCTGCCCTGCTCACCTCTTTGTTGACAAAGCAGTAGAGAATGGCCACCAGCATCCCCTGGGAAAAGGGAGGAGAGGCACGAAGTGCATAACTAGACCTCAGTCTAGTCCCTCCTGAGACTGAGTCTCCCCGTGAAGGAGAAGTCCTGTGAGGGCTGGGCTCACCTGGAAGGAGCTCAGGAAGAGGTCGAAGAAGAGCTTGACATAGCGCAGGGTGCCCTGGGCGTGCTCGTCCGTGATGAAGGCAAAGACCACCTCGTGGATGCCCAGCAGTGGGATCAGCGTCAGTGTGGACTTGGCCAGCCTGTGGGATGGGGTCAGCAGGCACACACACATGCCAGTGCACCGTGGGAACACAGGCTGAGCCATGTCCTGCACCCACCTGAATTTGTAGTCAGTGTAGCGCATCTGGTGTGCACGGAGCTTGGAAACAAGAATCTGAATGATGCGGATGAAGATGAAGAAGTTGATCTGCAATGGAATGGAGTGAGCCATCAGGGGCACAGGCAGAGCCAGAGGCAGGGGCAGATAGGACACCTCTGTTCCCCTGTCCTTGGCAGCCCCTCTCACAGCTGTCTTGGGGCCTGTGAGAGAGACATCGGGCAGGGGCCTGCAGTGGGCTCACCAGGATGGCCAGGAACACGGGGAAGCGAAGGATCCACCAGAAGCCCATGTTGTTGTTCGTGGACCAGCACCTGCAGAAAGGAGGGATGAGGACTGCCAGAAAGCCCCTTGACCAGGCAGCTGCTGGAGTCTGGCATGGCACTGGCAGCCTGAACCAAGCAAGCACTAAGGCCCAGCACCCTGCTCCTTGCATGGACAAGGACTGTAGAGTCTCTCCAGGACCATCACAATGTCCCTACAGTCCCACATGCACCTACCTTTGCCCTGTGCACCCCTCCAGCCAGCAGCTGGAGCTGGTACTCACTGTATGTTTTCGTAGAGGAACTTCACAATGACCCAGGGAATGAGGAACAGCATGGGTGCCCCTGAGGGGAGGTGAGCAGAGGACAGGTGAGACACAGCAGGTGACAGGGTTAGGGGGGGCCAGCCCACCCACACTCACCCCAGCCGATGCACAGGTAGAGAGTGAAGTAGCTCCTCTCGGAGAAGACGGCCACCACCAGCAGGTTATGCAGGTAGATGCCTTCCACCAGCAGCCAGCAGTAGTTGGCCACGATGCCGTACTGCATGAAGACCGTGGCTGCCCGACAGCCTGCAGCTGCCTGTGGGCAGGGGTCAGGGCTGCAGCACTGCCTGCGTGTGTGTGCCTGTGTCCCCACCAGTGCCCCCAGCCCCACCAGCACTGCCTGTCCCTGCCAGTGCCCCACTGACCTCGTCGCTCAGCCAGACTTGCACGTTGTAGCCGTCAATCTTGTCACTGTAGTGGGTCTTGAGCAGGGCGTCGATGACCAGCACAGAGACGCCCTTCAGGATGAAGGAGGCGAAGAGGTTCATGTGGATGTAGTTCCTCATGCAGTGCAGCTTGCTGTGGATTTGGGGGCCATTGTCAATGCCTGTGCATGGACCCCCGGCCCCCACCTGCCCACCCTGTGGACAGCCATGCCCAAACTCCCACCTGAAGCCCAGCAGTAGGGCCAGGGCAAGCAGCAGTGCACACAGGGACACAGAGTAGCCCACAGTGTACATCACCTTGAAGCTGCCATAGGTCTTGGCAAATTTTTCCTGGAAGAGGAGGGAGCAAGTGAGGGTAGGGGCAGACAGGGGCAGGCAGGGACCCCCACACCCCTGCCACCCAGGGCTGCCCACCTGCGCCTTTAGGTCCTCATCATCCTGTTCACACTGTGTGGCATCGCGCAGGGACTGTCCCCGTGGCCCTGTCACCCACTGTCCATCTGGCCCACAGGTCTTGAAGACGTGTCTGTGCTTCACTGTGAGGGGAGGGGATGGTGGGGCGTGCCAGCCCCAGCACCCCCGTGGGCAGCATGCACTGGCCCAGGTGTGACCACCTGCAGCAGCACACACACCACACACAGCACACAGGTGTCCCCTGCACAGCTGCACACGTGTGAACACCCTGCACACCTGCACATGTGAGTGAACTCTGCACAGCTGCACATGCGTGTGAACACCCTGCACAGCTGCACATGCACACACGCTTCCACACTGTTACCTTTCTGGTACCAGGGCAGGAACCAGGGGCAGGGCACACTGGCTGTGCTGTTGGGCATCGTGTCAGGCCAGCAGGAGAACTTGTCGAAGGTGCGGTTACAGACCAGCTCTGCAGAAGGACAGGAGCTGGTGGCACTTTGACCTCACCCTCTCTCTGGGTGCCAGGACCTCCACTGCCCCCTCTACTCTGTCCCCCACCCTGCTGGCACCCTGTGTTGGCTCCTCTGTCCCATCCCCACCTCAATAGGATCCCAGCAGGCCCCCCCAGACACCCCACTGACCTGTGGGTGCAGGCAGGCGGCTCATGTTGCGCTGGCACTCCTCACTGTACTCCTTCCATCTCTCCACGACATTATCTGTGATCTGGGCAGAGGGACCCTGCGGGCACCAGGGAGCATCCCCTATCACAGGTGTCCTTCTCACAGGGGCCACTGTATTGTGCCAGGCAGTGACCCCAGCTTGGGGACAGCCACAGGCAAGTGCAGGCTAACGTGCCATGCCGTGCCATTCTGTGCCATGCCATGTCTTGTGGACGGCAGGGGAGGCAGAACGGGGCATCAGCTGCTATACCTCATGCTATGGTGAGGGGATGCAGTGGGGTGGGGCGGATCAGTGGCAGTCCTGCATGGGTAGTGGGCTGAGGGTGGGGCAGAGCACCCTCGTGTGCAACAAACCCATCCTTACCTGGCAGCAGAGCAGCAGCACCAGGAGGGTGAGGAGGTGTGGCTGGGACATCTCTCCTCTGGACCACATGCATGAGACACAGGGCAGGGCACACGGCTTCCTACTGGCCCTCAGCAGCTTCTCCACCCTGGTGGTGACGGCCCTGGCATGTGGGCAACCCTGTGCAAGATGCCTGGTCACAGGGACTCCTGGGACAGAGCTGGGGGACATGGGGCTGGGGGCAGGTGAGGTTGGAGGTGGCCACTCTGGCACAGAACCAGCCCCAGTCATGGTGCCCCACTCCTGTCCCCATGCTCACTTGGTGTTCACATTTAGCTGTTTGTTCACTCCTTTTTGCACCAATGCCTGTATTATCCTCCCCAGGAGGGCACTTGGACAGTGACCATGCAGGCTGTGTGCCCACCAAGCCAATTTCAGCCCCAGTGTGGCTGGAGTGCAGCAGCAGCACTGCCTCCAGACCCCCACAGAAAACCTGGGCTGGTGCCACCCCACACTGCTGCTGAGACCCAGCTGTGTTAACTCCTGAGAATGCAGGACCCTCATGGTAGAAGGGACCCCTCCTCACACCTGAGCACCCTCTCAGGCAGAGGCTGGCACCTGGGCTCTCCCTGTCTCCACAGACATGCCTAACACCCAGCCATGGTCTGGCAGCAGCACCCACTGTGGATGGCAGTGGCCAGGGAGACACAGAGAGCACGGGGGCCAGCAGGGATGGGAACACTGGCCATTAATTCACAGGGATCCTGGCTCTTGGGGCTGCTCTGGCTCTAGGACAAGCTCAGCTGGGCTGTGCCCCTGTGGGTCCATCATCCCCAGCTCCAGCCGGTGACGTGGGGCCTTTCCTGACATGGAGCCCGGGTGCTGCACAGACCATGGCTCACGAGGTGCCATAATTCCCTCCATCCCCCTAAGCCGGTTATGGGGCTCCTGAGCAGGATTTCAGCTCTTCCCACAAGAGCCCATTATGGCAGCAGCCCCATGGCACAGCCCAGCTGTGTGGGGTGAGGGCAGCCCAGCTGGGGGGGCTGGGATGGACAGCAGTGCCAGTGCCACCACAGGCATCACCCCCAGCCCCTGGGCTCCCCCTGGGCACCAGCCAGAGTGTCATGCTCCCCGACCAGTTCTGCTCCCAGGGCTAGCTGCTCTGCCTGTGCCTATTTTTATCCCTGGGAAAGTCGTGTTTCCTCCATCCGTGCAGACCCACTTGCATGTTGCAAGTGGCTGCTGGAGAAGCTCATTAATCAGCGCGTGGGGCTCCAGATGCAGCTCGGGGAGCAGGACCTGCCATGGCCTTATTTAGCCAGTCCCAGGACAGAGGGAACTGTCTCCTGGGATAGTTCTCACTGGGTGGGCTCTGTGAATAGGGACCTTTCTTGGGTGCCCACTAGCCATCTGACCATTCCAGAGTTCCTGTTTTTGTCATCACCTCAGCCCCACCCCAGCAACACTGTTGCCCCACAAGTATCCCTGTCCTAGTCCCTCTCCCATCCCACCTCAAGGTCCCTGTCTCTTTCCTCCCACACCCCCATGCCAGCATCCCTGTCCTTTTCCCCCTGCTAGCCTGAGCCCACCACCCCTGTGCCCCCCTCCAGCCCTACATCATCCCTACCTGTCCCATCACGCTGCTGCCTACGACCCAGTCCCACGGGAAGCTCCCAGTGCCTGTCCCTGGCCAAGCATCAGTCCCTGCCCTGGTTGGGAATGCTCCTCCAGGCCCATGGGTCACAGAGACTTGCTGTCAGCCCCTCTGCGCAGCCGGGGAGCAACTTTGGGGCAGAGGTGCCGCTATTTTTAGTTGCTGCAGTGGGATTTAGCAGCAGGGAGGCCTCTGCCCTGGACTCCCCTCATTTGGCAGCCGCTCCCCAGCCCTGGCCCCACCGTGGCCAAGCCGGGCAGACTGCACTGGGTGAGGGGTCCTGGCACGAGGGCCAGTCATGCTCCTCACCCCGGTACGGGTCTTCCCCCTCAGCCTGCCCAGGCCCTTTGCCCCAGCTGCCTGTGGAGCTGCACAGCCACAGCTCCATGCCAGATCCCTGCTCCCCACAGGACGAGGGGTCCCTGCAGACAGGGGGCTGCTTCCAGCAGAGATGCAGATGTGCAGAAGTAGCCGTGGTCCAGCTCTCCCTGGTCTGGTGCCAATGGGCAATGGCAGAGAGAGAGCAGTGGCTCTGTGTCATCAAAATCTGGGGTGGCCGGGACCACTGGCAGCACAAACACCTCCCTGGAGCTGGCACTGCCCAGCAGCAGTGCCTGCAGTGCCTTGGGTGGCAGCTGGACGTGCTGTGGCCCCTGTCAGCTGTGCCCTGGGTGCCAGAGGCAGCACTTCACGAGGGACCTGGCCCCTCTCACTCTGCTGTGCCCAGCTGGCTCTCAGTGCCATATTCCCTGCGCTGGCACCTCATACCCAGCTGGGGCCAGGCTTTGGGGGATCCCCCACCACACCAAGTCATAAGCAGTGGGTGGAGGGTGCCTGGCCTGTGAATTGGTGCATCTGAGGGGCTGCAGTGCATGGCAGCGGGTGTCCAGGGGATTTTTGTCCCTCGCTGGTGTTGGACAATGTGGTATGTTCCTGTGTCACAGTACTGTGGCTGCTGGCCTTCGTAGAGCCCAGGCTGCAAACACCCAGTGGAGCCGTAGCCACGAAGAAGAGACCTTGTGCTGGGCGAGCAGGAACAAGGAGCCAACTCTGGGATGGTGATGTGCAACACCATTGCTGGTAGCCCCAGTGCTGGGGGCCAGAAGGGTCAGACACAGGCACCATCATCTGCTCTCAGAGTGGGGCTGTTGCTGGCATCTGCATTTGCCTTTCCCAAGCCAGCAGTGCCAACCCCTGCAGCCACAGGAGCAAAGCAAGGATTTTGCTCCCCACTGATGGGTGTGCAGCCTCCATGCTACCCTGCAGTAGTTCTGTACCAGCATGGACCCTCACTGGTGGCTGAGTGCCCAGCCCTGCCTAGGAAGAGACTCTCTCCTCATCCCACCGTGGTCAGTTCCCCCTGGGGATTTTGCCACCCCAGCCCCTCTGGCTTTGCACGTGTGAGAGAACGAGCTCCACATCTGGGATCACTGCGGCTGACAGTCAGGTGGACCAGTGGCTTGGTAAAGTCTCCATAGGACCCTCATGGGCATCTGCAACGTGACCTGGGAGCACCTTGGCACAGCCACAGCCCTGCACAAGCGCTGTGAAGCTGGCACAGCCCCCCAGAGCCTGGTCCCACAGGACTCCTGCCTCCCTGGTGGGGTGGGCACTTGGCCTCCTGTGAGCACAGCCCTGCACCCGGCGCAGCCCCTTGGCTTGGAGGCAGCTGTGGGGGCTGTGCAGCCTCTGGGCACAGGGATTAGCCCCCCGTGTGCTAATGCGGTGCTTTCCACGGCTGGCTTGGCTTGGAGCTTGGAGCTACATGCCAGCACGGCAGGGGCTTTGGCACTTGGCAGGGGAGGGGATGGTGCTGGGCCAGAGCTGTGCAGTGCCAATGCCAGCCTGGCCCTGCAGATGCTGCTCCACTTTCCAGGCAGGACCATAGCAAGCGGGGCAAGGCTCAGGGAGATGGCCACGGCAGGGAGGCCCAGGGGGTCTGTCTGGCACCATCCCTGCCCTGTGTCCGTGCTGGAAGCTCAGGGATGTTTCCTACTTCCCTTCTCCATTCTTTCCTTGCAAACTAAATACAAGGAACTTCAGCAGCAGAAGAGCAGCTGAGCACTGATTCTGTCTCACCTTGGACCAAGAAAACCCAAACCATCCCTGACAGTGTTTTCATCAACAGCAGCACAGGATGCAAAGAGGACAAATGCTCTTTGCATCACCTCCACTACTGCCCAGTTGCCGCAAGGCATGGTCGGGGGCACCTGCACAGCTGCCCCACACCAAAGAGGGACCATGATACAGCCTGGCAGCAGCCAAATTACCTTGCTGCCCAGCTGGCTCTGGCATGGGGATGCTGAGCCACATAGCACCTCACCCCTGGCTCAAGGAAAGGGGTGTTTTTGTTCATCACGTTGCATGAAAACCTATGAAACACAGGAGGAAGGCTCAAGGGGCACGGTGTGACACGTGTGGTTAGCGTGTCACAGGGGAGGCACAGGGCTGGGAAAAGCCTAGGAAAAGGTCAGTGCAGACAGGCTAGTGAGCACACTCCCCTGCACGGGGAGCTCCACACCCGCCTACCCAACCAGCAGATCTGCAGCCCCGGGTACAGCCAGACACCAGCATGGCACAGGGTGCTGTGAGGGCCACACATGCCCTGACAACCTGGCACCTGCTGTGCACAGGCATGTGCACTCAACCCCAATGCTGGGGTAGATAAACAAGGACATGGGGATGCAGGAACAAGCAGGATGCAGTGGTGGAACACAGGGGGATGGAGCTGAGCAAGCATTCCATCTTCCCCGTGTCCGGCTTCCCCTGCCCCTGCCCTTGCCTGGCACAGCGAGGTGCATGGAGATGCTGTGCTCAGTGGCTGGTTTTAGCTCTGTGCTGCTGATCAGGGTTTGTGGTCACATTTTTTCATTAACTATTTTTAATCCACATTTTGCCCATTCTCCGTTCAGCCTTTTCTCTTTTCCCCTCTCTAGGCAACAGAACATTAAAAAAAAAAACATGCACCGCAGTGTGCAGAAAGGAGCAGGATTGGTGGGAAGCCACAGGAGCTGGCAGCTGGGGCAGCACTAACACGCTGACGAGGGGTCCTGCAGGCCCTAAATTTTCCTGCTGATGCACAGACAAAATCGCAGGGGCAATCACTGAATTTGGTGTGGGTCAGGACACTGCTGCATGGGGCAGGGTGCTGTGCCGCGGGGTGCACGGCGAGGGCTGAGCAGAGCAGATGCTCCGTCCTCAGGCCATCCTGTGTGAGGGGAGCAGGAGGACTCCCGCCGTCCCTGCTTCCCTCTCCACCCCGAGGGAAGTGCCGGGCAGAGGGGACCTGCAGCAGTTTTGGAGATGCACTTGCAACCAGGAGGACGGCAAGGTCACATACCCGACATGTCCTGGTTAAACAAAGCCATTTACCAACACCGTGTTGACACAGCAGAGCTCGGGACAGAGTCACAAAGGGCACTCGCACCAGGCCCCCGTAATACCCAGAGAGCTTGGGGAGAGTTGGGAACTGGCAAAGTGTCCCCTGCTTCGGCCCCTCGGCAGGAGGACTATGGGCACTGCTGTACCCACAGCAGGGAGACCCCGACCAAGGACCGCTCCGGGAATTACTCCCAACGCGACGGAGTTCAGCTGGAATCGCTGGCCGGGGGCTCACCACAGGGCAGAGCCCCGGGGTGCTGTGAGTCTGACGGGAAGCGGGCACAGCCCCGCTGGGACCCGACCCCAGGCCCAGAACACCCGTCGTCCAGGGGCTCATTTTCCCCAGGGCCGGCGCGCAGCATCGGAATGGCTCTGGGAGCTGCTGCTCTGGGGTCCCGCGGCTCAATTCGTGGCCCGGGGGTTGCGCAGTCGTCACTCGAATCCACATCCCCGCGACGGGACGTGCGACATCCCGAGCAGCGATACCGCGGCTATGGGCGCTCCCTGTCCCCCTCCCTCCCTCCCTCCCTCCCTCCCTCCCTCCCCGGTACCTGTCGGGGCTGGGCTGGCGGCGGCTCCCGAACGCATCTCGGGACCGGCGGGCACCGGGTCCGGCGCGCTCGGCGAAAACTTTAGCGGAGCCGCGACGGCAGCGGCCGTGGCGACTCGGGGGGAGGGACCGGCTCGGGGGAGGGACCACGGGCGCGGAGCCGCGTCCCGCTCCTCCCGCCGGCACGAGGGGGGCACTGCCCGGTGCCCCGGCCCCGCCCGAGCGCTTAGCGCTGCCCCTCACATCACCGGCGGTCGCTCCCGGGAGCTGCGGGAGCGCCGCCGCTTGTCCCTGCCCCGCCCCGCTCCCGGGCACCGGGGCCGGGCGGAACGGCGGCGGCAGCTAGACCGCAACAGCCCCGAGGGAGCGCACCGGGGGTCCCTTCCCGGGAGGTTCCCTTCCCTTCCCTATCGTGCCCCGAGCTGGCGGCCCCGCCGCGGGAGCGGGGGCTGCTCGCACCCTCAGGGACCCGGAGCGATCTCGGCTCCGCCGCCGCGGGCCGCCTCGACACCCGCGCTCCGGCTGCCGCCAGCGGTGACGGGTCACTGTTTGCCACAGCCCAGAAAGAGCGACACACCGGGTCCGGCTGGCTGCGGCTGAAGAGAGCTCCGGGGGAGCCTCCCGGCACGAACACATTTACCTTGTGCCATGCCGGCCGGGGCAGCACTGGCACAGCCAGCAGGTACCCCGGTGGCACACTCAGCCCAGCCCCGGATCCCACAGCAATGCTGCCTCCTCGGGGTCCCGCTCTACGCGGCCACCGCTGGCTGGCCCAGCACACGCTGCGGGGGTCTTGCCCCTGCCCCGAGGATTGGATCCTCCTGGAGATGGCCCTGACCCCCTTGCAGGCCAGGCTGGAGGCTCTGGGGGGAGGACTGGCAGCCTGCAGCCCTACCTGGCAGGGCAGAGATTGCCCCGGGGGAGCCCCTGCAGGGCTGCGGGGCCCTGGTAGAGGGCAGGGTGGGAGCAGGGGGCAGCCAGCACAGACACGGCCCCAGGCTGCTGCCAGCCCCAATGCACGGAGGTGAGCAGTGCCCTCACACTGCAGCTGTGGGCGCTGTGCTCCCGGTTGTGTCTGGCACATGCTGTCCTGCCAGTGTGACTGCTGCAGCTCACAGGGGATGTGGAGAGAGAGTACGTGCACACAAGGGAGCACAGGGCTTATGCAGCTGGTGGGCCCACAGCCATGCTGGAATCATGCCACTGGCCATCATGGGGCTGAGCAGGGCTCTGTGCTGCTGGGGGGCCACGGGGCTCCACCGCTTTCCTGCTCCATGCTGGCCCTTTGCATGATGCAGAGCAGCACCCGTCAGCCCCAGGAGCAGTGCTGCAGGACGTGTGGGATGAGGAAGCACAGCCCGGCAGGGCAGCCCCCAGCTCCTTGCGAGGAGAGGGCCCAGCTCCCTGAACGCTCACCTGCCCATGGCCTCTGCTGCAGCCAGGCATGAGCCCAGAGTGGTGATGCCAGTTAGCATCATTAGGCCTCGTTAAGGTGACGAGCTTTCACTGCTCTGCTGTGCCAGTCTGCCTCTCTTCAGTGTGCTGGAGCCCAATTAGTGTCACATCCAGGAGGCAGCTCCCGCAGAGGTGACGGGTGCCCTTGGCACAGCCCTACCCTGGAGCTGCTGTCCAGCCGAGACTGGGCACAGCGTGGCGCAGGCCTGGCTGCAGAGCCTGCCCACAGCTCCCTCGGCACTGGGGGCCAGGGGTGCTGGCCACAGAGCAGGGTGAAGACACTTGGCATACTGCCACAGGCCAAGCCTTAACTACCCTCTCTCAGTTCTGGGGGGCTCAGCTCCCAGCCCACGCCTTCAGCCATGAAAAGGGGGTGCAGCATCTCTTCCCTCCTAATAGGACAGCAGGCCCCGTGCCACCTTCACCCTTTATTACAGATCAAGGTCTCAGATATTCCAGTTCTTTGATTCCTTGGGGCCAGCACACACAGGGGTGCAAAAAGTGGAGGGTGCTCCAGCCATCACACACTGGGCAGTGTGGGGTGAGGGGCTGTGAGGGGTGGGGATCTGCCCAGCTCCAAGGTGAGTGAGGCCGCAGAGTGGTGGTAGGGGAATGGCCCCAGAGAGGCTGGATCCAGTGTGGGGTAGGTGCACTGTGGTAAGCGAGTACTGGGTCCCCAAGCAGGCGTTACCAGGCCCTGCCAGAGCAAGGCCATGCTCCCCACCATCATTGGTATGAGGCACAATCCCTGAAGAGCCCAGCAGCCAGCGGTGCTGAGGAGTTTTGGCCAAGCAGAAGCAGAGGGTGGGAGGCCAGGAGCAGGGCAAGAGGTGCAAGCTGCATTGGGGTTAGGGAAGAGCACGGGGGCTAAAGGCAGAGAGAGGACAGGGCTGCATACACACTGTCCCAAGCCCCAGCCCCACAGCTGCGGGGTCAGCAGCCCTCCCACCCCCATGGGCTCTGTGACAAGGTACAGAGCTAGGCATCTGATCTCCCTGCTCCCTGAGACAGCACAGTCCTGCTTCTGGGGGACATCAGGGACAAGGCTGAGGGCAGGCAAGGACAGAACTCAGAGCCAGGAGAGAAGATGGAAAGACAGACACACCCATCCCAACAACCCCCAGAAGCAGTAATGCAGAGGTGGAGATGCTGAGAATGGGGGGTGAGAGGCGAGTTTGTGAGGGGGCATTGGCCACAGGTGCTGGCAAGGCACAGGAGTTGAGAGGAGGGGAATGGCACTGGCCCCAGAGAGCACAGGGAGGGATTCTGGGATCTTGGGGGTGACCCACACGCTCACCCCCCCCAGGGCAAGGCAGGGTCCGGTCCCTTGGACTCAGGTGGTCACTTTGATCCCAAAATATTTGCGCAGCTGCTCCAGGAAGAGAAAGGTGAGAACAGTGTGAGGAACGAGCCGGACAGCAGCAGGAACGAAGCCCTGGAAAGGGACAGAAAGAAGGGGAAGAGTCACTGTGTGCCTGCCATTGGTTGTCCCAGCAGCCCAACGCTGGCAGCAGCACGAGTGGGCAGGCGTGGGTCAGCACTGGCTGGGCTGTGGAGCAGGTGCTGTCACACCATGGCGACCTGTGCTAACCCCTGTGGCACCTGCACTGCTGTTTGGGAGCATGATGGGTGCAACAGGGCCACAGCTGTGGTGCCTGGGCCCAGGCTGAGTCCCATTGAGGACAGGGTTTGTGATACCTCAGGGCCAAGCCTGGGCTGGGCAGACAAAGGCCCGATGCAGGAAGCAGCAGAGCAGAACCTGGAAGGTCCCCTGCCCCAGGACTGCTCTGGACCACAGCCTCTGCTGCCAGCTCGGACCAGCCTGACCCACCCCATGCACCCCCAGCCAGGTACCTTGTAGAAGGCAAGCGGTCCAAGCTTGGCAGTTACCATGGCACAGTGGACGACACCCTGGAGTGAGAGGGTGAGATGAAGAAGCTGGCACATAGAGGCAGGAGGACAGGCAGCAGCAAGGTGTGCGACTCACCTGGTACTCTCCGTGGGAGTTCATGAGGCGGGTCTTGAGCACATCCAGGGGCTGGCACAGGAATGTGGCACATATGCCCTGCAGAGAGCCAGCCAAGTCAGGAGACCTCCATACCAGCAACTGCAGTGACTCAGAGCCATGCTGGGACCCAGCCTCAGGCCAGGGATCTCCTGGAGCTTCTGTGCCCAGCCCTGCTCCGCCGAGCCCAGAGTGGCAGCTCTGGCAGCCCCAGCCTGACACTCTGAACCTGGCTGTAGGCAAACCCAGCCCCACCTCTGCCCCCTGGACCCCAGTGCTACTCACAGCGAGGAAGCTGGACAGGAAGTGAGTGAAGACATTGTCTGACAGCAATCCAGTTGAAAGAACCAGCTGCTTAGCCTGGTCATAACAGGAAAGCTGCAGAGACACAGTGAATCAGTGACATGTTCCCCTTTCCTTGCCACACCAGGGACCATCCTAGTCTCTACCCCAGTCACCTACTGCCCAGCAGAGCTGTCCTACCTGCCCAATAGTAACAAGGGCCCCGCGGAGAGATGCCACTGATGCTCCTGAGAAGAGTTTCTTCACGCCCTCTGTGGACAGACAGATTTGGATCAGCACAGTTCTCTGCCATCACCCACACTCCATTACGCCACGAGCTTCCTTCCATGCCCAGTCTGTGTCCCCAGCTCCTCACACAGCCCCGCTTGAAGCACACCATAGGAAACAGGCTGAAGGAGTAACGAGTCCTTCAGAACAGCATGACCTCCTCCCTGCCTCTGCTCATCTTCTGCTCCACCTACTCCACTCTCCTGCACTGTTCTGTCGTAGCTCCCAGCAGGTCACCCTTTCCCACCAAGTATGTGCAGGCTGCCAGGCCCTGCCAGACCTTGCCCAGTCCTGCCCCAGCCAGACGATGCGGAGATGCCAGACCCTGCGCTCCTCTGGACCCCCCAGCCCCAAGGGCATCCCCCAGCCCCTCTCCCTGCCCCGGCTGAGCGAACTTCCCTGACCCGGCACCTGCTAGGACACCGGAGCAGGCTCACCCACCCGGCTGGCACGGCCTCACCTTCCCGGAGGACACGGTACATGCCATCCAGGGCATGGGAATAACTGGAAGGAGCGAGAGGGGAAGGGGTCAGGGCCCGAGGCTCCCCAGCACGGCGGCAGCCCCGCCGCTCCCCCCGGGCACCGGCCCCGGTCCCGCCGCCGGTGCGGTGCTGCCCCCCCGCGGCCACGCGGGCCCCGGCAGCGCCGGTTCCCCCGGAGCGGCTCCCGCCGTCCCAGCGAACGGCCCCTCCAGGCCTCCCCCTGCCCCAGCGCCCCTCGCCCCCCACTCACTTGCGCCGCTGCGCCGGCGGCTGCTTCATGTCGTTCTGCATCCTAGAAGGCAGAGCACCTGCAGGTGAGGGGGATCACGTACCCCACTGTCCCCGCAGCACCGGGGACCCCAGCGCAGGGCAGTGGAATTGTGTTGCCCCTTTACAAAGAGCCAAGAAAGTTGTCATTCGTCCCACTCCCCCTGAGGGTCACACACGGCTGGGTGCTGTCACCAAAAGGCAGAACAGCTCTGGCCATCCTGGGCACAGAGCTCCTGGCTCACTGATCACAGGGAGATCTCACTGGCCAGGAGAGATGCTGGGAACACCCCAGCACCACTCACCACCCCAAATGCCATCATGCACGGGCCAAAAGCCCCGGTCGTGCAGACAGAACTGACCTGACATTCACCATGTCCGCTGGGGTCCCCACAAACCCACCAGTGAAACCTGTGGCCAAAGAAGAGTCGGGTCAGGGGCTTATCCATCCTGAGGGAGCCAGGGCCAAGGGCCCCACTGCCTGGCTCACCTCCTGCTGCAGCCAAGAGCACTTTCTGGTAGAAGGGGGGAGGTCCCTGGCTACCCTGGCCCAGGCGCTTCTTCGCGGTCTCATAGATGCCAAAGCGAGTCAAGGAATATGTCATCTGGATGAGGGGGAAATGAGCGACTGTGTCCCTGGCACAGGTGTCAGCAGCAGCACGTGCTGCAGGAGCTCCAGGCACCCACCTGCCGACACAGCGAGGCGCTGAGCCCGTTGTAGAGAGCCAGGAAGCCGTCGGTGCGGATCACATGCATCGCCATCCCCATCATCCGCATCTTCACCTCCTGCTGCGTCTGCAGGTGGACCTGGGGCAGAGTGCAGGAGCATCAGCCCAGCGCTGGGCTGGGCAGGGATGGAAGTGCATGGAACAGGTGTGGATTTAAGCATGTGTCAGGTTGACAGCACCTGCACGGGAGTCAACAGCGATAGCTACGGGCACCCACACCTGACCGGCCCAGCCCAGAGGGGTGGAGGCAGTGAGGGAGAGAGGAGTGCCCAGGCACCTGCCTGCAGCACCTCCCAGGCCCTGCCCTCAACAGCCAGCCCCAAGGTGAAGGGTGGTGCCTGCTCTTCCGGGCCACCTCAGGGTGGAAGGGGGGTGTGTGTGTGCGTGTGCGTGCATCCAGCAGCACAGGAGTGAGCGAGTGCCCGGTGTGGGTTTGTTCAAAGGGATGCAGCTGGGCTGGTGAAACCACAGCCATGCAATGCTGCAGGCCTCCAGGGTCACTCCCCCTCCTCCCCAGTGCAGGAATCACACAGGCAGGAAGAGAACCCCACAGCCTGCCAGGCTGCCTGCGGGCAGCCCAACGCTTCCCACCATCACCAGGGGCAACAGCAACAGGCACAGAAGCTGGCCAGGACAGGGGAGCCATGTCGGCTGGTGCTGGAGCACGCTCTGAGCACTGCAGAGACCACATGTAGGTCAAAGGCCCCAGGAGATAAGGAGAGCAAAGGGCTGCTATCAGGGGATCAGGCCCAGCTCCCACTACAGAAGCAGTGGCACAGCTGGGTCGTGGGACACACTGCAGGACGCTGGGAACAGCCAATGACTCCCATATGGGACAGCAGCAGGGCTGCAGGGGCCTGCTTGCAATCCCCACAGGCGGATCAGGGTCCAGAGCTTGTGGCTGTTCACAGCCTGGGGCAGATGAAGCAGGAAGGGCAGGCAGAGCAGTGCAGGGACACAGTCCCAGGTCTGCAGGAAGGGCAGGCAGGCATGGGACAGGCTGGGCAGGCTGTGGTCACTGCTCATTGCTGCAGGGCCAGCAGCCCGTGGGTGGTCAGCAGCTGCACGGAGTTGGCCTAAGGGCACAAGCACTCTGCAGGTGGGCTGGCCACGGCTTCTCACTGGGGCCAAAGTCCAGAGGTGCAATGAAGTGCACCTTTGTCCCCTTCCCTGCCAGAGCCTGAGGTCCCTTGTGCCTCCCCAGGCCTGGTACCAGCCTCTGCTGTGGGGGAACTCTTGGCCAAAGGCAGGTCTGTATCAATAATCAGGCGTGAGCCCTCTGGCAAAAACAGCTGGCTAGGCTGTGCTGCTCACAACTGCAGGAATGCAGGGGCTGCACATCCACACAGGACAGCGTGGGGATGCAGCCCAAACGTCACAGCCATCACACTGGCTCTGAGACAGATCTAGAGGAAGGTGCCAGACTAATTCCCTTTCTTAGCACCTTGCCAGGCACCCCACACAAGCTCCCACGGGCTGGCAGCCACCTCCACTGGGCAGACAGGTCCAGCTGGACAAGGCAATAGGCTGAGCACTGGGGAGGTGGCATTGCCCTGCCAGGGCTGGCTCCTCTCCTGGGCCTGTGCCTGGAACATCTTCCTCTCCCTCCACGCCATGGGGTAGGAAGGGGCTGTCTGTCCCAGCCTCACCCACAGGCACAGCCCCAGGAAGGGCAGGCCCTGTCCTGGGCTGCCTCCTCCCTCCCCCTCCGCAGCCTGCTCCGCTGCCAGGATCGTTGCCACTTGGCTGGCGCACAAGGCTCCGGGCAGCGCTGGCATTTGCCCCATCCGTGGGTGCTGGCAGCGCAGGGCTGCGCGCGGCGCCCTTTGTGCGGGAGCAGGCATGCCAGGTCATCTGCGGCGCCTAGGTGACATCTTGGCCGGAGGGCTCCGAGCCCAGTGGGACAGTGTCCAACACTGCCGGCCCCAGAGTCACTGCCATACCCAGGCAGGGCTGGCCAAGGCACCCTCCACAGCTCCCAGAGCTGGCACCCCGAGCTCCCCAGACCCCTCAGCCACACATCTACCCGTGTCCCTGGGATGGGTTTTGTGACCCCTCAGCCGTGACCCTGCATAGCCATGAATCAGCTCACCAGAACCGATCCCCAGCAGCTGTTTTCCCCAGACCTCTGTTCTTTCCCCAGACAGCTGTTCTCCAGCTCCCTCAGTTGCTCTGGGACCCTCAGCCATTCCCTATCCCTTCACAACTGTTCCAGGACCCCCAGGCCTGCTTCCCAGAACCACACAGCAGCTCCCCATCCCCACAAAGTTGCTCCAGTTGCTCCACAGCCACCCTCTCCCCTCCTCTGGCAGCCGTTCCGCAGCACCTCAGAGACAGTCCTTCAGCTGCCCCGGGATCCTCGGAGCAGCTCCTCATCCCCTCGCAGCCACTCCGGCACTCTCACAGGCACTCCAAGTGCCCCCCAAGCCATTTCCCATCCCTTCAAAGCTGCTCTGGGACCCTCACACCACACACCCCCAGCCAGGTCCCTTACAACCGGTCCCACAGCCGCTCCGGGACCCTCAGACCGGCTCCCCCGTCCCCTCACAGCCGCTCCCTCCGCTGCAGCCCGGTGTCCTACAGCCGCTCCCGGGACCCTCGGAGCGCCTCCCCATCCCTTTACAGCCACTTCCAGTCCCCAAAGCTGCTCCAGGACCCTCAGAACCTACTCCCCGCTTCCTCGCAGACTCCGCAGGACCCGTACAGCCAGTCCCAGCTCCCCCGTAACCTCCTCCCATCCTCTCACACCCTCTCCGGGACCCTCACAACCACTACCGGCCCTCACGACCGTGCGCCCAACCCCTCACCATTACCAGCCCCGACAACCGTCCCCCCAACCCCTCACATCCCCCATAACGGTCTCCCCGTGCCCTCACGGCCCCCCCAGCCCCCCGCAGTCATTCACACCCTCTGGCACTCGCCCTCCATCCCGCTGACGGGTGTTCCCCCGCTCACCTTCAGCAGATCCAAGGGGTGGGTGCAGCAGGCGGCCCCGGACGACGCGAGGCCGCCGAAGTACCAGCGCGAAACGCGCCGCTCCGCCATGGGCGCCGCTTCTGCCAGAAGCCACGCCCTCACCGGGATAAGGTCACGCCCCCTCCCGTTAAGCCACGCCCCCTCCCGGTACCGGAAGGGGGTGGGGCGGGACCGGGGGCTCGCATCTCCGAGCCTGCGGCGGAGGCGGCAACCACGGGCTCCGGAACCCTCGTTCCCACCCCACACACATCCCCATTTCCAGCCCGGGAAAGTGGCTCTTCCCGTTATAATTAGCAGGGATTAATTAATGGGGAGGTGACGGCATCGGCATAGCGAAGAGGTGGGGGATGCACAGGTACAACAAACGGCAGCGTTAGCAGCGAGCACGCACTGAGCACAGGGACAACCAGCGGCTCCAAAATACTCTTCCCCACCCCACATGCATCTCCACAACCTGTGGAAGTGTGTTCTTCTCATTAATAATTAACACAGAGGTGAGACCATCAGCAAAAGGCAGTGTAAGGAGGAGGGTGATGCGCTGGTACAAACTTCCAGTACCTGCAGGGAGCCTACAAGAAAGATGGAGAGAGACTATTTACAACAGCATGTAAAGGACAAGGGGGAATGGCTTCAAACTCTCAGTAGGTATAGACTGGGTATTTGGAAGAAATTTTTGGCTGTGAGGGTGGTGAGGCCGTGGCACAGGCTGCTGCAAAGAGAAGCTGTGGCTGCCCCACCCCTGGAAGTGTTCAAGGCCAGGCTGGATGGGCTTGGAGCAACCCCACCTTGTAGAAGGTGTCCCTGCCCATAGCAAGGGACTGGAGTGAGATGATCTTTCAAGGTCGCTTCCACCCTAAACCATTCTGATTCCATGAAATGGGGAACATAGGGATAATTGGCACTTGAGAGAGACAAATCATTTTACAGGTTTTTTTTGGATATTTATAAGGTAGAGTTCATAATGATGGCAGGAAGTAGCAGCTCTGCCAAACCGTACAGCATTCTCCGGGAGAGTGCTCCCACTGTGCCACACGCACTCAGAAAGGTCCGGAGCCCGGCTTGGGCAGCAGCTGTAGCACCAGCCTCTCCATGGTGAGACTACTCCAGAACAACAGTCCCTCCTGCTGCCTCTAGTGCTGCTTTGATCTTCTCTGCTTCCTCCTTGGACGCGTTCGCCTTGATCTCCTGCGGAAGGGACTCCACCAGCTTTTTTGCCTGTGAGAAGGACAAAGTACGAGGCTTGTAAACAGGCTTTCACTAACTGGATTATTGGATTTAGAGCCATGATCCTGACCTCTGCTTAAGCCAACCATGGAAACTCACAGACCAGCACAAACCCCAAGATTTACACTTGAACTACGGCATATCCCACCAGAAGGCAGCTAAACCTGACCGCAAGCAATGACGCATCTGCTGGGAAACCTTTTCCCGAGATTCACTGCTTTTAAACTCCTCCAGCACGTGCGTGGTGCTCCCAAAGGTGCACCCCAGCCTGCACAGGTGTGGGTGCAGGCAGAGCCCCGTGCAGTGACCTGCTGAGGCAGCATCCGCCTGGCTCTGCTCACTGAGTGTTTTGGTTCACATACTTGGACCAGCAGGAGGGGAGGCCAGTGCAGGGTTTGGACACAGCTGCACTGAGCTCCAGCACAGACTGCTTGACAACACACTATTTTGACATTTTAGGGACTTTTAAAGCAAAACTACTGGTACGAAGCATCACTGCAATCAAGGCAAGCTGAAAAACTGTTGAGGTAATTTAGAGAATTTACTGCAGTGATGCTATGGAGAAGGAAGTGAGTCTGGGGGGACAAGCCCCTGCTGCTCTTACACGCAGCACAGCTCTCTGCCACAGCACTGAGGGGGTTTAGCACCCACTGGACAGTCCAGTGTGCTGGAGAAAGGTTTTTTCCTTTTGATTCCTGCTGGGTTCAATGCCTACGTATCTCTGGTGGCAGAAAAATGTTTTTTTTTGCTGGGGTTAGAAGGCACAGATGTGTGGACAGCGGACAGTGGGGCAGGAATGCCTTTGCTCACCAGGATAGGATTTGGACAGGAGCCTGTTCAGGCTCACTGCAAGGAGGACAGGCAACACAACATAGGTTATTCATTTCTGAACTCTTTGTTCAGCAAGGTGTGACTCCATTTTAAAGCAGCCCCAGTCAAGAGAAGCATCTGTTCCTGGTGTTCAGTGGGAAGAGCAAAGCCCAAGCCATGCAGCAGCAGCCACAGGGCAGAAGCAGCATGCTCCCAACCCAGCTAGAGCCCAGGGCTGGTGGTGACAGAGGGTAAGCATCTGCTGAGCAGCTCCCAGTGAGCTTCCTGAGGTGCAGCCAGCCTCGGTGCAGTGTGTGCTGTCTCATCACACAGTTGCTGCCACAGGACTGATGTTGGGGTCCCAAGAGTGCCCAAGGTAATCACTGTATGTGCTTCCCTCCATACTGTCAGCAGCCATCTGGTCATGGGCAGATCCCCCCACAGAGCTTGTAAAAAACACCTTGATTGAATGGCAGTAAAATTTACAATAAAAGAGCTTTGGCTCCCCTCTGAACACAGCCTCTGCAGGCAGAACCTCCACAACCCTTTGTGTTGTGTGTTTCACCCAAAGTGCCAGACTTGGGTACATCACCCTTGAGTTTGCCTGCAGTAACTGGCACCTACAAACAGCTCGTCCAGCAGGTGCCACATGCAAAGCCACACTCACTGAGCATCAGCTCTCCAGCTAATTATCTGCTGGTTGTGTCCATTACAGGGTTTGGTATTTTCATGTTTGCTTGGGACAGATAATAGATGAACAACTTCCAGAGGAACCAAACTGACAGTCAGGTAATCATCCCCCTGGGACAGCCAAACTTGTACCTGTGCCACTGACTTTCTCTGCTGGCTTTGCAATGCAGCAATAAAAAGGGGTCAGAAGATTATCTGCAAACACTTCTGCTCTCCTGGGCTACAACAGGAGCAGACACTGCAATGCTCAGCGTGGCAGCTTGAATACTGGAAAGTGCTACTACTGACCCCAAGATATGAAAGCATCACCCTGTTGAGAAGTGCAGCACATTACACACTTCAGAAGCAGCAGTTTCATCACCCAGCATGCTGAGCCCATGTCCCAGGTCAAGGGCCTGAGCTCAGACACTGCCCAGGGCTGAGGCCTGTCTCCTCCAAGGAAAGAAGCAGCACCACCTATAAAATAAAGGGCCCTGAAAAGAGCTGGAAGCCTGGATTGCAAGAAATATGAATGAGAGAGGCACATTTAAGTTCAGAAATACACTGGCTGTGGGAAAGGCAAGCCAAACCAAGCTGTAGCAAGGGAAGCTGGCTATTCGTGAGCTCTGCAAGAAAGCTCACAGCAGCTCGCAGGTTTGGAGAAGCTGAGGCTGGCACAGACATATCTGTTTCCTTTGCTCTGAGCCTCCTCCTTCATCCCCCTGCTTCTGACAAGGGGAAACATCAGACAAGGGTGCAACCAAATCGTGCTCCCCACATCTCTGCACTGAGCTGCACACAGGCAGACTGTGCTTCTGAATGCAAGATCCAGGCTCCCTCTGAACAGAGAGCCGAGGCTGCTGGACCTGGGGGCCGCACACCAGAGCCTGGGGCAGCACCTCCTCACCTGCACGAGGTTCACTCCTGGCACGAAGTTCTTCACCTCCTTGATCAGCTTCACCTTGTCAGTGGCCTTCATCTCCGTCAGCCGGACGGTGAAATGAGTTTTCTCCTTCTTGAGCGGGACCACCTCCTCCTCCTCCTGGAAGCAGCCGGAGCGCGGTGAAGCCCCGCGGCCGAGCCCACCTGCCCGGCTCAGCCCCCGCGGTGCCTGGGCCCCGCTCCCGCCCCTCCCGGAGCGCCCGGTACCTGCGGAGCCGCCTGGGCGGGCCGGAGGGAGGCGGCGGCCGCCGCGGGCATCACCCCCACGTCCGGGATCTTCAGCGTCTCCTGCGGGAAGAGCCGCGGCACCAGCGGCCGGTCAGGCGGGGCACTCGGGCAGAGCCGAGCCGAACCGAGCCGAGCCGGGCCGGGCCGAACCGAGCCGGGCCGAACCGGACCGAACCGAGCCGGGCCGGGCCGAACCGAGCCGGGCCGGGCCGCCCCCGCACCCACCTTGAGCAGCGCGTTGAGATCGGCCACCTCCAGCAGCGTCAGCCCCGCGATGTCCCGCACCAGCTGCCGCACCTTGGGCGAGTACTCCTTGGCGGCCGTGTCCAGCGGCGCCCCGGCCAGCGCCTCCGAGCGCCGCGCGGGGCCGGTGCCGAGCGGGCGCCCTTTCCATACCGGGGCCCCCGATCAACCGTCCCCCCAACCCTCATCATCCTCCCATAACGTGGTCTCCCCGTGCCCTCAGCGGCCCCTCCCAGCTCTCCCGAGTCATTCGTACAACCTCTGGCACTCGCCCTCCATCCCCGCTGACGGTGTCCCCCCGCTAACCTTCAGCAGATCCCAGGGGTGGGTGGCTCAGCAGGCGGGGCCCCCGCCGACGCGAGGCCGCCGAAAGTACGCAGCGCGAACGCGCCGTGCTGCGCATGGGCGCCGCTTCTGCTATGAAATGGCCACGCCCTCACCGGGATAAGCGTCACGCCCCCTCCCGTTAATCGCGACGCCCCCTCGGTACTCGAAGGGAGTGGGCGGGACCGTGGGGCTCGTGCTATCTCCGAGCCTGAGCGAGCGGAGGGCGTGCAGTAACCACTGGCTCGGACCCTCGTTCCCACCCCACACACTCCCCATTTTCAGCCCGGAAAGTGGCTCTTCCCGTTACTAATTAGCGGGATTAATTAATAGGGAGTGACACGGAATCCGCATCGGCATAGCGAAGAGGTTGGGGACCTAACAGGTATCACCCACACGGCAGCGTTACACAGCGAGCACGACTGTCGGGAGCCATGGGACAACTCAGCGAGCTCAAACTACTCTTCCTCCACCGCCACATGCATCTCCACAACCTGTGGAAGTGTGTCTTCTCATTATATAATTAACACAGAGGTGAGACCATCAGCAAAGGCAGTGTAAGGAGCGCTGGTACAAACTTCCCATACCTGCATGGGACCTAAAAGAAAGATGGAGAGGACTATTTACAACAGGCATGTAAGGACAATGGGAGATGGCTCAAACTCTGAGTAGGTATAGACTGGTATTTGGAAGAAATTTTTGGCTGTGAGGGTGGTAGGCCGTGGCACAGGCTCTGTAAAGAGAAGCTGTGTCCTGCCCCACCCCTGGCTGTTCAAGGCCAGGCTGGATGGGCTTGGAGCAATCCCACCTTGTAGAAGGTTCCCCTGCCCGATACAGGGACTGGAGTGAGATGATCTTTCAAGGTCGCTTCCCACCCTAAACATTCTGATTCCATTGAAATGGGGAACATATGATAATTGGCACTTGAGAGTAGACAATCATTTTATCAGGTTTTTTTTTGGATATTTATAAGGTTCGAGAGTTCATAATGATGGGCAGGAAGTAGCAGCTCTGCCCAACGCGTACAGCATTCTCCGGGAGAGTGCTCTCCCACTGTGCCACACGCCCCCACACACCCCCCACCGGCACTCAGTAAGGTCCGTAGCCCGGGCTTGGCTGCAGCTGTAGCACCAGCCATCTCCATGGCGAGACTACTCCAGAACAACAGTCCCTCCTGCTGCCTCTAGTGCTGCTTTGATTCTTCTCTGCTTCCCTCCTGGACGCGTTCGCCTTGATCCCTGCGGAGGGACTCCACCAGCTTTTTGCCTGTGAGAAGACAAAGTACGAGGCTTGTTAAAGAGCTTTCACTAACTGGATTATTGATTTGAAGAGCCAGGAATCCTGACTCTGCTTAAGCCAACCATGGAAACGCACAGACCAGCACAAACCCCAAGATTTTTAAACACTTGAATACGTCATATCCCCACCAGAAGGCAGCTAAACCTGACCGCAAGCAAATGACGCATCTGCTTGGAAACCTTTCCCGAGATTCACTCTTTTAAAACTCCTCCAGCACGTGCGTGGTGCTCCCAAGGTGCCCCCACCTGCACAGTGTGGGTGCAGCAGAGCCCCGTTGCAGTGACCTGCTGATGCAGCATCCTCCTGGCTCGGCTCACTGACAGTGTTTTGGTTCACATACTTGTACCAGCAGGAGGGGATGCCAGTGCATGGTTTGGACACAGCTGACACTGAGCTCCAGCACAGACTGTTGACAACACACTATTTTGACATTTTAGGGACTTTTAAAGCAAAACTACTGGTACGAAGCATCAACTGCAATCAAGGCAAGCTGAAACTGTTGATGTAATTTAGAGAATTTGCTTCATGTGATCTATGGAGAAGGAAGTGATTCTGGGGGGACAAGCCTCTGCTGCTCTCCCGCAGCAGCTCTCTGCCACAGACTGAGAGGGGTTTTAGCACCCACTGGACGGTCCAGTGTGCTGGAGAAAGGTTTTTCCTTTTGTTCCTGCTGGGTTCTGATCCTATGTTATCTCATGTGGCAGAAAAAATGCTTTTTTTTGCTGGGGTTAGGATCACAGATGTGTGGACAGCGGACAGTGGGTGCATGAATGGCCTTTGGCGGCTCACCAGGATAGACTCTTTGGACCAGGAGCCTGTTCAGCGCTCACTGCAGAGACAGGCACACAACATAGGTTATTCATTTCTGAACTCTTTGCTCAGGCAAGTGTGACTCCATTTTAAAGCACCCCAGTCAAGAGAAGCATCTGTTCCTGGTGTTGGCATTTGGGAAAGAGCAAACCCAAAGCCCTGCAGCAGCAGCCACAGGGGCAGAGGCAGCATGCTCCCAACCCCGCTGAGCCCAGGGCTGGTGGTGACAGAGGGTAATCATCTGCTGAGCACGTCCCAAGTGAGCTTCCTAGTGCAGCGCCTCGGTGAGTGTGTGCTGTCTCATCACACAGTTGCTGCCTACAGCTGACTGATGTTGGGGTCCAAGAGTGCCCAAGCGCTAATCAATGGGGGGGGGGTCGGTGTGCTTCCCTCCATCACATGGGGGCTCATGCTAGCCCTATCTGGCCAGCTGGCCAGATACCGCCCCACAGAGCTTGTAAAAAACACCTTGATTGAATGGCAGTTAAAATTTACAATAGTAAAGGGCTTTTGGCTCCCCTCTGAACACACCTCTGCAGAGAACCTCCACAACCCTTTGATGGTTGTGTTTTTCACCAAAGTGCCTAGGACTGTGGGTACATCACCCTTTGAGTTTGCCCTGCAGTAACTGGCACCTACACAACAGCTCATCCACAGTTGCACATTCAAAGCCACACTCACTGAGCATCAGCTCTCCCGCCCATTATCTCTGGTTGGTGTCCACTATACATGGCTTGTTCGGTATTTTCATGTTGCTTGGGGACAGATATATGATGAACAACTCCAGAGGGAACCAAACACTGTGACAGTCAGGTATCATCCCGCCTGGGACAGCCAACTTGTCCTGTGCTCACTGACTTCTCGTATGCTGCTTTGCTATGCAGCACTTATAAGGGGTACAGAAGATTACTGCAAACACTCTGCTCTCCTGGTAACTACAACAGGAAGCAGACACTGCAATGCCCGCGTGGCAGCTTGCAATACTGGAAGTGCTACTAGCTGACCCGAGATTGAAGCATCACCCTGTTGAGAAGTGCAGCACTTACATCTTCAGAAGCAGCAGTTTCATCACCAGCATGCTGAGGCCCATGTCCGCAGTCAAGGGCCTGAGCTCAGACACTGCCCAGGGCTGTGAGGCCTGTCTCCTCCAAGGAAAGAAGCGCACCACTATAATAAGGGTCCCTGAAAAGAGCTGGAAGCTGGAATTGCAAGAAATATGAATGAGAGATGCACACTTTAGTTCAGAAATACACTGGCTTCTTGGAAAGGCACGCCAAACCAAGCTGTAGCAGGGAAGCTTGCTATTACGTGGAGTCTGCATGAGAAATCTCACAGCAGCTCGCAGGTTTTTGAGAAGCTGAGGCTGCACAGACCTCATACTCGTTTCCTTTGCTCTGAGCCTCTCCTTCATCCCCCTGCTTCTGACAAGGTGAAACATCAGAACAATGGTGTGGCAACCAGACGTGTCTCCCCCACATCTCTGCACTGAGCTGCAACACAGGTCACGTACTGTGATGCTTCTCTGAATGCAAGATCCAGGCTCCCTCTGATTACAGGAGGTGTCTGTTCGCGAGGTGCTGTCGTGGACCCTGGGGGCCGCACACGCCAGAGCTGGGGCAGCACTCCTCACCGCACGAGGTTCAATCCTGGCAACGAAGTGTCGTCACCTCCTTGATGTCACTCACCTTGTCGAGTGGCCTTCTCTCCCGTCAGCCGGACGTGAAATGAGTTCTTCTCCTTCTTGACAGAGGGACCACACCTCCTCCTCCTCCTGGATGCATCCGGAGCGCGGTGAAGCCGCGGCGAGCCCCCCTGCCCGGCTCAGCCCCCGCGGTGCTGGGTCCCGCTCCCGCCCTCCCGGAGCGCCCGCGACCCCTGCGGAGCCGCCTTGGGCGGGCCGGAGGGAGGCGGGCGGCCGCCGCGGAGCATCACCCCCATGTCCGGGATCTTCAGCGTCTCCTGCGGGAAGAGCCGCGGCACCACGGCCGTGGTCCAGCGGGGCACTCGGCGGCCGTAGGCCGAACCGAGCCGAGCCGGGCCGAACCGAGCCGAGCCGGTCCGAACCGGGCCGGGCCGCCCCCGCACCCACCTCAGCAGCGCGTTGAGCTCCGCACCTCCGCAGCGTCAGCCCGCTATGTCCCGCCACCAGCTGCCGCGTGCTGTGTTGGGGGCGAGTTTAACTCCTGGCGGCGTGTCCCGTAGCGTGCGCCCCCGGCCAGGCCTCGACGCCGCGCGGGGCCGGTGCCGAGCGGGCGCGGCGGGGCGGGCGGGGCCGGCCGCACGGGCGCGGCGCAGCGCGGAGCAGCGCCCGCGGGCGGCGGGCAGGCGGGCGGTGGCAGCATGGCGTGCCCCAGACACAGCGCTCCGCCCGCGCTCCCGGCGCGCCCGCGCCGCCGGCTGCCAGCCAATCGGAACGAAGGGGTCGCCCCGGCATCACCGATGGAATGACGGGAGATGTAGGCGACACGGTCACCGGAAATGCCAACCCCCGTAATAAATCCTACACTGTTTGTCACTCTGAATGATGGGAGGAAAAGTTTCACGGCTGAATGAGTCGCTAATTTACTGCCTCACCGGACTGTTTGGAAAGGAGGTTGGTTATATTTCTACACTGTACGCCGTGGTAAAAGATACAACTGAGAAAGCTATGATAACTGCACAATTAAAAGAAACAAAAAAAAAGTTCCGAAAGTCCTTTGTGGTTTTTACTTTTTGACTTTCACTAACTGCAGTAATACCTTCTAACGCTCCATAAAGCTTAATAATTTAGGACTACGCACCTACAGCATAGAAACATTCTAGACACTGCAGGGAGGAAATTTACGTGGCCAAAGCTCAATTTGAGCTGAAGGTGGCCGGTACCGTGGGTGAAAGTATAATGGCATCTCAATTTGAGCTGAAGGTGGCCGGTACTGTGGGTGAAAGCATAACGGGATCTCAATTTGAGCTGAAGTTGGCCGGTACTGCGGGTGAGAGCCCAACAGGATCTCAATTTGAGCTGAAGGTGGCTGGTACCATGGGTGAGAGCCC
>CM031873.1:11979633-12026015 GCA_018697195.1 Certhia americana | reverse complement strand
TCTCAATTTGAGCTGAAGGTGGCTGGTACCATGGGTGAGAGCCCAACGGGACCTGCACTGCGGAGCCGCTGCCAGCCCCTGGCAGCATTGTCCCGGAGGGTGCCGTACTGCCCCTGCCCAGCACACCAGGCCGCGGTTCGTTCCAACACTTTATTGTCACCGATAGCGCTCGGTCTCCGCCGAGGGGCGGGGACGGGGAAGGGCCCCGGGCCCGGGAGGGCACGGCGGGGAGCGGGGCTGAGCAGGGATGGGGCAAAGCTGGCGGCGGGGAGCGGGCCGGGCTGGAACGCTGCATCCTTGGGGCCTGCGCCACAAGCCCCGGGGCAACGACGGGGGCAGGCCGAGCTCCCGCCCGGGCCCAGGGCCCGCCAGCTGCCCAGCGTCGGTGGGTGGGTGGGTGAGTGGGTGAGCCGGGGGGCTGCTGCCCCAGCTGCAGGGTATGGGGGGCTGCACCCCTACCCCTTGGTCCCCAAAGCCGGCAGTAGGAGCCTATGGCCCCACTGTCCCTGGGACACGGGGCCGAGGGGCAGGACGAGTAGTCGAAGTACAGAATGATTTCGGATGAAGAGTAGTGTTACACTGGACCCCCGAGATCCCTGTGCCCTGTGGCTGCAATCAGTCAAAAGAGATGAGCTGTGCCTCTCCGCTGCCCGGGGGCTGCTGGCCGGGGGCAGGCGCTGCTGGGGGCTGCTGCTGGGGGGGCCCCCCAGCTGGGGCCACCTGGAGCAGAGGAAACAGCTTTGTTAGTGTACCTGGCTTTGTTAGCATACCTGCCCCACTGACCCCTCAGGCTGGTGGCACTCACCTGTTGGTAGAGGGGCTGCTGCCCGGGCAGGTAGGACTGCTGGGCGGGCAGGCTGCTCAAAGCTGTGTCCTGGCCTGGCAGGGCAGACATGAGACCCTATGGGAAGGAAGGGGTGGGTGTCAGAGGGGCTGGGGTACATGCAGCACCCACAGGGCAATGGTGACTGCCCCCAGCCTCCACCAGAGCTCCCCCAGGACAGCTCCATGGGCTGGAGCCCACCCACACACTCAAGCAGGCAGTGCTCACCTGCATGCTGTAGGGCTGGTAGCCCATGGAGACAGACTGGCTGCCCATGTAGCCCATGGTGCCTGACTGGGGTGCCTGGGAGATGGCTGGGATGCTCTGCGACTGTGAGGCTGCAGTCTGTGGGGAGAGAGAGACTGGTAAGAGGTGATGCAGGCAGCAATAGCTCACATCTCTCACAAGGCCCTTGAGCCCAGACCACTTCTACAGCAAGAGCAGCAGATCTGGAGATCTGGAACCAACCAGCCCATCCTCCCTCCTGCTCAGAGATCTCACTGCTTAGTTTGGGTACATTGCCCAGCCCCACAGACCCCCCCAGCCCTTGTCCCAGTTGGCTGCAGGCTGTGCTGCCTCACTTGCCTGGTAGCCCTGTGTGGGTGTGGGCTGGTAGGATGAGTATGCAGGGGTGGTGGTGGGCACTGCTGGCCCCTGCTGAGGCCCCTGCCCACTGCTGGCACCCGGCTGGTACATGTAGGCATTCACCATGCTGGGATCTGTGTGGAGAGAGCAGAGATTGGAGCAACCACCTTGGGCTCACCCTTACCCCCCCCAGGCTGAGCTGCACAACGTACCAGTCCCAGTGACAGGCATGGCAGTGTATGGCCCAGTGCCCCCTTGTGCAGCCTGGTTCATGTACACGCTGTGCATGGGAGAGCCCTCCACAGAGCCAGCTGGGCTGAAGGTGCCAGGGAAGCTGGTGGGCCCAGAGGGCTGGTAGATCACCCCACTGGCTGCGGGCATGGCCTGGAGCTGGTGGGAAAAGGAAACCAGCTTAAAGCTGCAGTCCCTGGAAGCTGGCAGGGGGAGCCTACCCCAGCAGCTGTACCTGGGCATAAGGCAGTGAGAAAGCTGGCATCTGGGCTCTCATCTGGATGGTCTGCTTCTGCTGCTCCAGGCGCAGCTGCCTCTCCTTCTCCTGCTCCTGCAGTCGCTGGATGGCCAACTGACGCTGCATCTCCAGATACTCCTGTGGGAACAGGGCTGTGGTGGCTGGGAGGCATGATCCCACACAGCCCCTCTTACCAGGGCAGCCATCCCCGCCAGCCCTGGGCTGTCCTGGAATACCCTGGACATGCTTCTCTGCCTCACCTGCTTCTTCTGCCTCATGATCTCCAGCTTCTGTGCCAGCTGGATCTGGCGCTGCCGCTCTGCCTCCTCGGCTGCACGGCGCAGCTTCTCCTGGTGCTCCTCCCGCAGCGCGTTCAGAGCCCCACGCGCATCCCGGATCTGGGCCAGTTTGTCCTGCAGGCCTTCATAGTACACTGGGGAGGGAAGGGACAGCCTCAGGAACATGGGGACAGAGCATTCGGCCTGCCCCTGCACTCCACACAACTTCTCTGCAGTGAGACTGTGTCACGGGAATGCTGAACCCTGACACTGTGGAAGCCCTGGCTGCTCCCCACCCACGCCCAGGGCCAGCAGCTCCCCCCGTTCCCACGCACGCCTGCGCTCATCCAGCTGGTTGAGCAGCTCCAGCAGCTGCGGGTGCATGTTGTTGATGGACTGGAAGAGGGACAACACGGCAGAGTCGTTGGTGATGCTGCGGCCTCGCATGTGGTTGCTCTTCATGCGGTTGACGAAGGTGGTGACCGCGTTCTGCAGTGCCTTCAGGAACTGCTCGTGGTTCTCCTCGGACTCACCGTTTTGGTACTGCTGCTGGAAGGAAGGATGGGGCAGCCAGTCAGCTGTCACCTCCCAGTGCCAAGAGCCAGCAGCCAGCCTACAGAGCCCAAGAGTTGGGTGCTTCTTGCCCCTCGGTAGGTGCCAGACCCAGGCCCAGGCCCCCTTTTACCTCAACCACCCCAAGAGGGGCAGGGTGGGTTTCCCCAGGCTGCACAGCTGGCTCCGTCAGGGACAGGGGTGCTGATGGTGTGGGGCTCTTGCGAACCTCCTCCTGTTTCTTCTCCCAGTAGTTGCGGTTCAGGTACCGAGCCAACTGCCAGGAAGAGAAGGAAGATGAGCATCCCTGCCTTGCAGGAGCAAGCCTGTGCTGCAGACTAGCAGGGCCAGGATCCTTACCTCTGGGTCAATGTCCTCAGCCAAGGGAGCAGAGGAATTCTGGAAAGAGACAAATGGAGAAATGCAGTTCAGCAAAACCAGAGACAGGTCCCACACAGATGCTCAGCTCAGACCTTGACCACCAGTGCTGAGCACCAGTGAGAGCCCCAAAGGGGACACAAGCTGGGAGGTGCTGGAGGCACCAAAGTCCTGCCTGAGAGCACACCTTCTTGCTCAAAACATAGTGAACAAGCAAGGGGTTGAATGGGGCAAATATTTTCCCTTGGTATGGGGATTAAATTGGACACAATCAGGGCAGACTCAGGCTCAGGAAGTGGCCTGGTTCACGTTCAGGAGCTGCCATGGACATACCACAGGTGGGGAGTAGAGCGTGCTGACTGGGGGAGCCGAGGACGTGACAGGAGTGGGCTCAGCCTTAGGGTACATGGAGTAGGTTGTTTTCTGCCTCTGCAAAAGAGAAAATTGCCAACTCAGAGAGAGTCCAGGCTTCTCCAAACCAACCCCAACACAGCCTGTGCCTGGCTCTGCTTTCACCCTTTCATTCCACAGGCTTTGAGCCTTGCTCACACCAGGACATGTTCACAGAGCTGTTATGGCCCAGCACAGCTGGGCTGAAGAGCAATAACCCCTCCCAGATCCCATCAGTGAACAAACCATTCTCTCCTTCTCCTCAGCCTCCGACTGAGACAAGGCAATAGCCAGCTGAAGCTCCTCTTCCTCTTGCAGAGCCGTCTCATCACGCTTTGGAGGCAGCTGGAAGTGGAAAGGTGAGGAGGTGGTCAATAATGGGATCAACAAACAGGTCAGGATCACCAGATCACCTATGGGGCAGCTGCTCACCTGGGACTGCTGAGAGAGGGGGCTGGTCAGGTACTCAGGGGGCAGTTCAGAGGTGGCAGCAGCTTTACCCTCAGTTTTCCTGTAGTGACAGGTGGTAGTACAGACTGAATTCTTCCTTCTCTGCACCAGAGCCCAGCTTTGCACAATGTTCCAGCACCAAACCCCACCCCTAGAAGAGGACCCACCCCAGCCTGCACAGCCTGCACAGTTGTGCTCTGCAGGGAGCTAGTTCCACACCATGCTTCCCCCCTCAAAGTCCCAGCTGTCACAGGCAAAGAAACCCACCACGAAGGGTACTGACTTGTTGAGATGCTCATAGCAGGGCTCACAGACTCTCACTTCCTTCTCAATCCCAAACTTGGGGATGGTGGAATACTTGGAGGAGCATTTTCCACAGAAGATCTGCCCGCAGGCCCGGCAGTGGTGCTGTGAAGGACAGGAGACATGAGTGTGGTGGCAAGACATTCCTTCTGCTTTAGCCAACACCACTCAGACACTCCTCAGTCCTTTTCCTGCCAGCAGCCAGGAAACATGGTCTGTCCCCAACACACTTCCACACAGCATGTCCTGCAGGTTGTTCTACAAGTCCCAAGGGCTGTGTAGAGCAGGGAACCCAGAGGGGCAGGAGCAGCACCCACCTTCCTTGTCACAACGCCAAACTGCACTCGGCACCTGTGACACTCCTCTGCATCCACCCAGTCTGGAGCCTGTAGGGGTCAAGGGAAATTGCATAAGGAGGCAGGAGTGTGTTGGCACTGGGCATTTCAGGAGCTCTGATGGCAAATAGGGGCCTCATGTCTCATGGGAAAGACTGGAGGCATTTGCAGCTCAACAGGAAATATAAACCCCCACAAGTTATCTCCTTAGAGACTGTGATGCTGTCCCAGTCAGCACAAGATTTGCTAGGAAAGTGTCTGCACAGCAATCACTTCAGCAATGCCCTGCTGCCACGTCCAGCCTGCCAAGGTGCTGCAAGGCCAGTGAGCAGGAGGAATGATGGGTCTGACTCCCTGTCCTGGTCAGTTCTCCCAGCAAGGTCTCCAATCCTCACAAAGCGGAGGAATGCAAGACCTGCAGGTTTGGCAGAAGGGGACAGGAAAGCAGGTCTTGTTCCCACAGTGCCAACTGCTCCCCCCCACCACAGAGCTCACCCTCTCTGCAGCGAACATGGCATCGCTCTCCTTGAACTCCGGGAAGACGTGACCTGCAGGAGAGGAAACGGAGCCCCATTGTGAGAGGAATCCTCTGACACAGGGAGGCCATGTGCCTGCAAACTCATGCTAGCACCACCTCTTGTCTTGACCAGTACCTCCCTCTGACACACCAGAAGCAGGTTCCCCTCAGCCATGGTCTGAGGACAATCCTCAGTTGCTGCCCTTACACACCCACAAGGGACATCACAGGCCTCTGGACAAGGCTTATTATTTCACAGTACTTTGAACTGAGGGGGATGAAAAGCCCACTGGATGGGTAGGCAAGGCTGTGAGTTTTAGCCCTTGAAGGGTCAGAGTTTGGCAACACCAGCTCAGGACAGTGGACTGACCCTCCAAGCTTGTGCCACTGCTGCAGCGTGTCCCTGCCCTTGAAATGAACACTGCTGTCCTGGGACAGAAGGGAAAACGTCACAACAACACTGTGTCAGCAAGTGGGAATGTGGACCCATCCTGGGAGCAGGAACAAAAGCCTGTGAGGAAGGAACTGCCTCAACGTATCCCCCAGAGGGCACGATGACTTGCTGCCAGTTTCCCCAAGAACACTTGCAGCTCCTGCTTTTCCGGTCTCCCTGCTAGCCCTGAGGCACAGTCTGGGCTGGAGCAAGGCTGCTCTGGTCCTGGGACCACTGGACTGCAGCAGGATTTAGTCACCCTGAAGGGTTCATTGGGTACTGAGAACCAAGGAAGAGCTCAGTGCTGCAAGTCCAGACTTTGCTCACACCAGGCACAGAACTGCCAAGGCTCCTGTAGAGCAGAGCTGCTTCACCAGGTGTCCCTCACCTGAGGCCACAGTCCTCACCTTCAACCTTCATTATCTGATAGGTGTCCTGCACCACCTTGTACTTGGGCTCGTTGCGGAAGGCGTGAGCCCAGGCCTGGATGAGGTATAGGATCTTGCTGCGGACACTTGTCTCCACTTGCCTCTGCACAGGAAGGGAGGAGAAAAAAACATCTGAGAAAACGTCCCTGAAACCCAAGGATGGTGTAAACCCCCTGAGGAAAAGCCAGAAAACAGATCAGGAAGAGAGACTTTAAAGTTCTCAGGAGAGGTAAGAGCTGTCAGAAACCTGCAGTGAGGACCATGCACAGCACAGAGCACAGACCCCTTCAGCTGCCCCACTGCCCCCTCCAGCACAAACAACAAAATGTCCTTCAAGCAGCACAGACCAACTGCACAGAGCTGTGGCCTTGATGCTCAGAGCAAATGCCCAGCAACTCTGTCTACGCCCCCACCAGAGCCACCCACCCTGCACTCAGAACACGGAGGGAGCCCCAGGTGACTGGTGCAGCACAGCCCCCCTTGCCTGCCCACAGACAGTGGGGGGTGCCTGGAGGGTGTCAGTACACTCCAGGAGTACTCAAAGCCATCTCAGGATGTGATAAAGTGAGGACAGCTGGGACAGCTGCCCTTTAGAGGAAGATGCAACGGCATCACACTTCAAGGAACTGGAGAAAAGTTGGCAAGCCTGTTCTGACCTCAGCCAGCCTCAGAGCTGCCGTGTCATCAGCTGCCCAAGTGATCACATCCACATGACTGGCTGTTCCAGAAATCCCCAGGAAGCACAGGAGCACTGTCAAGCTCTGATTTTAGCCAAGACCTTGGCCCACACAGCATCACTTACTGACAATTCCAGGAGCTCCAACTGCTAGAACATTTGGCAAAATCCTGCATTCCAATCAAGTCACAGCCCTGAACCTCATCAGAACTTGGACTGTTTTACCAGCATCGGGTGTTCACAAGCAGCAAAGTTCCAAGTGTGGGAGGAGAATGGGGCAGTTGTGAAACTCCTGAGGCAGGCAAAGACTGAGAGAACCACAAAAATCCCTGGATCTGATTTGATCTCCTCAGGCCTTGGAGCAGCTGTGCTACCACACCTGGCTGTCATGCTATGGCAGGGTTCCTGCCTCAGGAGAAGATCCTGCAGGGAGACTGAGTCAGCCCTAACAGGAAGGTGACAGGAGAGACACCCTGCTCGGTGTGCGAGGTGACAGGACTCACACAGCTCATCCTCCAAGGATCTGGGTCACCTGCTGTTTATTTCTGGTGGAAGACAGAAGCTGTAAGGGTGGAATGGTATGATGCTAATAAGCTCTTGTCTGGGCATTGCTGTTCTGAGCTGGGAGCTGGAGACAGGAGTTCTCATTTCCACTTCACTAATGGAATTCTTCAGTCCAAGGACGAAGGAAGCTCCAGCAGGCATCAGACTGGTGATAGCTTGTGACAACAACTTGTCAGTGCCAGCAGCCATGGTCACATCCTGCAGAGCTCCTGAACAATTCCACATGCCAGTGAAACAGCCAGTGAAACAGCCATGACAAAGAGACAGCTCCAGCTGGTTTTTCCTTTGTTGCTCCACATTCCCATGTGTCTCACATTGTTCCATAAGAGGGAATTCACCTTGCCACTGCCCAGGTCCTTGGTACAGGTGCCAGACCATCATCTCTTTTCCTTTGCTGTCCCAGCCCAAGTGTTGCATCCAGGAGCATTTACCATGGAATGGCCCAGACCTCTGCAGCACATTCCTGCCATTTCCCAGTACAGACAAACCTCTGCTCCCACCACATCTCCTCTTCCCAGAAGCCTTCCTTCACTGCCTACACTCACCCTTTCACACCACACGATAATTTGGTCTATTCTGAAGTGCATTTCCAGTTTCCCTTCTGCCTGCTGCTGCTTTTCCATAGGAAAAAAATGACATTAAAATAAATTTATTTACCTTGAGTATTTCCTTCAGCTCCTCCATGGTCTGTTTATTGGCCACCTCGTCGTGGACTGTTTGGCCACAGTTTTTAACCACCGACTCCATGACCTGCAAAGGCCAAGATAACATCAGCCCACAGCTTCCTGCCTCCCCTGCAACTTGTGGGGGTCCCAGCACACACTGCAGACTGAACACGGGGCACTACTTAAGCAATGAAGTGTGTTGAGGCCATGTCAATCCACTCCCCACACTGGGAGCCACCTCCATGAGGGGCTGGGGGCCTTCTGCTCTGGGGAAACCAACCCCAGGGAGAGCAGCCCAAGACTCAGCTTTGCCTGTTCCAAAGCCAAGAGGGAACTAAAGCACAAAGGGCCTGGGCTGATCACCCCAAAACCTCTGTGCCAGTCAGGAAGAGGCTGGCTCCACGCTGTGCTGCAGGAAGCTGTGCAGCCTGAAGGCAGGCAGTGAGAAGTGCTCCCAGGCAGGTGCCCTTACCTCCAGCGCATACAGGGCCACGTGGGGATTCTTGTCATTCACCTTCTTCTTGATGGCGTTGACGGCGTATTTCGCTCTGGGCAGGGAAAGAGAGGACACGTTCTCAGGGGAGCAAGGATCTCAGGGGAGATGTCACCTGCTGCTGACAACCCACCAATCCCCACCCTGACAGGAAGGGCACAGTTAGCTCAGGGGTATACGGTTCACTGTGTGAAACTGGGAAAGAATAAGCACATTCAAGGTTGAGTGTCCCTAAGGATTTCAGGCCAGGGATAACCTGCAGCTCCCAGGATCTGGGAAGCACGCCAGCACATCGGGGTGTGCTGTACAACCCTTCTGATGCTCTTATGGAAGGGTACAAGGAGGTGTGTTACCACGGGCTGGCAGTCCGAGACCCTGGCGGGGTCTCCTTCCTTGTGCAGACAGCACAGCTGTGCCCGGAGCTCTCCGAAAGCCCAGGAGCACTTACTGTGTGTCTCCCTGCCGGATCATGTCGCAGATCTGCAGGATGGATTCCCAGTCGGTCTCCAGCAGGAGCTGGCTCGTGGCCTTATCTGCAAGGAGCAAAGGCACCAGGCCGCCGTGACCCGCGCTGCTGCCCCGGGGATAACCCCCGATTGCACCGGGAGACCACCAACCCTCCCGCTTCCCACACCCGCTCGGTAACCCCGGCCCCACCGCCGCAACCCGACCCGGCCCACCCGGTGCCGTGCTTTGGGCCCGCCCGCTCCCGGGGCCGAGCGCTGCGGACACCGACCCGGTTCCCGCCCCGCCCGCCGACGGAACCGCGCCGGTACCGAGGAGCCGCTCGAAGGTGCCGCCGCCGCGCCCCATGGTGTCCGCCCGCCGCCGGCCCGGCCCGGCCCGGTCCGATCGCTCCGGCCCGGTCCGTCCCCCGCCCCGCCGCGGCTCTTCCGCTTCCGGCTTCCGCCGGGGCGGGGCCGTTTCCGCGGGGCGGCTCCGCCATGGCCGCGGGGCGCTCCCCGCCCACCTTCCTGCTGCTGGGGGCGGCGGGCGGCGGGAAGAGCCTCCTGGTGCGGCGGCTGCGCCATATCCGTGGGGCACGGGGGCACCGGGAGGTGGGGAGGGCCGGGCCGGCGGGGGGCGGGCCGGGGACCGGGACCGGGACCGGGACCGGGACCGGGACCGGGCGGATCGGGACCGGGCGGATCGGGACCGCGCCCCCGGCCCGTTCCCGGAGCTGCCGTGTCCTTAACGCGAGGCACAGCTGAGCGCCGAGGAGCCCGCGGAGCTGGGCGAGCCCCCGGCCACGCTGCCCACGGTAGGTGCGGCCCGGCGGGGCACCGGGGCACCGGGGCGGCCTCGGGGCACCGGGGCACGGCCGCAGCCAGCCCGGCTCCTGTCCCGCAGGTGGGCACCAACCTGACGGACCTGCGGCTGCCGCGGAAGGTGACGGTGCGGGAGCTGGGCGGCTGCATGGGCCCCATCTGGCCCAGCTACTACAGCGAGTGCAGCGCTCTCCTGGTGAGCAGCGCCGGCCCGGGCCAGGGGACAGCGGCTGGGGTCGGTCTGAGCCCTCGGATCCGAGCCCTGCCGGGATTTCCCTCCTCCGTGCCGGCATCTGGCACAGCCCGGCCCGGGGTTCTCTTGGCACACTCGCACCCCGCTTTCCCTTCTTCCCTCCAGTTCGTGGTGGATGCCTCCAACCCGGCACAGGTCTCCTCGTCCTGCATCCAGCTGCTCTCTGTCCTCTCCGCAGCGCCGCTCGCCTCTGTGCCCGTCCTGGTCCTCTTCAACAAGATGTGAGGAGGGTCCCCCGAAGGCTGGGGCTGCCAGGGAGCAGCGGCTGTGCCTTGCTGCAGTGCCCGGGCTGGAGCCCCCTGAGCTGGGGCCGGGCTGGGGAGCTGTGGTGGCTGGCTGGTGCAGCTCCCCTCTCCCCACTGCAGTGACCTGCCCTGCTACATGTCCCTGGTGGAGATGAAGTCACTGTTCCGCATGCAGGATATCGTGTCCTGTGCTACCCAGCCCATCACCATGCTGGAGACCAGTGCCCGCGATGGCACGGGCCTGGCTGATGTCCTGCAGTGGCTTCGGACCACCCTCCAAGAGCCCTGCTGACCCCAACCCTGCCAGGTGCCTGTGGCAGCCCAGGACAATCCTGTCACAGAAGGAGGTGGTGAAGGAGCAGCTGCCCTGCCTGGGGCTGGCAGCAGAGCCCAGGACAGTGCCTTGGGCTGTTGATGGACTGTGGGACTTCACAGTAAAACTCACACCAAACTTTCCAGGCTGGTGGCTGCCCTGTGCTTGGGGGGAAACCCTGGGCTTTTGGGGAAGGGACAAGCAGAAGCCACAGAGGCCAGATCATGCTGGCAGCTTCGGGCACAGGAGGGGTTTCTGCAGCAGGGCTGGAAGCTGCAGCAGCACCTGAGCTGAGCTAAGCTTGGCAGGGGTGGGTAAGGCCCCTTGGGTGTAAGGCTGAGTGCACGTGGGGCTCCTGCCAGCAGCTCTGGCTGTGCAAGCCTCATGCTAGCCCAGGCACAGTGGGGTGACATTTGGGAAGATGAGGAAGGACTGAGGGACCTGGGTGAGTGTCAGGAGCTAGGGCAATGCCAGTGGCTTGGGTACTTCAGTCAGGGATGTCTCACAAGCTGTGCCAGCCCACAGCTGCTCTCCAGCACTCTCCTAGGCTCAGGTAATCTCAGAATGGGTCAAGTTAGAAGGGACCAGAGTGGGTCATGTGGTCCAATCTCTCTGGTCAAGCAGGGTCATCCCAGAGGACATGGGACAGGATTGCATCTAGACAGTTCTGGACTGCCTCCGGTGAGAAAGATGCAACACCCTCTCTGGGCAATCTATTGCAGTCTGCTGTCACTGGCACAGGGAAATTCTAAAGGAATATCACAGAATATTGAAGGGGACCTGTCAAGATGATATTCAGGTGGAACTTCTGTGCATCGGTTTCTGCCTGTTGCTTCTTGTTCCACTGCTGGGCACCATGGAGCAGAGCCTGGTCCATCCCCTGACACCTCCCTGCTGACAGACAATGTGGTCCTCTGTCAGTTGTCTCTCCTCAAAGCTGAAGAGGCCCAGCTCCTGGAGCCTGTTCTCATTAGAGAGATGCTTCTGTCCCTTCATCATCTCTGTAGCCTCTGCTGGACCTGCTCCAGGATGTCCTGAGGAGCCCAGAACTGGACACAGCACTCCATCTGCAGCCTCACCAGGGCTGAGCAGAGCAGCAGGATCACCTCCCTTGACCTGCCAGCAATGGTTTTCCCAGTGCACCCCAGGAAGAGTTGGGGCTGTATGGAGAACCTGCCCCGTGCCCACACCACTGAGCAGTGTCTAGCCATGCTGGTAACTCACCCTGTGCCCACGCTGCTGGCCCGGCCCAGCCTCAGCCACTGCCCTGGTGCCAAGTCACAGGGGACTGGTGGCTGCCCGTGCCTGGCACATGCCACACCACACCCTGCCTTGGGCCTGTCAGTGTGGTGACATCAGGGCAGCTGCCAGCCCAGGGCCTGACATGGAGAGGACTGGCTCTTGGTGCTGGGGGCTGCAGCTGTTGCACCAAGATGGTGAGTGACAAGTGGAGTGGCAGTGGCCCTTGCTCCAGCAGTGTGGGCTGAGCTGGGAAAGCAGGCAGTGCCAAGGAGCCTGAGCACACCCTGACACTGCTGCTGAGTCACCACCACAAACAGCACTGACACATCAACCCTACCTGCTTCCAGCCCAACAGGTCCAGACACCAGCCAGAGCACTCTGCACAGCAGCACTTTAATGGGCCAGGTCAGCCTGAGCCCACAGGGTCCCTGCCCAGCCCAGCACCCAGCAGCACGGTCATTCTTCCAAGTCCAACCAGTGCAGTGGGTGCAGGGCTGCTGGGGATGGCCCAGTCACCTTGTTTGTGGGACTGGAATTGGCCAGCTGTTCTCCTGGTGAGCCAGGCACTGGGCTGGAGCTGGGTCCATGCCTGGCAGCTCCTGGCTCCATGCTTGCTGTCCCGAGGCAGTGTGAAGGTGGCTGTGGAGAAAGCTCCATGGTCCCCAAAGGATTCTGAAAACAGCCCAGGGCATACTGGCACGAGGGAGAGCTGAAGAGCTGTTCTCTGCAAGTAGTGAGCCCCCATAGAGCAGGGTCGTGCTGGTGAGGCAGTGTCGGAGTCTGGAATTCCGAGAAATATTTCATTGCATGTTTAAGAGATTTTAAGATCTCTGACAAACAGTGTTTTTAACTTTTGTTCATGGAAAAAAGGCTTTTAGGCTCTGGAACGAAGCAGAGTTTTAAAGAATGTGTATTAGATAGTAGAATAGTGTGTAGTTTTATCACAGGGTGAGAATTTTAGATATATGGGGTTTTTAGGATGGTAAACAGGTGATGACAAAATGGAGAAGTCCAAGTGGCTTTTGGACTTCCTTCTTCTTCGTCATCTGCCCCATGTTCTGCAGTGAGGTGGCACGTTATAGTTGGCTTAGAATAGAGTCTAACCTTCTAACAAAGATAATAGTTATTGGAGAAGTATTATAAATACTGATTACATGGATTGTAGTATAAATACCCACACCACCCTGTGGGTGGGAGCATTTCGTAGTTGGGCATTTGGTATTTGGGGTTTTGTGCCTTGAACTGACCTGCAATGAAGAGTTCTGCAGGTCAGGAACAGAATGTAATGATAAGAAATAATAAACAGAATGAAGAAAACAAGAAGAAGAGTCACGGCCTTTCCTTTTCAAGATCTCTGGCTGGGAAAACAAAACTTTACATTCTCGGGTCAGCAAAAAACAGCTGATAAGCAGAGACACGCAAAAATAATTTTTTTATAAACCCGAGAAGGCAGTCCTGCATGGAGCTGTGCCCTGGGTGTGACAGCAGTCCTGGTCCTGCACCAGTCACCAGGAGCATCTGCATCCCTGTAATGCAGCATTCCCAGTGACATTCCCCAATGGGTCCTTTGGCCATGGCACGAGGGGAGGATCTCCATGGTCCCACAGCTTCCAGCACTGTGTTGTGATGGACAGATTCAGTCCCAGCTGCAAGCAGAGTCTGTTTCATCCCATTCCTTCCTGTGGAGCTTGACATTAAGAGGACAGAGTCCCTAAGATCCCATATGGGAGAGGGGACTCCAGGTCCTTGTCCCAGACCTGCCTCCATCCTCTTCCCACTCCCTGGGCCTCAGTAACACCAAGGGTCGTGCATCCCTTGGGACAGGTGGTGCTATCCATGCACATAGCTGAGCTCTGGGTGCCCTGGCAGCCCCTCCCCACCACCCCTCATGATGGCCTCACCTGGGACTCAGGAATGTCTGTGTCTCTGCTCATAAACCGAGTGAAGCTTCTGAATGAGAAACTCCTTATCTTCCCCTTCCTGCAACACCAGAGACAGTGCAGTGAGCAGCAGTGGGGTGGCTGAGTGGCAGCACTGCTGGGGCCACAATGGGCAGTCCTGGGGCTGGACCAGGCTGTGAAGCAGCAGGGATGGGCAGGGGCAGCACTCACTCACTTTGGCAATCTGCTCCCGGAGCCGGCAGATGACCTTCCGGTGACCTCTTACCACCTGGATGTTGAAGTAGATCACAACTCTGCAACGACAGCAGATTGGGATGGTGGCAGCCAGGCAGGAAGCTGAGGGACACCGTGGTCCTGGCACTGGGAGGGGGCACAGGGCTCTGGAGTGACACCTTGGCTCAAAGTGAGGGCCTGGGATTCAGCCTTGGGCTCGGGTACATACTCACATCAGGGCCACGGACATGAAGAACAGGAGGCAGGTGTTATTAAACAGGTGCTGGTAGACCCAGGCAAACCAGGTGATGTTGGGGTTGGACTTCTCCAGCACTAGCACCCACCAATTCACTGACCCGTATATGGTTTCCAAGCCCCGGAAGGGACCACAGGTTTCTGATGGCTGCACCCTGAGCAAACAGAACAATGTTCAGAGCAAGGGGCAGCCCAGTCTCTGATGTCCAGCCCTTCAGGGACACAGCCTCACTGTCCCTGGCACCTCCAGGGCTGGACAAGGGAGTCCTCATCCCTGCCCCCTGCACCAGGAACAGCTGGAGGAAGTGAGCAGGGCCAGCAGCTGAGAGGCACCTCTCTTGCCTGGGGCAGCACCTCATAGCCAGCAGCTGGGGGATGCCAGGGGCCACAGTCTCCCCAACCCCTCCTTCTCCAGGCAGCTGGGGGTCCTGTGCCCTGAGCCGTGGCCTGGTGGGTACTCACGACCAGATGGTGTAGGTGAGGAAGGCAGCTGCACCCAGGAAGGAGGGGAAGCACAGCAGAGAGATGAACACGGTGCTCATGCGTGATGCTTGCCAGGGCTTGCTGGGGGACTGGCAGTTCTGCATCAGGCTGGTCTGTGGACACAGAGCAGTGTCCTGTGGGCTGCCAGCTCCTGCAGAGCAGCCTGCACCCTGCTGTCCCTCCCTCCCACCCACTGGGAGCCGAGTGAGGTCAGGGACATCCTGTCCCCAGAAACCCCCACTCAGTCCCACAAGGACAAGGCTGATCCATGTGGCACCACTGCTGCAGCAGAGCCTGACAGTGACAGGGCACAGGGTGACTGCAGTTTCACCCCATGGGGAGTTGCAGGAGGTGGGGGGGAACCACACCTTTTTGATATAGAACAACAGCAGCAGCTTCAGCATCTGCACAGCTGGCAGGAGTGGAGCAAAGAGAACGCCCAGCCTAGGGAGCAGGGGAAAGAGGAGCTTGCCTGGGTCTGAGCCCCAGGGAAGACAGTGGTGGGTGAGCTACAGCACCCACAGGGCTCTTGGGGACAAGGCATTTGCCAGTAGAGGGAGGAGCCACACCAGGCAGAAACATCTCACCAGGTCAGGGTCTGCCCATAGATCAGCTCCAGCACATTTCGGGCAACATCAAACTCTGGCCTCTGCTTTGTCTTCAGTCTCTTCTCCAGGATTAGCCTGTGTAGAAGTGGAACTCTGCTCCCACACTGCCTGGGGGGACTTCACACCCAGCTTCCCCCGCCCCGATGGCAGCAGAGCTTGGGTGCACCAGAGAGCTGGGACCCTGCAGGGATGCCACACTGGTGGAGGGACATGTCTTGGGGTACATCACCTCCAGATCAGCTCCCCAAAGAGTGTATCCAGCAAGGTGAATATGAAATCCATCACCATGAAGCGATACAGCTCCTGCCCCACACACGTCTCCCAGCACTGGGGAGACAATCACACATAGAATCACAGAACGGTTTGGGTTGGGAAGAACCCTAAAGTTCATCTCTTTCCCCACCCTGCCATGGGCAGACACCCTTCCACTGTCCCAAGTTGCTCTGAGTCCTGTCTAAACTGGCCTCCAACAGTTCCACGGATGGGGGACCCCACAGCTTCTCTGGGAACCTATGCCAGACCCTCACCACCCTCACAGGGAAGAATTTCTTGATGCCACCAGCTCCTTGCACAACCCCATGCTCAGCCCAGCCCTCCATGGCCCTGAGGAAGTGGTGCTGACCTCCTCTGTTGAGCAGATGACGCTCCGGCTGAGCCACTGGTAGCACAACAGGAAGAGAACCAGCATCTTCAGGATGAGGTTCCTGCAGAACAGAAGCAGTGCCAGAAGTCCCTGAGCCCAGGGGACGGAGGAGCTGAGCCCCACAGGTGAGGTGCCTGGCCCCAAAGCCTCCCTGCCTGCCACAGGTGCATGTGCAGAACGTGTCCTCCACCACAGCCCCAGCCAGCCCACCTGATGATTGCCACGTAGACCTGTGTCACTGGGGAGTCCTGCTTCTCCCACATCGCCAGCAAGTTGTACAGGTGGGGCATCAAGGAATTGAGGAGAGACACCACAAGGGGCAGGACCAGCAGAATGGCTTCTTGCTGCCATCTGCCACTGCCCCGTGCTTGTTGCTCCTGCTGAACCTGGTGAGCAGGGACTGGGCTGAGTGCACAGCTGTTGGCAGCCAGGTGTGGTGTCCCTGGGGAGAGCAGCAAATGCCCAGGCCAGGAACAGAGCTGCAATGGGGCTGTCCCTGCCTCTCTCCCCAGTATCCCAGCCCTGCCCCTGCAACCCCAGGGCAGGGGATCTCAGGGCGAGAGGCAGCACTCACCACGTGCATGTGCTCCAAAAAGTAGTGCACAGCCAGCACACAGCACGATGCAAAGCCCAGTGCCAGGAGCCAGGCCAGCAGCATTACAATGCCACGGCCCAGGCACTGGCAGCGGCTCTGGGACTGGGAGCGGGAGCGCTGCTTCACCAGCAGCTCCTGGAAGAGAGCAGTGGCTGAGCTGCCAAATCCACTTTGGGTCCAGAGCAAGGTTTTGTCCCCTGCACTGCAGCAGGACCCGGAGAGGCGATGGACAAAGCACTAGTGCAAGGTTGGGGTGCTTTGCATTGCCCAGCTCCTCACCTTCAACTGGGTGCAGATGTTCTCACACTGCAGCTTCACCGAGTGCCTCTGGATCACCTTGAAGTCCCAAGCACAGAAGACTTTGATGGCCAAGTCCTTTGTGGAGCTTCCCACGCTCTCCCGAAAAGAGCGGGACACACTGCAGCGAGGTGAAGGGCATCAGGGATTGGAGCTGGGTGACGGGGAAGGCTGGCAGTGCCACAGGTGCTGCTGACCCACCTGTACACCAGCAGGATGCAGGTGACAAAGAAGGAGACCCCAACACTGGACAGGTAGGCCAGTGGCAAGTTGTATGGGAGCGGGGGGGCTGTGAGGGGGCACACGCTGCCCTTAGGACTGGGGGTGCAGGGGTCATTCAGGGTGACGTTGCTGTAGTAGCCGTAGTACAGCAGCGAGTGTGTGAAGTAGCCCTGCAGAGAAGCACATGATGGGCCCCACGGTGACCTCAGCAGTGCTCACAGCTTCCTGCTTAGCCTGGCACCTCTGTGCCAGCCTCAGGCACACAGAGCCTTGGGCTGGGGCAGCCACAGCACTGGTGGTCCTGGGGCCCAGGCTGTGCGAGGCCAAGAACTGGGGTATTATTACAGTGGGAATGAGGGGCTGCCCCCCAGGCTTGGCACAGCCCCTGACCTGGGGGTGCCAGAGCCATGCTTACCGCTCCTGTGAGGAGCTCGAGGCCAGTGAAGGGCTGGAGGCTGACTGACGCAGGGGGGTACACAGCCTGCAGGACCACCACAAGGACCAGGAGGATGAAGAATGAAAAGAAGTTCAACATAAGGAGTGTCTTGAGGAAGAGGAAGTAGGAGAGGACACTGGAGCCAAAGCGGCCACCAATCTGCTTCAGAGCATAGTGCCAGGGCTGTGCAGTGCGGAGCAGGGAGGAGAGCCTGTACCAGAGACCTCGGCAGCCCTGGGGAGAGCAAAATGGGGAGAGCTATGGGGCCAGAGCCTGCACTGGAGCCCTCACAGCCTCTGTGCAGACCCGTGCTCCTGACTTACGAGGACAACGCAGACCTTGGACCAACCACAGGGTGAGAAGGGGGCCCAGTGACTGGTGTGCTGCCTCAGTGGGCCCCTCAGCCTGCTCAGCTTCTGCCTGCTCAAGAGAGAGGGGTGTCAGAGGGTGCCACAGGTCCTGGGACAGCTCTGGCTGTGAGTCCAGCCTAGCTGGTGCCGATGGATGGGGTCCTACCGGAGGATGCGTTTCTCTGCCAGGGTGACGGGCATGGTGAGCAGTGTGTGGCTGCACTGGCTGGGTGAGAGGCTCAGCAGCTCCTTCACCAGCAGACACCGCTTCTCTGGGGCACAAGGGGCTCAGTGGGACATGGCCGGCCAGGTCACGGCATGCCTGTCCCTAACCCAGCGTAGGGACAGCGGCCAGCACTGCATTCTCACAGTCTGGGGGACCCTCACCTTCCAGCGTGGTGCTGGTGGGGTCAGTCTCCAGGTCGTACTGGCGCAGGCTGGGCCGTGCCGTGCGGCACAGCTGCTGCAGGGGTGGGCGGCTGCTCTGGCGCCGCAGCCGCGCCGTGCGGTTGCAGTACTGGGAGATGATGGCCCCAAGGTTGCGTCCTGTGGATCAGAGCAGAGCAGGGCAGGCATGAGAGCTCTCCAAGGGGCTCTGGGACCTGGAAAAGGGTGGGAGAGTGGGGGGCACCTACCAATGGTGCGGCTGGGCATGCTGGCCAAGATCTGCAGGGAGGCAGAGGAGTAGCTGGGGTGCTCCTCACCTTGTCTGGGCTCTGGCCAGGCCATGGCACAGGCATCTGGAGTAGCCAAGCAGGTCGGGGACTCTGGGAGGGGAAAGGCAGGATACAGAGAGCCCATGGCTCATCCCTGTGTCGCTGCTGTTCTGCTCAAGCACAGAGGCTAAGTCTGTGCTCTTCCCAGAGTACCCCCTTCTCCAGGGACACTTTCTGTGGCCCCAAGATCCAGTCTGCCCTGCTCTCCACTGGCCAAGGCATCAGCAGACTCCTACGAATGCTTTGGCCACAGCATTGATATGTGACAGAGCTGGCCCAAGCAGAGGGATGGCCCTGGGCACTCACACTGTCCCCAGCCAGCCCTGGCTGAAGCTGCAGTGCTTTACCTCTGCCCCTCTCCTGCAACTCCAGCTCCAGACCTGCCTCGATCAAGCTGCTCTGCTCCAGGATGAGCTGATGGAATGAGGTGTGCAGGGCTCTCTCATTGTCCGGACTAGGCTCCTGGCTGAAGGACACAGGGACATGGTGGCACAGACACTCGGTGCCCGCAGGGATGCAGGTCCCGGGGCACGGCAGGGCAGCGGGGGGGTCACTCACACTCACCCATCGCTCTCGGTGCCCTCGGGGACGTGCAGGGTGATGGAGGGCGGCTGCGACATCCTGCGAGGCCGAGCGGGTCCGTCCTACACGGGCCGTGCCGTGGTGAGCCCCGCTTTCCGCGGCTCCCCGGCAATGCCGGGGCTGGAACCGGAGCCGCTACGGGGCAGGCGGGATGGCAGCGATCTAATCTGGGTCCAGCCCAACCGGGGAGGAAGAGAGGGCGGATGGGGCGGTAGCGCCGTGCAGCGGGTTCCGCTCGCCGTCCCGGGACCCTTCGGACCAGGCACCGAAGCCTCCGAGCACCGGTCCCGGGGCTGGGCTCGGGAAGGGCCCGGACTGGCCCTAAGAAGTCACAAAGGAACAAAGACCCCCGTGCCCCCCGCCCAGTGCCGTCTCCTTTCTCCCCTGCTCTCCCTGCTCCGCAGCCCCCCCGGGCGGGCTAAGCCTGCCTGGGGCTGGTGGCACCGCCAGACCCCGCTCCCCTCGTACCGGGAACCGACGGAACGCTCCCCGGCGCTCCCGCCGCCTTCCGTCCGGGCCGTGGCTCGCGTGGGTGCGGATCTGCGGGGACAACCCAGCCGTGTCTGTCCCGTCCCTACTGCCGCCTCCCGGTACCGGGTGGGGAGCGGGGCACCGGGACATACTGCGGCGCTCTGTGCCCGGGCGGAGGAATGCCTGTCCCACCCGACCGAGCCCGCTCGCTCCGCCCCGGGCGCTCCCGGACAGCAAGGGCCGGCCCTCCCGGGGCGGTGCCGCGCAGGAGCGGCGGCGGAACGCGATGGAGGGCGGCGGAGGCGCCTACGGGGCGGCCAAGGCCGGCGGTACCTTCGACCTGGTCCGCTTCGTGCAGCAGCCGCAGGTGCTGGCGCGGATCGTCAGCGCGGTGAGTCGGGACGGGACGGGACGGGACGGGACGGGACGGGACGGGGTGCCCCCGCCGCAGGCCGGTGTCCCTCGCCCGCCGGGCCGGGCAGCCCCCGAAGGGCTCCCCCGGAGTCGGTGCCGCCCACCGGACCTCGGCTCCGCCCCGCAGATCTTCGCCCTGATCGTATTCGCCTGCCTGGTTGGGGATGGCTACACGAGCCGGCCCGAGGACCCCCACCTCTACTGCCTCTTCAACCACAACGAGGACGCCTGTCGCTACGGCATCGGCATCGGCGTCCTCGCCTTCCTCGCCTGCATCTTCTTCTTCATGGTGGACGTCTATTTCCCCCAGATCAGCAACGCTACCGACCGCAAGTACCTGGTCCTGGCCGACCTCGGCTTCTCAGGTACCGGGGCCGGGCAGGGCTGTGCCTCCCGTCGCTGCCACAATGGCCGCCTTGTCCCGTGACGTGGCTGCCGGTGCCTGGCGAAGGGAGTCGCTCCCGTCTGGCGTTCTGCCCGCGGGACAGCAGCTGCTGCTCCTGCTGCTGCTCCTGCTGCTGCTCCTACTGCTGCTCCTGCTCCTGCTGCTGCTCCTGCTGCTGCTCCTGCATTCCCCGAGGAGTGGCTGCCCCTGGCCGGGCGCCTGCACCAGCCCGCACGGTGGAGCAGGGTCTGGCCCCGGGACTGCCCAGGAGCAGCAGGACCAGCCCTGGCCTCTCACGCCACTTTCCCCCACAGGTCTCTGGACCTTCCTGTGGTTCATCGGCTTCTGTTTCTTGACCAACCAGTGGTCCTGGACACGGGCCGAGGATGTGTACATCGGAGCGGACTCTGCCCGTGCTGCCATCACCTTCAGCTTCTTCTCCATCTTCTCCTGGGTGAGTGAACCACTCTGCCCCACTTGGGGGGAGCACAGAGGGGCCCCCTGCACTCCACAGCCTGGAAGGGCCTTAATGCTGCTGCCCCCTTCTCTCTGCAGGGACTCCTGCTCACCTTCGCTTACAAGAGGTACAAAATGGGGGTGGAGGACTTTGCTCAAAGCTATGCCGACCCCAGCCCGGAGGTTTCAACTCCCTACTCCAGCTATCCCAACATCAGCCATGAGAGCTACCAGCAGCCACCCTTCACGCACACAGCAGAGGCCCCGGAGGGGTACCAGCCACCACCAGTGTACTGAGCCCTGGCTGGCACCCGCGGGATGGCTGAACCAGTGCAATTCCTTCCGCGGGGTGGGAGGGAGGGATCTGTGACTTGGAGGGGACGGTGGGGTGGGAGGGTGATGGCTGCTTTGTTTGAAGGTGATGGGGCCTTTTCATGGGGTGCAGGAGGGGCTTCTGCCTGGTCCCAGAGCTGAGATCCTCACCGGAGGGTCCAGAGCCTAGTGTGTGGTGGGTGATTTGGCACACGATGATTTGCAGCTTTGGGAGGTTGGGTGTGTGGGTGACCCTGGCCTGTATGAATCTCTGCTTTTGCTGTGGTGCCTTGGTGGTGGGGTGTGGTTCACACCCCTGACCCTGGGCAGGCTCTGCCCCTGTGACTGCTGCCCTGGTCCGTCCTGTCTCCAGTGCCTTTCAGCCCTGCTGGCTGCATTCCCCCAAGTGCCATCCCTCACTGCTGTAGCACAGCCAGGCCCAGCTCCTGCCTGCGCTGGCTTCCTGTGCCTTCCCCCATCGGCTGCTTCTGGGTGAGCTATTGCCAAAGCCCCCTGTTCCTGTGTCCCTAATGCCGTGCTGTGCCTTCCCCCAGCCTGCACTGGAGCTGCTGGCTGATGCAGTTTGGGGTCTGTGGGAGCAGTGAGCACTGAGATCCCTCAGCAGGGCCATGGCTGAGGACAGTCCTGGAGCACTTTCTTTGCCTTGTGTGCCTGCCCCAGTGCTGCCTCTGCTGCTGCAAGGCTGAGCCCCTGTGCCCTGCCCGCGGCTCCTGCCTGCACTCCGGCCACACCAGGAGCCTGTTCAGGGGCTGTTGTCTCAGGTTGTGTTTGCTGCTGTGCTGTGGTAAAGCTGTTCCCGGCAGCTGTGTGGGCCATCACTGCTGGGGCCAGTGTTTAAGTAGTTGTCACTGTAGAGTTGGAATAAACTTTTTCACCAAGCCACCATGTGAGCCACCACGTGCCTTCTGTCTCGGGGAAGCAGAAAAGGCTCCTGCCTTCGGCCCTCGAGGGCTGGGGGGGTCAGGTGGGGCAGTGCAGCCCCTGCCAACTGCTGTGCTGCAAACAGCACACTCATGCTGGTGGCTATTTTTAGGCCACCCTGCTCACGCTCCCTGCTCTGAGCAGAGCTCTGACACTGGGCCTGAGTGCGGCCCTCCCACCCTCCCAACCCATGCTGTCTCACCAGCCACGGCCAGGAAGACACAGTGGAATGCTCCGGGAGAAAATACACACACACAAGTTCATTAATTTATTTATTAACCTAAAGCAGCAGCAGTGCCTTCCTCAGCCCTGGGAGAAAAGCCCAGGCCCAGCAATCCAGTGCTTGCAAGTACAATTATTCTCACCTGTAACACGGGGGCAGCAGGGGGAGTTCAGGCAGCTCTTGGAGCCTTCCAGGAGACAGGCAAACAGCAACCCCAGACTCAGATGCAGAAGTCTGGCCTGGCCAGAACAAAGAGAGACTGCTCGGAGCCTGTGGATGCTGGCTTCCAGGAAAACCACTTTTGCAGGGAATAAGGAAGCAACCACCTTCCAGAATCTGAGTCAGACAAAGAGGGTAGAGGATCCTTCAGTCAGCTTAGAGCAGACTAAGAGACAGCCTTAAGAATTTTGGAAGGCTGAGGAGGGAGCAAGAGACATGACTAGAGTGGAGAAGCAGCTCCTCAGACAAGAGCCCCTTTCCCAAGCAGCTGGATCTTGCCTGGAATAATTGTCCAAATCTTGGTAGATGAAACTCTGAGCCTCCAAACCCCTCCCAGGTAACGTAGCACCAAAATGGCAGCACCAGCCTTGAACCTGAGAAAAACTGCCCTGAATTTGGAGGCTCTTCCTGACCAGACTCTTCCAGAGTCTGTCACAGCCTGCTAGAACACAGACAGCCCCTTGAGGTTCAACACCTCAGAAGAGTCAGCTGCTAGGCCTCCTTCACCTTGTGTTTCAACAATTGACAAGGCAGTAACATCAGTGAGCATGCTGGCAGAGAGGCTGGGGGCCTGCCCAGGGCTGGGCTGCCTTGTGTTTCAGTTTAAAAACTGTGACACAGCTCTGTGACAAGAGACAAGTTACCCACGACTGTTAAAAAAAGAAACTAAAAATTGCATTTAAAATACTAATGGCTGTACATTGTCTTAAGAAGCCTGGAATTTAGCAACGGTGCCTGAGAGACAAGGGCTGCATTCACAGGCACCAGAAGCAGCACCAGTGCCAGCCTGAGCACACTTAGAGCACTGGGAGAGCTGGCCAGAGCCACAGTGAGCAGTGGAAGTGCTGCAGCCCAGCTCAACGTGCCTGTGTGTGGCAAGATCAGTAACTGTGCTTATCTCTCTCCTTGTTCTGAGATGGGAATTCACTCTAGCCAGGCTTTTGCTTCAGCTTCCACAGTTGTGGTGCTCGGTGGAGGAATGTTGAGTAGGGAGGGCTGAGGCACCGAACAGTTTGTAAAATAGAGAGGCAGACCCAGGGCCTGTGAGCCACAGCACTGAGCTCCCTTCCCCTCTGTTTTCCCAGCAGTCAAGTGAGGATCTTCCGAGGGGCAGCTGTCTCCAGCTGCCTCAGGCCCAGGGGCACGTTCTCCTTGTTCTCTGGCCCAGCCTGCTGGGATCTCTTGCGGAAGTAGCAGGCTCGGCACACGGAGTGGTACTTGTCAGCTCCTCCAATCACTTCAACCTGGCAGGGAAATTTGGGGAGTCACTGCAGAGCCCAGCTCCCTGGAGGGAGTCTCTCTGTACCAGCAGGACTGGCAAGGTGAAACAGTTTCTGTTCCAAAGTGACTCACCTCCCGCTCTGCTCCCAACCTCTTGGTGTAGGAGGCCTCCTGGAAGCACTCCATGCACACAGCGTTCAGCTTCACCACGCTCTCCGCCAGTGGCACCAGGTTCAGGATGCTCCCAAAGGCCTGTGCGAGACAGCAGGGAAGATGCTGCTGGGTGGGTTCCACGAGGGTCCCAAAGCAGCTGCTGTACCAAAATGACTGTTTTACCTTTCTCTGGAAAGTCCCATCCAGAGCAGCAACAATGACGGTTTTCCCAGTGTTGGCCATTTTCTCACAGAACTCCACAATGTCTGGGAACTGGAGGGGGTACAGGGACATTGTAAAGGATGGGGGGCAGCACTTGGCTCCAGATCCCACAGTGCATGCCCAGACAGCAGCACCAGGAACAAGAAAAATCAGAGCCATGTGCCCTGTCCATGAAATGGGCTCCAGTCCCACCATCCGGTCTGCAGGGACTATAGGGAAGGAGGGTTTGACTATAAGCACAAGCCACATGGATCAAACTGCCCCAGGGCATTACTTCCCACCCCCTCCTACAAAGGACAGGGTGTGCCAAGCAGTCTGTGTCCCGCAGAGCCCAGCAAACCCACCCGAGCCGTGCACTTACGAACTGTCCCTCATCGATGCCGATGACGGCGGCTCCCAGCGCTTCCTGGTACACGTCCTGGAGGAGCCCGGCGGGCAGGGCCTCCATGGTGCTCCTGTGTGCAGGGAGGCAGTGAGCCGGACAGCCCAGGCAGCCCCGCGTTCCTGCCCCCGGGAACTCACCTGTCGTGTGTGCAGACCCCAGAAGAGCTGTAGCGCGTGTCCTTGGCATACTTCACCAGCAGGCACCGGTACTGGGCGAGCTGGAACCGCCGCACTCGCCGCATGAGTTCCGTGCTGCAGGACACGGTGTCAGCGGGCCTCAGCCTCAGCCCGCCGCCCTCCCGCCCCGCACCTCCCGCTCCGTGCGTACCTCTTCCCGGAGAACATGGGCCCGAAGATCACCTAAGGGCAGAACGGTGGGGTCACAACAACAGGCAACGGGAAGCCCACTCCACCCAGTGCCGGGCGGACCCCCGGGCCCCGCGCCACCCTCATTCCGGTGACCCTCGGGCACCCGGATCTGCCCCTACCCGTGCCCGGGGCCCGCACCGTACCCGATCGGTCCCCATCCCGTGCCCGGGGCCGTCACCGTACCCGGATCTGCCCCCACCGTACCCGGATCTGTCCCCAGCCCGTGCCCGGGGCCGTACCGTACCCGGATCTGTCCCCAGCCCGTGCCCGGGGCCGTACCGTTCCCGGATCTGTCCCCAGCCCGTGCCCGGGGCCGTACCGTACCCGGATCTGTCCCCAGCCCGTGCCCGGGGCCGTACCTGGATCTGCCCGCGGGGCCGGCTGGGGGAGCCGGGATGGACACCGGGCACCGTCAGGCAGTTCATGGCGGACTGCCGGACCGAGCCCGCGCGCGCCGCTCCGGCGCTGCCGCATCAGCCAATCGGAGGAGGACTCTCACCACGCGCCGCTGCGCTAGCCAATCGCGAAAGGGCCTCTGCCGCCGCGCGGCGGCCCTACCCAATGGGATCAAGGGCGCCAAAATTTTTATTTCCCTCTGCTTGCCGGCTCCGCCCCCCGTTCTGAGCGGCCCCGCCCCCAAGCTCTGGCCCCGCCTCCGAGATCGGGCCTCGCCTCCAGGGTGGCCAATGGGAGCGGGCCCGCCCGCCCAGGCCCCGCCCCCGATCAGGCCCCGCCCCCTTGGCGGGCGGGCGGTCCCGGCAGCGGCCCCGGTACCGTGAGCGGCACCGGCAGCGGTACCGGCACCGGCAGCGGCCGCACCATGGGCGGGTGGCGGGATATGTCCGCGGAGGTAGGGGGCTCGCGGCAGGACCCGCGGGTGGGCAGAGTGCGGTTCGGGGCTGCCGGTTGGGGGCTTTGGCGTGGCCCCGCCGCAGCCCCGTTGCCTCCCTGCAGGCGCTGGAGGACCATTACTCTCCCAGTCGCTGGTCCCCCCGCCTCGACCGGGACACCATCATCGACGCCCACCTCGCGGTGATGGCGGCAGGTGAGGAACGTGCGGCGCCGGGACAGGGGCTGCGCTCGGTGCCACGGCCCCGTGCTCCACCGCCTCCCCCCCGCAGGAACCGAACGGGCCCGGGACAGCGTGCAGACCGTGCTGCACGTCCCTTACGGTAACGGGGACGGGGAGAAGCTGGACATCTATTTTCCCACGGACCCTTCTGAAAGTGAGTGACGGGGGTGGCGGGTCCGGGGGTGGGCAGGGTGGACGGCCGGTTCATCCGCCACTGTGCTGCACAGCCTTCCCGGTTCTGGTCTACATCCATGGCGGATACTGGCAGTGCCTGAGGTGAGGTGGGCTGTCGGTGAAGGATTCCCGAGAAGGGACCCCCTCACCAACACCTGCTGACCCCTTCTCCTGACACTGGGACTTGCTCTGGGTACAGGGGTCTGACCAGTCCCCAGCTGGTCCTGCAGCCCCCGGCTCCCACAGCCTGTCAGCATCTCTCTCCCCCAGTAAGGACGAGTCGGGGTTTGCAGCCCCCCCGCTGGTGTCGCAGGGGGTGGCAGTGGTGGCGGTGGGGTACGACATAGCCCCTAAAGGTAGGTGCTGCCCTGCAGAGGTTGCAGCTGCCTGCGTAGCCCAGCGCCCTCCAACCCTGCCCTTTGTCCTTTGCTTAGGCCACATGGACGCCATGGTGCTGCAGGTGCGCCGCAGCCTCGTCTTCCTGGTGCAGCGGTACCCCAGGGTCAGGTGGGCAGCTCCGGGGCCAGGGGCTGGGCTGTGGGGCTGGCTGCGGGGGGAAAACAAGGCCTGCAGTGGGACAAAGGCTTTGGCACCTTGGTCCAAGCGCTGGGCAGTGCCTGTGGCCACAGTCCCCTGCCAGTGCATGAGGCAGCAGCTGATGGATTGGAAACATCTGAGCTGACATATTTGGGTTGTGCCACCTCCTCTGCATGCAGCAACGTGTCCCTAGGTGTCCCTCTCAGTCGCTCCCTCCCCCTGGCTCACTGCTCCCTCCTTCCAGAGGCATTTACTTGTGCGGACACTCGGCAGGAGCTCATCTGGCTGCCATGGTGCTGTCCACAGACTGGACGGAATTCCAAGTGGTGCCAGATATCAAAGGTAGTGTTGCCACGTCCCAAAATAGGGTCGGGAGGAGAACTGGTCTCCACACCTGGGACAAAGCTGTGGGACTGTAGAGCCCCAGCTAACAGATTATGAGGTCCCCAGGGCTGTGGGAGCCACCCAGGCTGCAGCTCCTCACCTGCCAGTGCCTCTGCCTCCAGGAGCAGTGCTGGTGAGTGGCGTGTATGACCTGGAGCCCATCCTGCACACCTACGTGAATGATGCTCTTAACATGAGCAGGTGAGCTCACATGCTGTGGGGACAGCCTTGGGGACAGCACAGAATGACAGTGGCTCTGCAGCCACCCTGTCCCTGGTGAGTCCAGCTGACAGCACGGGTGCTCTTGGAGCAAAGGGCTGCATCAGCTGCCACAGCTGTGACTCCTGCAGGGAGGTGGCCCAGAGGAACAGCCCCATGAGACATGTCACCCCGGCAGTGCCAGCAGCCTGTGAGGTGCTCGTGGCTGTGGCCCAGCATGACTCCCCAGAGTTTCGCAGGCAGTCACAGGAGTACAGCCAGGTGAGCACCAGGCAGTCACAGGACTAAAGCCAGGTGAGCTCCAGGAGCACCCTGCTTGGCTCTGGTGGGGACACTGCTCCAGGCAGCGCTTACCAACTTACCCTAACAAGAAGAAGAGCTTCTGGTGCTGAACCAGAGCAGTTTCTGTCTCAGTGGAGGGCACCAGTCCTTGCCAAGACATTATTCTTGCTGCTTGTCCAGGGCAGGTGGAGCCTGGGGTCCATCCTGCCGGCACCACTCTCTCCCCAGGCCCTGCGTGCAGCTGGCTGGTCTGTGTCTCTGCTGGATCTGGCTGGTGTGGATCACTTTGACATCATTGAGAAGCTGTCGGAGGACAGCTACATCCTCACTCAGGTAGGTAGGAGGGCTGTGTCAAGGCAGATCAGGTGGGCTGCCACCTCCCTGCGGGGAGGTGCAGGGTCAGGGGCTTTTCACATGGTTTGGTTCCTCATCCCAGATGATTCTGAACATGATTTCAAGAGCATGATGGCATGTCAGGAGTAAACAGATGGGGACCATGGCCCAACAGGCATTGGGCACCCTCCTGCCTCAGTGTAACACAGTGACCACTGTCTCAGACCATCCCTGTGCCCTCTCTGCTCAGCTCAACCCAGACTGGTGCCCTTCCCTGGGGTGCTCCTGCCTGCTGGGGCACAGGGGACCAAGGGCTACTAGGCTCTGTCTGGGCAGCTGTATCATGAAGTTTGTTCCCTCAGTGTCCTTTAAACTGCACTTTGGCAATACAAAATAAAATACCACTACCTGGGGTAGTGCTTTCCAGGGAGCCAGTAGTGCACACCCAAAGCAACTGCTGCTGAAAGAATCCCTTCTTCCAGTGCAGAGTTCTGGGACTTGCTGACCCAGAACATGACAGGGCAGCCTGGGGAGCCCACCTGCTTCTGTGGGACAGAATGACATAAGCCTCTGTGAATGGGAATGACAGAGCCATCTGGGCCAGGCTGGGCTCATGCTCCTGGGACAGTCCTGGCCGGACACAAACCTTGGCATTGCTGTGCAGCAACCCTGCAGAGCAAAGAAAAGAGCACATTTGAGAGAAAACACCCTGCAGAGCTACAGTACCACCAAAAGGTGTTTATTTTGTGCACTGACTACCTCAAGGGCTGGGGTGTCCACTAGGCTGGGCTCACATTGGTTTGTCAGGCTGCCTGTGAGGGCTGATGTCAAGTTTCAGATGGCTGGGAACACATCTGGAGCACAAAGGGGCAGGTCCCAGTCCTTGCTTTGGGCTGCCTAACTGCTGCAGCCGCAGGGCTGGCGGAAGGCTCAGGCTCCCCCAGTGCCTGGAGCTGTTGGATGCAGTCCCAAGGCTAATTCCTCCTGGAACTTCCTGGCCACAAATTCCATTTTTCTCATTGCGAGCTCAGTGTCACGGGCCGAGATGTTGCGGTGCCAGACAGCACGCACAGTCCGAGCTGACCAGGGCAGCAGCAAGACACTGACAGCCTGCCCAGTCTCAGCCACCTCCTCCTCGCTGACGGCACGCAGGCGGTCGCAGAGCTCGGCAGGGGACGGCCAGGGCCCCTGGACATTCACCATCACAATGTTGGTCTCCACTGCTGCCAGGTTGATGGACCAGAGGGGAGAGTCCAGCACTTGGATACCTGTGGGACGCTGAGGTGGTGCAAGCCCACTGCCCAGCTACCTGGAAGAGGCTACCTGCCCCAGCCCCACCCTGGGTTCTGGATGAAAGAGAGCCCTTTCTCCCCACATGTGGGACCAGGGTCACTGAGCACAGCACAGAGCATGGCATGATCCTGGCACTCCAGCCAGCTGAGGATCCCAGCAGCATCCTCACCCTCCTGGAGACCCAGTGTGGCCATCCAGGGATGGTGCCCAAGCCGGCAGTAGGGCAGTACTGCTGGGCAGTGCCAGGTGTGCTGTTACATCCCAGCACACTCGGGGCCCCGAGGTACCTTCCGCAAAGCGCCGGGCGTTGTCGTGGTCTCTGCGCAGCGTCACCTCCGCACGCCGCAGCCCGAGGTGGGCAGCAGCCGCCAGCACTCCCGCCTGCCGCATCCCCCCGCCCAGCAGCTTCCGCACACGCCAGGCCTCGGTGACAAACTGCCTGCACCCCGCCAGCACCGCCCCACACGGGGCACCCAGGCCCTGCAGAACCGCCAACAGCGTCACTCCAGCTGTGCCAGGGGCAGCTGTCCCTCCTGGGCGGGGGCACAGCCTGCCAGGTGTGTTCTTAGCCCAACACCTGCAAACAAGGGCTAGGATACAGCTTGTGCAGGCTCCTGCCAGCCCTGGGGACCCCTCCCCACACGAGCAGACCTTGGAGAAGCAGACGGACACAGAGTGACAGTGCTGGGCAATCTGAGCTGGCTCCACACCCTGGGCCACGGCCGCATTCATCAGTCGTGCGCCGTCCATGTGCACCTGCAGCCCATAATGGTCGGCAAGCCCACGGACCTGGGAGTCAGAGGGACAGCTGGTTTGGGAGGGACCCCTGGGGCACCACGAACCATGCTCTGAGCTCCAGTGTCCCCGCAGTGCCATTGTGCAGGGCCCAGCTGCCCACACCAGGCAGGATTGTGCCAGCACCATCTGTGGCCTCTCACCTGCCTGAGATAGGTGAGGGGCAGTGCCCGGCCCCCCGCCGAGCTGTGCGTGTTCTCCAGACAGATGAGCTCTGGACGCGGGTGGTACCGGCTGCCATGGGCCTCACGGATGGCCAGCTCCAGCTGGTCCAGATCGAATGTGCCATTCGGCAGATCTGGCAGTGCCTGGGAGTGCACACCAGCGACCTGTGCCCATGGCAGGGGAGAGCATGGAGCTGATAGGGGACAGTGGTGCTGCACGGCGGCTCCAGCCCCCTGTCCCCTCCATCGGGAGTGTACAGCCCCCACTCACGGCTGCAGCCCGTGGCTTGGGACAGTAACCCAGGTGATGCTCTGGCAGCGGATGCTCCGCCTGGCCCGGCCCTGGCAGCCAGAGGAGGGCAGCACACGGCCGCCCTCCTGCACTGCCACCAAGTGCCACCGTGCCCACCGCGACTGCCCGCCGCGCCCACCTGCGCGGCCCCGCCGTGCTCGTACAGGTGCAGGTGTGAGTCCTGGCCCAGGAACAGCTGAGCTCCCCTGCGCTGGCAGTGGCACATCACTGCGAGAGAAGGGCCGTGAGGGAGAGGGCCAAGGGCAGCATCCCACGGCCTGGGGGCACGAGGGGCTGCGAGTGCAGTCCCGGGCTCACCGGCGATGAGGTTGGCCATGGTGGCCGTGGGCACGAACAGGGCAGACTCAGTCCCCAGAGTCGCCGCAGCCCGGCGCTGCAGCTCTGCCGGGGGACACGGATGTCCAGGGGGGCTCCGGGACCCCAGAGGTCCCGGCTGCCCCCGCAGTCCCGCTCCGAGCCCCCCACCCCGCTGTCCCCGCGTGGGGGGCTGGCAGGCAGGGACCCCCCGGCAGCCCGACCCAGACAGGGACCCCCCGGTAGCCCGTCCCGTCCGCCCACCGTTCACTGCCGGGTCCTCCCCGTAGTCGTCGTCGCCCACGGCGGCGCGGGCCATGGCCCGGCGCATCCCCGCGCACGGACGGGTCACCGTGTCGCTCCGCAGGTCCACGGTAAGCGGCGGGGCCGCGGCGGGACCCCGCGGCTGCGTCCCCCGGGACACCCCCCCGGGCCCGGGCAGCCGCCCGCGCCGCAGCACCGCCCGCATCGCCGGGACCGCCCCCCGCAAGGGCTCCCGGGCGGGGGCGGGATCGCCGGTCCCGGGAATGGAGCCCGCACACGCGGCTCCTGCACGGGCACCGCTGTCCCTACAAGTCCCCCATCCCTCCATCCCCTTCCACACTGGCGCTGGGGAACACGGCTGGGGAACCCTGCACTGTCCCGCAGCCCCTCGCTGTGCCAGGATCCCCATCCTGGGTGTCCGACGAAAGGGAGCGCCAGGGCGATCCTCCAGTCTTTCCATGGCTGAGCAGGATATTACTCCCGCCCTGCTGCGGCCGCTGCCAGCAGGGCTGGCACGGGGTGGTCTGGCCGCTGGGAACTGGCTCCGGCTCTGGCTGCGTGTGCCCTGGCAGACCGCAGGTGGGCTGGCACTGCAGCGGTGCTCTGGGACCTCTGGGCAGCTTCACAGATCTCGGCACTCTCTGGGGACCCTCCAGCCTCTTGGCAGAAATCCCCACTGCCCCTCAGCAGGAGGGCAAGTGTCCGAAGCAGCAGCGAGACCCCCTCACCTCCCCCGGTTGGGCTGGACCGGCCGGGCCATACTCTCTGCTGCTAGCACGGTGGGGGCACCTCTCTGCAGCACCCAGCACCTCTCCTGGCATTTGCAGAGTGGGTCCATTAAGGTGCCTCTTCCCCTCGAGGGCACATGCTGCCCAGCCCCTGCCCACCTGTGCCATGCTGCTGCTTTCTCCCCCCCTCTGCCACATGCCCCTACAGCCTCGGCAGCCCCAGGTCCTCTATCCTGAGCCTCCTGCAGCCGCCCCACTGGTACCCACTCTGCCCACACCCCTGCCTGTGCCCCTGCGCATGGAGCCCCCTCCCTCACTATTGACTGCTGCCCCCTGCGCTGTCAGCCCCTCAGTAGATGAGTGAGCCATAAACAGTCTTTCATGAGACGTTTTTCACACGCAGGTCCACATGCTAACAGTTTTTCTTTATTTACTGCCTCCATTTCCTCTTTGTTCCAGGAACTTGTCCTCCAACTTCAAGCTGCTCATGATTAGGCAAAAAGGCCTCTAATCTCCCCGATCTGATTTACCGTCACTGAGAGCAGACGCTTCCCGTTACTGGCCCTGGACCTGGGAGCATGGACAGCTGAGCTGCGCCGGCTGCTGAGCCCAGCTGAGCCTCCCCAAAGCTGCCCCGCCACACACACCGCCTTCCCGGCAGCTTCCTCTTCCAGTAAGCACTGGGCAGTGCAGCCAGTCACGCCGCAGGTGAAGGGCTGGGGGAAGAGCAGCTGTGGGGCCCTAGGCCAGGGATCTCCCCCTCCACCTGGGGCGGCTGCTGTAGGGCAGGGCAGGCTTTGAAGCCGCTTTCTGTGCTTGGAAGCACCGCATGGCTGGAGCATCCCTCAGCATGGCCTTCCCAGCCACTCACCCATCCACTCCCATGGCACCTTGATGGGGTGGTTGATTGCCCTGGTGTGCCCAAAGCTGAAGGGCAGCTCAGGGGTCTGTTGTGGGCAGCTCCCCCCAGCCCAGACAGGGTCTGCAGCAAAGAAGGGGCTCCCTCACTGGGCAGCAGCCACAGCTTCTGCAGGACTGTGCAGTGTGGCTGAGTGTCTTCCACAGAGCCCCTTGTCTTTCAGCCCTGTGCCTTTCCCTGGGACTTCAATCTGGGACCCACCCTGGGGGTCCCCCCTTGCTATCAGCATCCACAGAGCTCCCCTTGCATGTCACCCAGCAGGGACACGGTGGGGCTTGGTGGGGTCAGCACTGGGACCATGGAAGCGCTTGTGGCCTTATGTGGAGTGGCTGAACAGAGGCCACAGGAGCTGGGCAGAGGGTGGGCAGTGCCAGCGTCTGGCCAGGGGCTTGGCTGGCAGCTGGGAACTAGCGGGGGGCTCACCCAGGACCACACTGCACCATAGGACTGCAGCCACCACCTGCCCGCACCAGCTCCTGTGGTGGGCTAAGCCCCTGCCCTGCTGGGCTCAGCTCCTGCTCCAGTCGTGCCTCCCCAGGGCTAAAATTAGCAGCTGAGGCCTGGCTGGGGAGTCGGGAGTGGAGCCCAGATCCCACCGCAGAGGATCGGGTTTCCCCCCTCCCTACCACAGGCCTGGCAACCACTGGGGCCGATTCCCGGAGCTGGCCCCCCCCCTGCTACCAGCCCCACTGGCAGCCCCATCCCAGGCCTGCCAGGCCCAGCCACTTGATCTGCACGTCCCCAGGGCTGAGCTGTGGCGTGTCCCAGCTGCAGGAGGCTCAGGAGGGGCTGTGGGATGGGGCTCGCACGGCACTGTAGGGGCTCCCGGGGCATCACCGGGCTGGGGCTGAGCCGTCTGCCCATGGCACACCTGGCTGCCCTGGGACAGGCTGGCAACGGGCTCTGCTCCCAGCCTCCAAGCAGAGCAGTGGCTGTGGCCATGGAGCTGTCAGTGGCCCAGGCAATGCCCCAGGGGTCTTGTGCTGAGTGCCAAGGGCTGACTCAGGACCTGGCAGTGACCATAACACGCTGACCATGAGTTTGGGGTGTTTTCTTGTCGGGCTGCCCTGCGGCCACACTGTGAATGCTGTCTGTGCTGCCCACCCTGCCTGCCCTTTGGGCTCCATGGCTCATCCCAACGGGCTGGCACTGGCGCTGCCCGTTCTGGAGGGTCCCGGTCCCACCTGGGCCGAGGCAGCTGCCGTCCATCGCCCTCGGGGGACCTGAGCCACCTGCAGCCGGGAACGGTAGGGCGATGCCCGGGAGCACCGGCTCCAGGCTCAGCCGGGTCGGGTCGGGCCCCCACCCACCGCACTCCCGGGGTCCCGGTGCCGGTGACATGTCCCGAGTTGCGGCACCGGCCGAGCTTCTGTCCGGGACAGACTGCCGAAGGACACAGTCGCGGGGCTGCCGGGGCCGTGTCCGGTGCGGGAGCTGTCCCGGGAGTCTCCATCGGAGCCCCGCGCGGGCCGCAGCCGCAGCCCGGTGGCCGCGCAGTCCCGGCCGGTGCCCCGTCCCCAGCCTGCGAGGCCGCGGGTGCCCCCCCTCCGCCGGCAGCGACTTTTCCAGTAAAACCGCCGCAGAGATCCCGGCTTCCCGACAGGCCCGGCCTCCGCGCCGGGGGGGCGCCGGCCGCCCTTAACCCTTCCCGGCCCGGCCGGCCGCGCACTGCCCGACCGACGGGCGTCTCCGAGCCCGGGACCCGCCGGGTTCTGCCCGTCCGGCCCGGCTCGGCGGCTCCGGGGACTCTGCCCGTCCGGCCCGGGGCGGCGATGGCCCCGCTCCCCGGGCCGCCTGCCCCGCCGTGCTCCGGCACAGCCTGGCCCCGGGGGCCGCGGGCGTTCCGGGCCCCCCAGAGCATCGTGCCCCCCGTGCTGAGGGTTTGCCTTCGCAGGGTGCCAATGAATAGGGGTGTTCTGCGGGGCAGAGGGAACATCCCAAGGGCCAAGGAGCGGGAGAACCGTCGGGAAAAACCCCCGTGTACGGGGTACCCCAGTGCGGGCTGCCTGGGGGCTGTGGGGAGGGGGCAGCCGCGGGTCCCTGCGAGCGCCCTGGTGCTGAGGGAGCTCTGGGGCACCCTGCGAGAGTGCTGGAGCCGGTCACGGCTAAAGGCTGGAGGCTGTACCGGCGCCACAGCCCTGCTCCAGCACTCCGCAGGGATGCTCTGTCCGGGAGGGCAGACCCGGGGATGGCCAGGCACCGGGGTCCGTGCCGAGAGCTGTGCCGGGCCGTGCCCGCCATGCCCTGCCTGCCACCAGCTGCTGCGCTGGCTGAGCCAGGGCTGAGGTAAGTGCTCTAATTGTTTTCTCTGTGGCCCGAGATGAATAATTGAGAGGTCTTTGAGGAGAATTAATTAGCCCGTTTATTGGCAGTAAATGCTTTTCTCCAGATGATGAAATAGATCCTGAGCCACACGTGGGGCAGGCAAATGCAGGTCATTGATGCAGCTCTGGAGCATGCCAGTGCCAGTGCCACAGGCCAGCTGTGCCGGTGTCCCGTGCCCACTGTGGACAGGCACACTGGCTCTGGCTCCCACAGAGCTCAGTGCACCCATGGCCAGCACTTTGTGTGGGGAACCTGGTGTTGGTGGGTGGCACTGAGGGGCAGGCAGGGTTCTGTGGCAGGGTGGAAGCCCTCTGCCCCCATCATGCACATGTAGCTTCCTGCTTCCCCACAACTTGCATCCCATCCTGGGGGCCCCCTCCCTGTGCAGACCCTGATATGTCCCTTTGTATCTCCTTCTCAGTACTCCTGAATGCCAGGGTGGTGCCAATCTGGGGCTTGTAGCCTGCACCTCCTCCTCACCTCCTCCTCTTCCTCCTTCTCCCCTGGGTATGGGGTGAAGGGCCTTGCATGGCCAGAAATGCTTAAACAAGGATTTCCTTGTTGCTGCATGAGCTGTTTGCCTTCTCCTGGGCCAGCCGTTAATGAGGTTTGGCAGGAGGCACCGTCAGCCCCAGCCATTGGATTTCTATAAATCAGCCTGGAGCTGATGTGTGGGGCTGAGATGGAGCTGCTCAATCTTGGTGCATGGGACTTCAGCTTGTGGGTCCTGGGAGCCCCTCTGGGAGTGGAACATCCTGGTGTGGTAGAGAGGGTCAGGGGCTGAGTGGGACAAAGGGGTTGCTTCCAACCAGGCAGGTCAGGGCAGCCACTTCACTCATTTCCAGGAATGGCAGAATATGCAAAGCAAAAAATAAAGAAGCTTCCTACGGCTGAGGTGTTTTGTCCTGATCTTTTCCACATGCCCACCTTTTTTTGCCAATATCCAGAGAGGCTGTTGGGTGCTCTGAAGTGGGACTATGATCCTGCCCTGCCTTGGGGTGGGGGGCTTGGCTGTGTGTCCCCGGGCAGCCTCAGGTATGCAAAGTAGGGTAGGCAAATCATCCAGGCCCCTGGGAAGCATTTATTGCTTCCTCCTGCTGGGAAGCAATGCCACAGGGGCAGGGTTGGCATGTGGGCCCTTTGTGCTGCTGCTGTGGTGGCAGATGTGTTGGCTGTCACTGGCACAGGGACACTGCCAGGGCTGCTGTGGACTGCCAGACCATGCCCAGGGACATCTGAAGTGTAGCAGGGAGCAGGTTCCCATTGCCAAGGGTCTCCTGGAAATGGCTTCTCCTGGCAGCCCTGTGTCCAGGAAAAGAGATGATGGAAGTGGGACCCTTATCTCTGCTTTCTCACAGCCATTTGCTCTGCTCTCCTCACCTGTGGGACTGTTTGTTTGGGAGCCAGAACAGCCCATCTATGCTGCACCAAGCCGAGAAGAGCCACAGGTCTCAAAGATGAGGTTGCATTTCCTGCTCTGAGTGTGCTTCCCCCTTATCCAAAAACACCCCTGCTCTCACTCAGTTGTCACAGTTTCTGCTGTGTGTGGAAACCGAGAGAATCCCTAGTCCCAGCATGGCTGCAGGGCTCCTCGGGGTCACCAGTCTGCTGGGAAAGCTCTGGTCCCCTTCTTGCCTTCTGTCAAGAAGCCTGGCCCATGGTGGGGCAGTCCCTTGCAGGGGTTTTCCAAGAGCTGCCCCTCCATCTGCAGCCTCCTGCCTCCACCCTGCCGGCACTCCCCGCACTCCCAGCCCGGTGGGGGTGGGATGTGCCTGGTCCCTGCAGAGGGAAGATGCTCCATCGGAGCCCCCGCTGCAGCTGACATGCTCTGCTTCCCCTCTCAGTTTGCAGCCACCCGAGGGTTCGAGTGCAGCTGCAGGCTCCAAGCTGCAGCCGATCGACAGTGCAGTGCTGAGCCCTTGGCCCCGTGGGGACCCACTCGCGGCGGGGACAGTTTTGTGGGGCACTGGGGTGTGCGGCTCTGGGAGCGGGCAGCTGTGCCCAGCCTGGTCCCTGCGCTGTCGCCTCTCTATCGGCTGCAGGGCCCCGCAGGGACCCTCTGCCCCGGGACCCCGTGCCCGCGCTCCTCGGCGGCAGCAAAGCCGGGGCTGGGAACAGCAACACCGGCGAGAGGTTGTGCAAGAAGGGGAGACCCGGGAGGGCACGGGCAGCCAGTGTTGAAATTCCATGCTCTTACAGAAAAGCCCCCGGGCAGGATTCCTGACAGGGGTGATTCATCCCCCACTGGAAGCGATGACTTTGCCTCTCCAGTAAACACTCCTCAGTTCAGCGGGGTGCCACTGCTTGTCCTGCCACCCGCCGTGGGGTGACAGGGCTGAGCACCGCAGGCAGTGCCGGGGCTGCTGAGGAGGGCCAGGGGGGCACTGGGCGACTGGGAGCCAACTGCTGGGCAGCAGAGCGGTGGGCACCAAGGGCAAAACTGAATCCTTGGCTCCCTGCCCCGGCTGCCACCCAAACCCGGCACAGGCCATTGCTGTTGCCAGGTGCTTTGGGGGCCCCATCTCCCGCTGGTGAGGGCACACGGGACAGCCTTTTCCAGGAAGCACGCGAGGGCAGCCAGGCTGTGGAGTTCCCGACAGCAGCTCTGGTTTTAATAACAGCAAATCAATGTGCTTCCTCCCTGGCCTCCCCCTCCAGTGGCTTCCCCATAAGGCAAAACAACCCATGTGAGAGCCCCAACTCTGGCCATAGTACATGAGGTTCTGAGTGCTGATGGCCCACACCTGCCTGCCCTGCGTGCTGCAGCCTGTTCTGGCAAGCTGCCTGCACCCCAGCCCTGCTGTAGGGAGGGAAGGTTGGGGGTCCTCAGTGCCCCTGCCCACCTCTGCTTACACAGGACATTGCTGCCTGCAGGACTGCTCCATGGCTGGGCATTCCCAGCTGCTCCAGCGCCTTGCCTCCCCAGTCCAGCCCCGTGCTGTGATTGCGCCTCTTCCCCGTGGGTTTGCACAAACCTCGCGCTTGCTTTGTGCTTGTTTTGAGAACAGATTAGTCATGGCTCTGAGCTGGCTTCCAGCAAATGCACAACAGCACCATGGAAAAACGAGAACAGTGAAGTGATGACTCAGCAGGGCTCCCACTCTGTCCTTTGGGGTGCCAACTGTCCCTGCTCCTGACTGGCCCCAAGCACCAGTGAAGACCACCCGGGGATGCCACAGCTGAGCCAGGGTGGGTGGGCGATGGCAGGAAAGATCCAGGGGCAGTGCCTGCCTGGCTGCCTGGAAGCTGCAATAGTGCTGGCAGGGTGGGATGCCAGATCCTTGGGGGTGACAGGCAGCTTGCTCCCCTTCCCCTGTCCCTTCTGCACCTGGCGGGTGGGGACGCCCCTCCATCCTGCCGGCACCTTGCTGCCCCAAACCCCCACTGCGTGTGTGGCTGGAACACCCTGCTGCTGGCAGCTCCAGCTCAGTGCCCAACTGGCCTGGTGGGTTCTGGGGATGCCACAGCGATGGGTGGCTGCTAGGATCCTGCCAGGACCTCGGCTGGCTGGGGTTCCCCGGCTGTGTGAGCTCAGCAGTCAGCCCCAGACACCAGAGCCCTTCTGGCCGCCACCTGTGTGCCAGTGACGGGAACTCCCGGGGCGGGCCCTTACCGTACCTCACACCTTGCTCTGCAGCCCTTCCCTGCCCTGCCTTGGCTGGCTGCCCGGCAGCACAGCGTGTTGCCAAGCCTCATTGCCAGGTGGCTTATCGTGATCCCATGGCGCTGGACACCAACTGGTGTTGGCTGCCAAGGATGAACAATGTAATTACTGGAATTACAGTAAAGCGCTCCCATTCCCACTCATTAAATGCTGAGACAGGGCCCCTGGGTCCTTCTTGGGAGTATCTGCTCCAGCTGTGCCCTCTGCCAGCCACACACCCTATCGTCACCCAAGTGGCACTGCTGGCACCCATCACGCCTCGCCCAACTGGTGTGGCTGGAGTTGCTCTCTGCTGATGGCCGGCAGAGCCATGGGATGGGCAGAGCCCACCAGGCTGGTGGGGACCTTCAGGCCCCCCAGCATTGTGCAGTGCTGAGGAGGGGGTAGGCAAGGAGGGCAGGGCTGGATTGCAGACACAGGGTCCCACACCCGGGAGCTCCATCCCAGCCACGTGTGTGGCTCTGCCACTGCTGGCTCCTGTGCCGTGGCCAAGGCCAGGACTGATGTGAGGCCAAGGGATGCTCCAGGGCTAGGGTTTGGCACCTGCCCATGGCTGCTCTGCCAGGGTCATCTGAGGACTCTGTGCTGTGCTGGGCAAGCACACCCCAGGCAGCTGGCAGCTTGCTGCCAGAGCACCCACAGGGACCTCCTGTGACGTGCCGTGTGCCCAGGAGTGACCACAGCCAGTGCTTGGCACATCACTGCTCCCTGCCAGTGCAGGTGCAAGAGCAGCATAGCCCTGTGCCCGGGTGTCTGCCAGGGAGGAGGGGGGGGGGGGGGGGGGGGGGCCGGGGCAGAGCAGCTCGCATAGCTGCTGATGGAAGGAGTGAGGAATCCACAGCTGCTGGCTCCCTGGAGTTGGCCGCGGCTCTGGCTGGGGAAGCAGCAACAAAGTAGGGTTTCCATGGGGACGTACACAGCCTGCTGTGCTCAGCTGCATCCCAAAATACTTCCTGGCCTTGGCACAGGGTCCTGCTGCCACCCCCTGCTCCCTGCCTGCTAACAGCCCTGCCTGGCTCAGGGAGAGCCAGGGCCAAGCCAGCCCCCATGGCTCCCCCAGCCATCAAGGCTCTGCTCCAGGTCACTGGCAGCTGAGCTGCTACCAGGACAGGGACTTTGAGCAGTACCTTGAGTGCAGAGGCTCAAGATGAGGGGCAGCTGTGGAACCGAGGGGCTCTGGGGATACAGAGCTGCAGCCCTGCTCCTCCTTCTGCTCAAGCAGCTCTCTTGCCCTGGGCCACCAGCTGGGCCACCACTGCCAGCCCTGGGCTCTGCAGCAGAGCTTATTCTTGTGCTTCCTGGCAGCTCACTGGGAGCAGATGTCCCAGTCCCTGTTCCCAAATGTCCCCGTAGCCCTGGCCTGCAGAGGAATTGCCACGTAAGGAGCAGGTGGTGCCATTTACAGTAAGTCCCCAGCTGCTGCACAGCCCTTTCCTGCATTCTACTGGGAAACGCAGTGGTAGATGTGGGAATGTCCTGGCGCTGCCGAGCCAAGCAGGAAGAAGTGCGTGAGGGGAGTGCTGCGAGGTCGGGGTGTTCACAGCAGGCTCCGTGCCTGGCTCAGGGACCTCTGGTGCTGTGTCCACTGCTGCCCTTCTTGGGGTCCTGTTGTGGGGCCAGGGAGCCTTCATGGGTCTGTCCTGCTTCCAGGTGTCCAGTTGGATGTTCTGGATGGTTGGTGTAGCCACAACAGAGCTGCGGTGCTGACCGAGCCCTCTGCTGCTGTGCTGGGGCTTGCTGCCCGCAGCAATCTCCGGCTGCGGTGGTTTCCTGTTTTGGTTCTGCAGAGGCTGGTACACACCAGAGCAGGTTTCCTGCACCCCTGACCCCACGGGGTTCAGGTTCACCATCCCAGTGGACACTTCCTTCTTGTGCCAGGAATGAGCCAGCGGTGTGATGGGAAGCATTGGTGGCTACCCTGCACCCCATGGGGAGGCCAGGCTGGGGCAGGACGGCGGGTTGCAGGGGCTGTGGGGCAGCAGTCTGTCCCTGCCTGACCACCCTTCTGTGCCCCAGCATCTTGTCGGGCTTTCATTGGGCCTGCTGCTCTCACCCTGCTCTGCATGGCCACCATCACAGCATGGAGGAACTGATGGCATCACGGGCATACATTTACAGCTGCACTGGGTTCTGCTGGTGCTGCTCAGTGCCCAGCCCCAGGAGATCTGGAGTGTGGAGAGCTGCAGGGCCCCAATGTCCCAGCCCTGCTTCTGGAGCCCTGTGCAAATTCCAGTCTGGCTCCTGACACCATCACACAGTGACAGGGTCTGATTACCCTGATAACATCTTCCCCATCCAGGAACCCTCCCAGGGGGAGCTCAGCTGCCCCAGCCCCGGTAAAGGGCAGAGGGGAACTGGCTGTGGGACATGCTTGATAGCCTGCTTACGAAACACAGGGACAAGTCCGCTCAGCTGCTCTGAGGCAGAGAGAAGTTTGTGAAACCTTCAGCAGGGATTTGCCTGCCGGCCACCGCGTCACTGCTGCCGCGAGCTTGGCTTTATTCCAAGAAACCCGTGGGGCTGGCGGAGCTTCCCGGATTCTTGATTCAGCCGCGGGTTGCAGCACCGCGAGGGAAGAGGCCCTTGGTCGGCAATGCCAGGGCCCTTCTGGGAAGTGAAGAAGCTGGGGCTGTTCCCACAGAGATGGGAAGGCTGGGGTCTGGCTGGGGGGACTTGGGCAGGGTCACTGAGGGCAGCCTGGCTGCCGTCCCTGGGGCAGCTTCCCCCTCTGTCCCACCACGAGGTGCTGTGAACCACTTGCTCTGCCAGGAGGGTTGGGTGTGCTCATCAACCCCCAGGGCCATGTTTTTCATCCCCTGATTCGCCCCATCTTGCTGGGGGAGTGGTGATGCTCCTGCCAGCTGGGGGCTGCTGCGCCTGCATCTCTGCTCCCACCCCATCACGGGCATGGGGCTGGGAGTCACCAGTGCTGCTGGGAGCCCTAAACTCAGGGATGTGCCTCGGCAGGGCCTGGCAGGCGGCCACCCGTGCGCGTGGACATTCCTTGCATAGCTGTAGCGGGTGCCTGGGCAGGCCATGGCACTTCCTGGCAGCATGCGTGCCACAGCCCCACGTAGCAGCCCCAAAATAGTCACTGGGACTGTGCCATGCCCACAGCCTGGACCGGCACACTACCGTCCCTCTGGTCTGGGCTGATTCCTAAGGAAATCCTTTTCCCAGCAGCCGGGGTTCCCCAGGGGGGGCGGGAGCATTGCTCATGATGCCAGGCATAATGCCTACAGTGCGGAGATGTGGACTGGGGCCTGGCCACAAAGCACTTGGGCACAGCTTGCTCCTCACAGATGGGCTCTGGGGGAGTTCTGGGCGGGCTGAGCTGCTCCCAGGGGATCATCCACATCCCTGGACTCAGCTCTTCAGCCAGGCACTGCACTGCACACCAGCCAGACAGAGCTGCAGGTTTATTCCCGTGTCTACTTCATGCCCCTAGCAGCAGGGGACATCCCCAAGAGAAAACTGAATCCTCTCCTCTCCCTCAAGCATCTGTGCCTGGCTGGAGTTCTGCACAGGACAGAGCTTTTCTCTCTGTGCTGTGGGGTGAGCAGTATCTTGGCACCCCCTACCCCAAGCCCACTATACTCAGAGGGGGCACCTGCAGACCCTTTCCTACCCAATGCCTCCCAGTTCCTGCAGCTCCTCACCCTGGCATGTGCAAAAACAGGGCTGGGGGAAGGCAGGACTGGCTCAGCCCCTCAGGAACACTGCACTGGGGCTGTGCTCAGCCCCTCCTGTGCCCAAGACCATGTCTGGTGTCCTGTGGCTGCACCACGAGCAGATCCCATCCTCGTGGCTTGGCTGGCAGAGCGACGTCGCAGGGTTCAGACATACCTGAGTGCTGGGGCACAGCTAACGCAGGCCGGGCTGAGTCACTGCGGCGGGATCACCCGCATGGACAGCAGCTCCAGGAAACGGCGCTTACGTGGTGTAAACACATCCCAGCACTGTGCCGGGGCCAAGCGGCCTTGTCGAGGGTGCGAGACAGAAATCAAACCAGATCTGATGTTTTTCATTAAAAAATAGTGCTCTTTATTATAAATTATGGAAACATTTTCTTTCTGAATATAAATATAAATATGTGCAAAGTTTCATCTGAGTTTGGTTTTGGTTGAATTTTCAAGCATTGTTTTGCTCAGCCCTCAAGGCTGGAGGTGAAGATGGAATCTTTATAAAAGACAGTGATTCACGTTGGCCTGTAAACATCCCTTTGGTTAAAAAAATAAGAATAAAAATTAAAAAAAAGCCAGAAAACCCAACCACTTCTCTGGGCGGACGCAGAAAAGCACTCAAGAGATGACACGCTCCAGGGCATCGTCCTGCTGCGTTCCTGCGGGAATTGGTGCCCTACAGGGCAGCACAGCCGGGGTCTGTGGGAGTGGCTGGGCAGAGGTGGGGTGTGACTGTAGGGAGTAAGGGCCCAGCGTCCTCGGGGCGATCCTTGCAGATGGGTTGTGTGGGACTCAGCAGCACCGGGACGCGACACTTCCCCTCCAGCTTCTCAGCACATCAGCAGGACCGTCATTGCAGGCGTCACCAGCTGAAGTGCCCTAACCCAGACCGCGGGAAATGGAGGACATTAAGGCTTAGTCCCCTGGAAAATCACAACAAGGGGCAAAGGCATCGACCTCTTAGTCTGGGGCTTGGTGTGAAAGGAGCTTTCACCCACAAGGAGGCAGCAAGAGGTACAATATGGGCAAAAAACACAGTCCCCTTAAAACTGAGGAAAAGTAATCAGGCACTCCTGGGCTCCAGTGCTTTCCATTTCTGAGGGTGAAAGGGGCTCTCGCCAGGACATCCCCAGGATGGGGCTGGCAGGGCACACGTTCCCCCGTGCTGTGGGAGCTGTCTTGGCTGCCCAAGCCCACAGGGGCTTTGCCAGTGGGTTCACTGTAACATCCACAGTCTGGTCGGAGCCATCTCCTTCCCTGTGGAGAAGAGGTGTCACGCTTGCTTGAGGAGTCCCCCCAGCACCAAGGGTGTCCAGTTATGCTGGCCACAGCCTTGAGCCCATGGCAGCTTGCCCCAGTTCACCCTCTCCCCTTCCCAGATGGAGAGGTTTGGCATGCCCTGCCAGCTCCTGTGCTGGTGGGGCATTGTGCCTGTCCCCTGTTCTTGTGCTTGTAGCATGTGACCTTGCTCCGCTGGCCCCTTAGAGAGGGGCATCATACTGGTCCAGGAACTCCTTGATGGGGGCCGGCAGCTGAGTCATCTTCTCATAGGAGTCCAGGTGCCCGTTGACGGTCTTGCGGCAGAGGTGCTGCAGGGTGGAGACACTAGAGGAGAGCGGGCGGCTCAGCACCAGCGGGATCTTCTCGCCGCCTGAGTAGATGTAGTAGGTGCGTTTGGGGTGCAGGGCCCCCCCAGGCTGCTCAGGGACGGCGCAGGGTGTGGGTGGCATGTAGTGATGGACCAGCTTGAGCACGCAGTCAAAGCGGGGCACAGGTTGGCTGCTGTGGGGATCACTCTGCAGGGAGAAGCTGCCACCCTCGCACTGGATGCGCAGGTTCTTGGTGCCCGACTCCGTCTTGACGCTGAGAGTGAAGAAGTGCCGCTGGTCCGAGCTGTCCCTGATGAGGAAGGTGCCAGCCGGCTCGGTGCTCAGCAGCAGGTTGGCCTCCCCACCTGTCACCGTGCTCCAGTAGAAGCCGCTCTCCTGCAGCTTTCGTACGGTGTTCACCACCAGCTGGTACTCGCTCTTGGAGCTGAACGTCTTGAGGCGCAGGCTGGTGTCAAGGGGGCGGCTCATCCCGGCGGCGGGGAACTTGCTGTGGGTGACCATGGCGCAGGGAGCCAGCTTCGTGTGCTCTGGATGCTGCTGCCAGCAGCAGCCGCTGCTACACCATCACCTGCGGCAGAGAGAGCGGTGAGCCCCGGCACTCCGGTCCCCGCCTCTCCCTTCCCGGGAACACCTGCACGCCCGGTCCCTAGCTGTTATCCTCCCGCTGCAACAGCGCTCCCGGTCCCCAGCAATCTCCTTCCCCAGCTCTCATTTCCCAGTAAAACCGGCAGCCTCCTTGCTTTCTCTTCCCGAGAACCAGCAGCACCCATCCCTGCCTCTCCCTTCCCGGAGGAACCGGCAGCCCCCGTTCCCGGCTACTGCCTTCCCGCAGCACCCCCGTCCCCAGCTCTTCCTTCCCGGGAGCACTGGCTCACTTGCGCTCTCCCGCTCTCTCCGAGCACCGCTTCCGATGGTCTCCTGCTCTCTCTCTCCCGAGGGCACATCGTTACCCCAGGCCACCGATTATCGCCCCGCTGAACCACCAACATCCCCGGCGATCCCCTTCCCTGGGCAGCACCGGCATCCCCGGTGCTCGGCGATAGCTGCCCCCCCCCCCCCCCCCCCCCCGAAGGTCCCTGCATCCCCGGCTGTCTCCCCGTCCTCTCCGGACTCCCTCCCGCGGCCGTACCTGGGGCGGGGGAGCCGGTCTCGGCGGCAGAGCGGGGCCGGTGCGCGGCGGCGAAGCTGTCGAGGCGGCCCGGGGCGGTCTCTTATAGCAAGCACAACGCCCGCCCTCGGGTTCCTGGAACTGCGCGGCTTCTTGTAACGCGGCGGCACCGCCCGCGCCCCGCCCGGCCCGGCCCGGCCCCCCGGCGCCCCGCCAGCCCCGGGCCCCCGGCCTGGCCCCACCGGCCCCGACAGCCCATTCTGGGCAGGGCGGTTGCCCCCGCCCCTCGGCCTGCGGAGAAACGGACAGCCCCGGTCCGGCAGCCCCGGGGACCGTCGCCGTTCCCCGCCTCCGCTGGGGCAGCCGGGCCCGCCCTGACGGGGAGTGTGGGCTCGGCTGATGGGGGGTACCGGGGGACACACCGGAGCGGGGGCTGCCGGTCTCACGTTCCCAGCCCTGATTTCCAGGCCAACGTGCAGGGCTGCCGCCAGCCTCGGCCGCGCCTCCTGGGGGACCCGCGGGGTGCCCCCGGTGTGGAGACAAGGGGGAGTCCGCACCCGGGGCTGTGCGGGGCTCCCGGCTCCGCCGCTCTTCCAGCCCCGCTTCGGGCGGCGGTGGCTCCGGCAGCCCCGGGACGCTCCGTGCTTTGGCCGGTCTGCGGGGCCATGTGGGCTGGTGGGCAGCACGGCGGGGCCGAGCCCCCCTGCCCGTGGCTGCTCCCCCGGGGGATCTGTCCGAGGGGGCTCCTCACCCTTCAACCGGAGCCCCGGTGGGGACGGTGCCCGGCGGGACGAGCGGCGCCGGGGCTCCCCTCCCCACCCATTTGGCAATTGTTGGTTCCGAGCTCGCACACAACCCGAGCTCTGTCTGTGGGTTTATTTTAAACAGTTTAATTTGCCCCGGAGGAGCGGCCGCTGCCCGGCAGAGACCAACCCAGTGCGGCAGTTCTGGGAATCAGCGCCGGCGAACCGGCTGCTCTGAAATGCAAACGAGCCCCGGAGCGCTGCCGGGGACAGCGGGGGCGGGACGGGACGGGCACGACGCGGCTCCGGGACTCCCCGCCGGACCCGGCTCCCGGTGTCGGGACCTGGCGAGGGGACCCGCGGGGCGGCGAACGCCGTGTATGTCCTTTCGGAGCGTTCGGCCGCGCCGGGGCTCGCCCCCGGGGGAGAAGAGACACCGGGGGGTGACATTGCCGGGCAGGCGATCCGGCTCCGCGTGAGCCCGTCCCACGTGTGCGGGACCAGGGCAGCTCCGGCGCGGCCCCGCCGGACAACGAGCCCTGCCTGAGCTCCTCCCGGAGCCTTCCCGGCCCTCCGCGGACTCCGCGCTCGCAGGCCGGGTGGAACGGCGGGCAGGCGGTGCGGCCGGTCCGGGGTTGGCGGTGGCGGCGGAGCGGGCCCGGGCGGGGCGGGCCCGGCGCGGAAGCGGAAGGCGGGGTCGCCATGGCAGCGCGGAAGCGGAAGGCGCGGGCGATGGCGGCGGGCGG